>JAGFNQ010005136.1:69631-202646 GCA_024364735.1 Boesenbergia rotunda | reverse complement strand
GTCAAGTAGATAAATGCAAAAACTAATACCAATTATTTCTGACGTCAAAATGAAGTGATGCTGAAGTAGATTCAACCATATGTGCATAGTCAATGGCCATGACAATCTAACTAACAACTATGTTTTGATATGATGATTGTCCTCCTGTTAGTAGTTATATGAAAAGGCTAGCACTGTGAGATTTAGATAGTTAGCACAATGCAAATGACTGAAGATGCAGTACTTTTATTCATAATTGATATTTAATTACTCCACCCACATTCATAGTTATTAAAATCATCAAAAAAAAAAAACTTTGGGTTACTGGGTCATTGGGCCATCCAGTAGGTCAAATAGTTGAAGTACATATCGAATTATCAATTCCAAAATTGACTGAGGGGCTAATAGTTCAATTGCCTTGATTAACTTGCCAAGTTGCACAACTATTGCAACAATCTTAAAATTTTGCTATAAAATTCGTCTTTATACATTATCCAATTACCATATCTAATTTGTTAGAACATAAAAAATACGTATTGATAAAAAGGCATCTTTACCCATCTAAAATTAAAGTAGACAAATAGGGCAGCCGGGTGAATAAATAAGTTTTTTTTTGTATTTTTTAATGTTATTATTTGTTTTTAAAAAGATACCTTTGCCCTTCTAATGTGAAAGCAGATTAGTGGATATTTTGAAATTTTTTGGGAGTAAACAAACTGGTTTGGGTTTTAAAAAACTGTCTGGTTCTACCAGTTTGGCAAAAACTGGTGGGTTCAACCAGTGTTTATCCAGATAGAATGCAGATCTTATCCCTTATACAACTGGACCGCATCAATTCCAGATTAATTGTTTGCTAATTAGACCCGACGACCAATCTTGTTTTAGTAACTATAGTTAAGCTACTGTATCCCTTTTAAGGAGCGTGATTGAATTGCATCTCTAAACTTATTTGAACAATGCAAATTTTAAACAAATTAGCACAATGAAAACTTATTTAATTGACAAAATGCGAACAGATGGAATTGCAAAAAATGCGATGCATAATCAACTCATTGTGCGTAATTGAAATTATGGATCTAATTACCCTAGCTGCCCTATTATTTATGTCAATGATTATACCTTAAGAGAACTTGTCCTAGATTGTTTCATTTCCTAATTTGCTTAAGAATATCACTTGTGTTGCTATTTCAGATTGGACTCTGAAGTATACTCGCTATTCTTCTTTGCATTCTACCTTAATATAGATTGGGTCAGTACGACCTTAATTCTTCTAACAAGGGAGTTGTAATTATACTTCAGGCAGGACTAGAATTATGTAGGGTCTCAAGAAAAATGAAATTCTTTCATCAGTTCTATACTTCTATTAACTTCATGAATTATGTTGAATCGTAAAGTATTGTGTTGATTTGTATTGTAATAAAGTCATTGTACTGGTCTTTTAAACAAATACACGTCTTCATGCTTAGGAGATCTTTCTCTTCCAGATGTAGGTGCCCTTATGGAGCATTACATTTCTTATATTATTGTCCTAAACTCCACAATCTTCGAAATCAGGTCAATGAATTTGAAAGACCAGGTGCCATTGTTTCAAATCACATTTCTTATGTGGATATTCTCTATCATATGTCATCAGCCTTTCCAAGTTTTGTTGCAAAGGTGTGTTACTTTTTTCTTTTAACAAATGTAGCTAAACTAGGAAGATATTATGCTTTGAAATTTTCAGCTAACATATTTGAATCACTTTCTGCTGAAGAGATCAGTAGCTAGTCTTCCCTTGGTCGGTCTCATCAGGTACTATTCTTCTATTATTTCTCATTTAGACTTATAGTTTGCTAAACCCTTTGTTATTTGACAATTACGAAGTTACTATAAGTCTGGATTCAGCTATTATGTCTTCTCTTGCATGTGAAGTTATCAATCTTTTTTCTCTAGAAAATCTATTTTTCAATCTTGATGAAGAGAAATTTATATTATTCTCCATTGCTTCCCGCTCTTTCATTTTCTACTTTCTCCATGTCTTTGCACATAAAGTATTTGTGAAACTCAATCTTCATTTTACCAGATTTTACAAGCTAAAATATATGGTAGAAATGGAAATACATCTTCTCTTATCACTTCCCAACATGGATTTTGCTCATACCTGATAGAATTTCCTTTTTCTTGTTACATACCAAGATGAATTTTGCACTAAATCTTTATATGCCATGGATTTTGTTCTGGTCTTTAAATGTCAATAGACAAGATCATGTACCATGCTTTATGTCTCTCATTACTTGTATACATGAGCTAGGCGGAATGATGGTACTAGTTCCTTTTCTTTGCAGCAAGTGTCTTGGTTGTGTCTATGTTCAACGGGAGTCCAAGTCATCTGATTTTAAAGGGGTTTCAGGTATGTTTTCACTGCATATCTACATGGATCATAGTAGTATGTATTGGACAATATCGTTGTATTCATGAAAGAAAATCCTTGATTTTTAATGTTACAAAGTGGGTTAATAGATATGCTGAACAGTGTATTTAGAAACTAGTTCACTAATTAAAACAATAAACAAAAGGTCACTGTTTCTGCTGGTGGTATGACATGAAAAATCAGTTTGCCGACATCAAAAGGAGGAAAATAGTGATTACTTGCAATACTTAGGAACCTTATTATGTGATACCTCACATTTTTTTGTATGTTTGGAACTTTGGATGTCATTCTGGCTATCCTCCAAAGACCTTCACAGGAGGCTTTAGGGACTACCATGTCATTTGTTCCCTGAAGTTCCATTGGCGGATAGTTGTATCTCTGTTTATGTCTTGTTACTACTGCCTCGTCTCTTCCTTAAGAAGGGAAGATCTAAAGTAGGCAATCCGTACAAGCCCTGGGAATTACAGTGCACTGAAACTAAACATAACAAAAGACTGGTCTTAGAACTGAATGCAAAAATGTTCTTGTTGAATGAACAAACCAACTCTGAACACTGTCTGGTTCACTCTACTGAGCACAGTATTTTCGGGTGTACTTCTTCACGAATTCTTTCTGAAAATGAAGTTCTTGCTTAAACAGATCTCACCAAAAAGAGAAGACTCTGGATTACTCAGAACCTTGATCTGTTTATATGAATATTGTTGTGTTGTTGGTTTTCTGTTTAAGACAACTAACCTAACAACAAACAAGAAGTAAAGAAAATATTTTTTGGTAATGATCTATAGCTATAATGAAGACAGTAAAGTATATGGCGCCAAAATCGTGTAGTAATCTAGTATTAGAAGTTAAACGATTAAAAATAAATGTCTATGTCTGTAATAAAGATATTTTGTTGTTAACCTCTGTCTGTTTGGTGTACATTTATATTTCTAGCATCTTTAGCATTCCATAACTATAAATCTTTTGGTTCAGTTTTCCTCCATTCCTGTTGTATTTCTTAGGTATTGTCACGGAAAGAATCCAGAAATCTCACAAAGACAATGTTTGCCCAATGATGCTGCTCTTTCCAGGTCAACAAGCAAGACTGTTCATTCTTATCTTTGACTTTTAATAACCATATGGTTTTTTTAGGTTGACAACAGCTTGGTGTGAATTTTTTTCCAATTCAAAATGTTATCACATTATTATGGAATCATGTCAAACAGTGGATAGATGCAGGGTTCTTGCCTTTAAAAAAAACGCTGGGCTTGTAAGCTGCTCAAACATTACTCAGAACATGGTGAACTCCTGCAAGGATTTCTTTTTAATGTAGTGAGTGATCTAGTTAGTGCAATACCAGATAGTTAGGTGGCAATTCTAATATAGAATAGTTTTGATAAAAGATACACCATTTAATCTCGATTGATTGCTAGGGTCAATATTGTAAGGAAGTAGGGTTTATTGATCAATTGTTGATTAGAAGCCATCATCTTCTCATAGCATTGGGCTCCAAGTATGACAATGAGCTTAAAAACCATCCCTGTTTGGCATGAGACTGGCATATGCCATTTTATGAAAAATAGTCATTCAAAGGATAATGCTCTTGGAACACTTGACCATTTAAATATTTAAATGGATTAATCAGCAGAATTTGCGTCAGCTAATTGCGTTCATCTCTAGCCTCTAGGTATAAGAATGTACTTAGATAATTAGATGCCATAGCTAAATGTGTGCATCACTGGATCTTTTGAATAGACTATGCATTTCACAAAGGAATGCCCCATATTGGATCCTCCAATCTTAAAGATAAGGAGAAGACACTAAGAATGTGCTTGGTCTGGTTCCCTTGCCAATTGTCAAATCAGTACAACAACAACAACCAAGCACTATCCTATTAGGTGGGGTCGACTATATGGATCTTTCTATGCCATTGGGCTCTGTCCCCTATTGTATCATCATCTATATTTAAATAAAATTTATCTTATTTTATTGTTGCCGACCAAGTCTTTTTTGGCCTTTTCTCCCTCGTTTAATTGCGTATTTATCATAGTTTCACATTGCCTAACAGGGGCATTTATTAGTCGTTTAAGTACATGTCCGTACCATCTCAAACATGTCTCTCGAAATTTTTCCTCAATAGATGCAACTCCAACTCTCTCTAATGCTCTCGTTCCTTATTTTATCTATCCTCGTATGTCCACACATCCACCTTAACATCCTCTTCTCTGCAACTTTCATCTTTTGCACATGTGCCTGAGTCATAATCCAACAGTCAGCACTATATAACATAGCAGGTCTAACTGTTGTTTGTAGAACTTCCCTTTAAGTTTTAGAGGTACTTTACGGGAAGTTCTACAAAACGACAGTTAGACCTGCTATGTTATATGGTGCTGAATGTTGGACTATGACTCGGGCACATGAGCAAAAGATGAAAGTTGCAGAGATGAGAATGTTAAGGTGGATATGTGGACATATAGAAAAATCTAAGCTAAAGATTTTTAGTGCAAATTGGTGGCTTTCATTGCCCTTCCTTGCTGGGAAGCTTCTTTAATATCAATAGGTTCTTTCTATGTGGCTGATTGTCTTCATTTTAGTGGGATGCTACTACATAGGAACAAAAAACACAGGGGCCCCAAATTGACCTAATTTATTCTTTTTGTGCGTGTGCGAGTGTGTGTGTGTGTGTGTGTGTGTGTGTGTTTCGGATTTTAAAAGCTATGATATCAATTATCAGGGTTCCCAGTTTTTCTAGAAAGCTCAAAACTAACTCGATATAAATATATAATTGCAATTATTCATGTGTTGTATGATGAATATATTATACATGTCCAAAGAGACATTTTCCATAGACCGAATCAATTCTGATTGAGCTTGTTCAGACACCCACGGACCTGATCTGATCGCACCCCTAGATAATCCATCCTGAACAATAATTTGTATGAACACCTCGACTTATTGCTTGGTCAGCAGCACAAACAACGATCCTTTGCCACCATAAAACTTCATCATCCAGGGAAAAGATTGTCTTGTGTTTCTGACACAAAGTTTCTTCATATTAAACACAAACTGGCCAATATTAATTCATTATCGAACTCTTCCATAGTGATTTGGTTAATAAATGTTGATGGATCAAGGATTAAAATTGTATTATTAGATTGATCCAGGTTGCAATTAGTATATGGCACTTGTGAACTGCAGTTTATTGAGCTTGATTCCAGAAGAGAAGGAAATAGAATAATATACTGGTATGCTGTCAGCTATGGACACAAATTGAACTTTTTACAGAGTTAGTATGGTTTTTGTATGGTAAACTGCTTCCTTATCTTCTTACCCTTGGACAGTTAGTACTAAGTACTGAGTATAATACTAAGCAAATGACCACAGCAACATTTTGATCTAAACGAGAATATTCCATGCATTTGGAGAGAAAAATTTGAAATATTTGTCATATTCATAACAAGGAGCATAAATAGTTACGAAGAGAGCAATGAGGATCACATGTACATCACTTAAGGCATGGGTACTGGCAACCAAACTACAAGATTAAGTTCTTTCAATACTGAGTTTTGTTACTAAATGATCACATGTGTATGCTTATATCTAAACAAATGAAGTTGCTTTTTCAATATTCTTGCTCACAAACATCATGATGCAAGCTTTCACTTTTATTGGATTTAACTAATTCAGTTGATGTGGTTGTAATTTGTTTTCTTAATTTCAGAGGGAACTACTACAAATGGTGATTTTCTTCTTCCTTTCAAATCTGGTGCCTTCTTAGCCAAAGCACCCGTGGTTCCAGTTATTCTTAGGTATCCTTACCATAGATTTAGTCCGGCATGGGATTCCATATCAGGGGTGAGGAATCAGTGACCCACTTGGATTGATATTTTTCCTTCATTTTCAGCTTATTTAGCAAGATGCTTGGGGAGAGATTTTAACGATTTTGATAGAATTTTTGTAGTATTAACTCAGAGTTTGTCTGCCTGCATTTGTAAGGTGAGCCTTGCTTGCAATTTGTCTCCCATCACCTTGCTTGCAATTTAACAGTAAAACTAAAACAAAATGAATAATGTGCAAAAAAAAAGGGAAACATTGTAATGCATTTTTTTTTTTGAAACCACATATGATGAGTGATTGTTACATTTGATACTGAGCATGTAGCATGTGTAAGTTTTTTTTAAAAAAATATCTGGTTAGACATTTAGATCCACACTTGTATTACAGTATTAGATACTTGTACCCAAGTCCAAGCAATGTAGATTTGTACCTTGTAAATTAAATTATCACTTTGAATTGAACTTACAATATACCAGTATACAAGTAGTTCAGACCAAAAGTAATAATTGGATGCAATCATCTAAGTTGCGCCAAAGAATTGCTACTCTTGAAGTGACATGTGTATGTTATTCCAATTGCAAGCATCCTAACTTCTAATGTTCTAAGTCAACTGATCCGGTCAGGATGTTTCGTGACCCGGTCGGGCATCTTTGTGAGTCAGCCGGTTGGTTTTCTCTGCGCGAGCCAGGAGCCTGGTCAAATCGAGCCCGGCCAAAGGCAACTGGATGAGAATGACCCCGGCCCGTCGTGGTCGGGCAGCGCAGAATAAGAGTACAAACCAAGAGGTGTCTGGTCTACCGCGACCATCCGAGCACCTTCCTCGGGCCACACACCCGAGGCCGAGCACTCGAGGTCGGGCCCTCGAGGTCGGACCCTTGAGGTCGGACACACGGGTCGCGCACTCGAGGCCGAGCGCTCGAGGTCGGACCCTTGAGGTCGGACACTCGGGTCGCACACCCAAGGCCGAGCGCTCGAGGTCGGGCCCTTGAGGTCGGACACTCGGGTCGCACACCCAAGGCCGAGCGCTCGAGACCGGGCATTCGGGGTCGGGCACTCGCGGTGCCCGGGTACCGCAGGTCGGATACTCCGACGCCGTCCCAAAGATTGAAGCGGATAGGTCCTCGTAATAAAAGAGCCACGTCCGCCCGCCGTGAGGATCTGCTAAACTCTTCATTAAGAGGAAAAGACCTCTGACATAATTATTACCTGACACAGCCGCCAAGCATTAATTTGGGTCGGAAGAGACAGATTTACAGATTGTCAGGCGGCTATGGCAGCCTCACCCCGCGACTAAAGTGGCCAGTAGCTCAGTCTGATCCCTGATCAGTCCTTAATGAGATAGGACATCTCTGACACAGCAGAGAGTTTCCCTTCCCCTATATAAACCCCTCTTTGGGCTCCAAAGAGGGGATTGCTGCCATTTTGCAACCAGACCACCACTTCGTGAGCCCCGTTTTGGTCCGAGCCGAGTGACTTGAGCCTTACCCCTATTCAGCCCGAGTCCGACCCCCCGAGTCATAGCGGACCGGGTCGTCTTGGTCAGACCGAGTCATCCGGGTGAAAATTGGTCTTCGCTTGTCGACAGGATCAAATTTGGCGTCGTATGTGGGAATCTGCCTGATCGAAAGCGGAAGATGAGTGATTCTAATTGGATGACTGTGACGCTCTCACAAGAAGACCTAGAGTTGCTGGTGGAAGCCAAAGCGAAGAAGTTGGCAGCGGCACAACAGGCCGCCGCCCGACCCACCCAAGGAAGCCCAGCTGAACCAACCGCTCGAGTCGGCACTGAGGGAGGAGTTCACCAGGAGGATAGCCCCCATTTCCACCGAGCGTTGTCTGGCCCAACTGAGGAGGCAGGACAGTCGGATCCTCAGGAAGCTTCTTCCAGTCGAGCCAGAGCTAACAAAGGGAAGGCTCCCCTTGTGCCGGCCCCGGAGGAGCGCACTGGGCTCCCCTTTTCCAATCAAATTTTACAGGAGCCATTGCCTAAGCGTTTCCGACTCCTGTCCATCCCTGAGTATGGAGGAGCCACTGATCCTGAGGAACATCTGATGAAATTTGAAAATGCCTCGATGCTGCATCAGTATTCAGATGGTATCAAATGCCGAGCTTTTCTAACCACTCTGGCCGGGCCGGCTCAAAGATGGTTTGACAGGTTGCCAGAGGGATCTGTGAGAGAGTTTGCTGACTTTAAAAGATTGTTGCTTCAGCATTTTGCAAGCAGCAAGAGGCACCACAAAACCAGCTTGAACCTTTTCACTCTAAAGCAGGGTTCCAAGGAACCCTTGAAGGCCTACATCAACAGATTCAATCAGGTGGCACTGGACGTACCTACCGCTACGTCCGAGGTGCTGATCAGCGCCTTTGCCCAAGGTCTACAGGAAGGAGAATTCTTCAGATCACTGATCCGGAAGCCTCCAAAGGACTTTGAAAGTCTCCTGGGCAAGGCCACCAAGTATGTGGACGTGGAGGAGGCGCAAGCTGCTAGACGACCGGAGGCCAGACCCACACCCGAGACTACCCAGCACCATCAGAGGGCTATGCCTCCGGGAGGACCTCTCAGGAGCCCCCGCGCTATAGGGCATAGGCAAGGAGCGAGCGGGGAATAGTCAGCAGGTGGCTCAGGGTTGCCTCCCGCCAGGTGGCAGCCCTACTGTTCTTTCCATAACAGCTACACCACGACCTTCAGGACTGCTGGCAGGCCGGCCGGGGTCGGGGGTGCACCGGTCGGGGCAGCCCGAGAGGAGCTCAGCAGGGAAGCGGCCGTGGCCGAGGGAGGGCCACACAGAACCAGTCAGAGGCTAATGCTCGGCCGACCGCCCAGGCAGCCAGACAGTTGTTCCCAACCCCGGGCTCTCCCGGGAGAGGGAGCGCTAGTGAGGAGCAGGCTAATAAGCAGAACGCAGTGCACGGGTCCATCAATGTGATTTCTGGTGGCCCCACTTACGGAGATTCTAACAGAGTTCGGAATTCTCAGGTCCGACGCTTAGACATCTATCAGGTGGGCAGCAGTTCCGCCCAAGCGCAGGGGCCGCAGATCAGTTTCGGCCCCGCAGACCTACAGGGAGTCGAAGTACCTCATGATGATGCCCTCGTCATCACAGCAATCATAGCTAATTACCAGGTCCACAGGACCATTGTGGATACAGGGAGCTCAGTCAATATCTAATACTTGAAGGCATTTGAGCAGTTGCAGATCGAAACTACTGAACTGCAACCTGTGGCTACACCTCTGTTCGGATTCACCGGAAATGAAATTCAATCGCTCGGCCAAATTAAATTGGCCGTCTCCCTTGGGGAGGAACCTCTGAGAAGAACCAAGTGGTCTACCTTCCTTGTGGTGGATGCACCCTCAGCTTACAACGCTATCCTGGGCCGACCGGCATTGAATGAGTTCCGAGCTGTGACATCTACCTTCTATCTGAAGGTCAAGTTTCCGGTGGGGGATCAGGTCGGTGAAGCCAGGGGGGATCAGAAGGTGGCACGCCGTTGTTATGTGGATGACGTCCGAGTGGAAGTGAGGAAGACCTTCCGAGCCCCGCCGGCCAGTTGCAATATGGTGTAGCCCTCTCCCTGGGCTGAGCTGATGGAAGAGAAGGAAGAGGTCCAGCTGCTGCCCGACCGAGAGGAGACCCAGGTGAGAATAGCCCCCGGGCTACAGCCCGACCTCAAGCAACGGCTGATAGAATGTTTGACTGAAAACCAGGATGTGTTCGCCTGGTCCCAGCAAGATCTAAAAGGGATCAGACCTGAAGTCATGGAGCATAAACTGCACGTTTACCCGGATGCCCGACCTGTGAAGCAAAGAAAAAGGGACTTCAGCCCTAAACAGAACAAGATTATCCAGGCCGAGGTGGAGAGGTTGCTGAAAGCAGGACATATCAGAGAGGTGCAGTTCCCTGCTTGGCTGGCCAATGTAATGCTGGTCTCCAAGCCAGGGGATAAGTGGAGGGTGTGTATAGACTTCAGGGATCTCAACAAAGCTTGCCCCAAGGATTGCTATCCGCTCCCCCGGATAGACCAAATGGTAGACTCCACCGCGGGGAGCGAACTCATCTGCATGCTGGACGCCTACCAGGGATACCATCAAGTGCCCTTAGCCCAGGATGATCAAGAGAAGGTCAGTTTCGTCACGGCCGAGGGCACCTATTGCTACACAGTTATGCCCTTTGGGCTCAAGAATGCCGGGGCGACTTACCAGAGGCTGATGAATAAAGTTTTTAAGGAGCAGCTCGGGAGAAACGTAGAAGTGAATGTAGATAACATTCTTATCAAGTCCCTCCGATCTGCTGATCTGATAGCGGATGTGCGAGAAACTTGCTGCACTCTCCGAAGGTATGACCTTAAACTCAATCCGTCGAAATGCCTGTTTGGAGTCAAAAGCGGAAAATTCCTGGGCTACATCTTGACTGAACGGGGGATAGAGGCCAACCCGGGAAAGGTGAAGGCTTTGCTAGACATGCCCCCGCCCAGGAACCTGAAGGAAGTTCAGCGCCTGACTGGAAGAATAACAGCCCTTTCCTGATTCATATCCTGGTCGGCTGACAGAAGTCTACCCTTCTTCAAGATTCTGCGCAAGGCCACTAAGTTCCAGTGGGATGCTGAATGTGACCGGGCTTTTGAAGAATTGAAGACCTACTTGGTCAGCCTACCGGTGCTAGCTAAACTTGAGGAGGGAGAACCATTGTATGTCTATTTATCTGCTACTGAGGGAGTTGTGAGCGCTGTGCTTATAACCCAGAAGGAGATTGAGCAGCAACCGGTCTACTTCTTTGGGCACCTACTTAAGGAAACCGAGTGTAGATA
Source organism: Boesenbergia rotunda (assembly GCA_024364735.1). NCBI lineage: Eukaryota > Viridiplantae > Streptophyta > Magnoliopsida > Zingiberales > Zingiberaceae > Boesenbergia > Boesenbergia rotunda. Next base: position 191,635 of record JAGFNQ010005136.1, on the reverse strand, counting down.
CACTGCACTCGAGAAATTGGCTTATGTGCTTGTGTTGATGGCTCGGCGATTGCGCTCCTACTTCTTGGCCCATCCTATCCGGGTGCTGACCAATAGTACGCTCGGGAAGGTGCTGATCAATCCAGAAATCTCAGGTCGGATGGTTAAGTGGACCACTGAGTTGAACGAATACGATATCCAGTATCATCCCCGGACTGCAATTAAAGCTCAGGCGTTAGCTGATTTCCTCGGCGAGCTCCACCAGAAAGAAGAAGAAGAGACATGGAAGATCTATGTGGATGGGTCAGCCACTCGGGCAGGGAGTGGCGTGGGGGTCTTACTGCTGTCTCCTAAAGGAGATCCCTTTCATTTGGCTGTGCGCCTGGAGTATCAGGCTACCAATAGCCAAGCAGAATACGAAGCCCTCCTAGCAGGCCTGCAAGCTGCCAAACACATAGGAGCCACTCGGGTCATCTTGCACTCGGATTCTCAGTTAGTGACCCGGCAGGTTGCAGGGCAGTTTGAAGTAAATGACGAGAAGTTGCAAGCCTATGTGGAAGCCTACAAACAGTTACGGACAGAATTTCAAGAAGTGCAGATCTTGCAGATACCCCGAGGAGACAATGCCAAGGCGGATGAGTTGGCTAGGTTGGCTAGCTCTGTTCGTCCGTGGGTCTTCCCCAAGCCCTCACCTCAGATCATGCTGGTGGCCCAGGTTGAAAGGGAAACAGAACTAGAGATAGAAGGGGACTGGAGAGCTCCATTCATCGCCTATCTGAAAGAAGGGACTCTTCCGGACAGTCCCGAGCAGGCTAGGATACTGAAGATAAGAGCGACCAGGTTCACTCTGATAGGGGATGCATTATACAAGCGGGCTTTCGCTCGGCCGCTACTCAGATGCCTTGGGGAAGAAGATGCGGACTACGTGTTGAGAGAAGTGCATTTAGGGTCCTGCGGAAACCACTCGGGAGGTCGGTCCATGGCTCAGAAAGTCCTGTTGACCGGTTACTTTTGGCATACCCTCCAGAAAGACGCCGAGAAGTGGCCCTCTCTTGCCTTTCCTGCCAGAAGCATCAGAATTTATCGCATCGACCGGTCGAGATGCTGAGAACATCCACTGTGTCCTGTCCCTTTGATCAGTGGGGCATGGATATAGTAGGACCCTTCCCCAGGGCAGACGGCCAGAAGAAATTCCTGTTGGTGGCAGTGGACTACTTCTCCAAGTGGATCGAAGCAGAAGCTCTGACCCGGATCACCGAGCAGGCGGTGAAGAAATTCCTATGGCAGAACATTCTCTACCGATATGGCATACCCCACAAGCTGGTGTCAGACAGCGGTCGGCAGTTTCAAGGTCGGGTGATAAGGGAATGGTGTAAAGGCTTTGGGATCCAACAGGCCTTCACTTCAGTGGCGTATCCCCAGAGTAATGGACAGGCTGAGGTAGCTAACAGGGAGATTCTGAAGGGACTCAGAGCCAAATTGGATCAAGTCGGCGGATCTTGGGTGGATGAACTGCCCGGGGTCTTATGGGCTCTCCGGACTACCCCCAAAGAGGGGTCGGGATGCACTCCTTTCCAGTTGGTATACGGCAGTGAGGCGGTGGTTCCCATGGAGGTCGGCTGTGAGTCGGACAGAAGACGTCTGTATGGGGAGGACAATGCGGAAAAGAGACGAGTGGAGCTGGATCTGATCGAGGAGGTTCGAGCTAAGCCGCGGTCCGCATGACCGCTTACCAGCAGAGGATGAGGCGCCGATACAATCAGGGAGTTATACCTCGAAGTTTCCAGGTAGGGGACAAGGTATGGAAGAGGATCAAGCCAGTTGGAGATGTAGGCAAGTTGGAACCTCAGTGGAGTGGCCCTTTCCTGGTGGTCAAGGCATTGGGGTCGGGAGCTTACTACTGCAAGACGCTCAAGGGAAGCAGCTGGGAAGGCCCTGGAGTGCAGTACACTTGAGAATGTACCGTGAGGAGAGTTGAGTGGATCAATCTTTGTACTTGTATTCAAAAATTGTGATAGAAGAACTCGAAGCCTACGAAAGAACGGTTCCTGCAAGATATAAGTGGGCATGCTCCCACGCACCCACCGGACTCGGCGCCGATCGGGCGTGGCATTCCACGTTCGGTCGGGCCCGGTCGGGCGTGGCGGTCCACGCTCGGTCAGGGTAAGTCGGACGGTGTCCAGACTCTTGCTAAGGCAAGTTATAAGTGGGCATGCTCCCACGCACCCACCGGACTCGGCGCCGATCGGGCGTGGGGTCCACGCTCGGTCAGGGTAAGTCGGACGGTGTCCAGACTCTTGCTAAGGCAAGTTATAAGTGGGCATGCTCCCACGCACCCACCGGACTCGGCGCCGATCGGGCGTGGCATTCCACGTTCGGTCGGGCCCGGTCGGGCGTGGCGGCCACGCTCGGTCAGGGTAAGTCGGACGGTGTCCAGACTCTTGCTAAGGCAAGTTATAAGTGGGCAGCTCCCACGCACCCACCGGACTCGGCGCCGATCGGGCGTGGCATTCCACGCTCCGGTCAGGGTAAGTCGGACGGTGTCCAGACTCTTGCTAAGGCAAGTTATAAGTGGGCATGCTCCCCGCACCCACGGACTCGCGCCGATCGGGCGTGGCATTCCACGTTCGGTCGGGCCCGGTCGGGCGTGGCGTCCACGCTCGGTCAGGGTAAGTCGGACGGTGTCCAGACTCTTGCTCAAGAAAAAATGAATTAACGCATTTCCACATATCTACTGCCTGAGCGTGGTTTCCCACGTTCCGATAGACAAAATGAGTGGCCAGTCGACCTAGCAGTACCAACCCGACCGAGACCGACCTGACCGAGCATCATAGCCGAGTCAGGGTACCAACCCGACCGAGCATCATAGCCGAGTCTGGGTACCAACCCGACCGAGCAACATTGCTAAGTCCGTGCGTCAACCCGGCCGGGCGAAAGCACCCTGGCAGGGTATCGACATCGCCCAAACCCGGATATCGGACTGAGAAGTGGAGTCGAATTAGGAGCAAGTCAGATAAACAGGTAATGTCCAATCCGGATCTCGGCTTGACTCGACGAAAGCTTTATAATGAAATTCTAGCCGAGCCGAATGAAATCGTTGAGTCGGAGCTATGACTAAACCGGGCGAACGACCCCAGGTCGATCTCTCGGGGGCGACCTGACTTGTTGCCCGACCTAAAGGATCGACCGTCCTGAACCATCGACACTTTGCGAAAAATCTATGCCCGACTTAATAGGGTCCACCTTATGCTAATGGTTCAAGTGCCCCGAGCAAGGTACACTTAGCGAAATTTTGCTAGATAGCCTATAGCACTAGCCTTCGGTGGATAAGGCGGATGCACCGAATAGGCAACACTTAGCAGAAATCTCACGCATTACAAACAATCGAGTAAAATAAAGAAAAGGGTGAATCACCCAAAATAAGATAAGGCTCGAGTCCATCACAACATTGGGCTTGGAAGACCAGGTCAGGTAGTCAAGTACCATTACAAAATTTTAAAAGCTTAAGGGCTGAGCAAGAACAGATTGAGAAATGGCTCGGATAAGAGGGTTGAAGCGATAAGCTAAGTAAATTTGGGAAAGGCATCTTTGGGATCATGGCCTTGATCAGAGTAGGCTTTACCACGTTAGGGGGCAGGTCGGCAGGGAGGTGGCCGGCTTCCGTGAGCTGTTGCAGCGCGCCCTTCACCCCGTACATGATCATGCCCACGGTCCGCTGGGTTACCTGATGAAGGAAAGGTTGGGACTGAATATAGGCCACTCTGGCTCGTTCGATCCGGGCCGGCTCGTCAGACTTGTAGTCAGCCAGCTCCTTCTGCAGGCGGGCCACCTCAGCTTCTCGTTCTTTGAGCTGGGTGTCTTTAGTCGCCAGTCCTGTTTCGGTACTTACCAATTGGGCCTCCAAAGCCTGAAAAGCCTCTCGCTGAGCCAGGAGTTCTGTTTCTTTGCCCTTCAGGGCTGCGAGCTCTGTTTCTTTGCTCTGCAAAGTCAGTTGAGTCTGCTTGTGAGCGGCGGATACCTCCTGTAGCTGCCGCTGCAAGTCTCGGGCCTCATTGGTCTTCCTGTCTAAGTCAGAGCGGGCCCTGGCTTCGAGAGTGATGGCAGTTTTCTTCGAGGCCTCGGCGGCTTCTAGCCGAGTGGCGAGCTGATCTATCTCACGAGCTGAGGCTGCCAACACCTCGTGCGCTCGTTCCAACCGGATGTCGCCCTCCGCCAATTGCATTCGTAGGGAAGTTATCTCGTCTCGGAGTTGGGTCTGACCCTCGTCACCGGTCGGGAGGGCGCACTGAGCTAGTTGGTGCTCTAAGTTCTTTATCTTGTACTCAGCTGCCCGACGTTCTCTAGTATTCACGACCAAGGCCTTAGTGACCGCCTGGCTCGTGACCCACAACTGCACAGGAACAAGCAACGTATGAGGAAAATGAAGAGGATAAAGGAAAGAGAAGGGTGTACCTTGGTCATGTCCATCGCGAAGTTGTCGGCTAAACTGAAGGGACTCCGTCCTTCGGTCAACTCCAGGCCTCGGTCCCAGGCCGCGGACAGATGGCCGTGCAAGTTAAGTGGTTGAGGTTCGACCATCCGAAGTAAGGAGGTTTCGGAGGGAAGCTGCACCTCTACCGGAACTCGGGGGATGTCGTGCATGGATAGGAGGGCGGCGGCGGCTTCTTCACCGACAGGATCAACAACGGCCGCCGGGCGAGTAGGGCCGAGCTGGAAGCTAAGTCTCCTGGCCGGGGTAAGCCCGGGCTAGGGAGGAAGACCCCGGGCCGAGGAGTACTTGAGGACGGAGCGGAGGTTCCCGGGCGAGGAGAGGCCGAACGAGAGGTTGACAGCCGAATTCTAACTCGACCGGCTGGGGGAGTCGGCAAATCAGGCCCCCCCCCCCAGCTGGGCCTGAGCTGCGGAGGTACCGGAAGAAGCAACCTCCCGAGGACGCTTCTTCTTGGACACCCGGGAAGATGACTGACCCGCGGCCACAGTCGGCACTTCGGCCTCTACGCGGACCTCCAAGAGGTCTGCCTCGATGCTCTGGGCTAGCAGGTCTAACTCTGAATCGCTCTCCGCCTCGCCTGGTTGTTCGAGAGCCGGCGCCGCACTCACGGGCGGCACGTTCCGACTCGCCAGTAGTTCGGCCGCTCGGGTGTTCAGGGCCTCTTCTTCCAAGGCCAGCTGATCATCGATAAGGGCGTCCATCAGAGCCTGGGCTACAATTCAGAAAGAGTTTTAGTTAGCATTAAAAGACCCTTAAGCAAAATGGGAGCTTACCATATGTGCCGGGTAGCTCCGCCGGGATTTGACTCAGCCGGCAGACGTAGAGCACAACCTCACTCAGCAGTTTACCGGCATGGAAATGGAGTCCCCCAATCTTGGAGAAGGCCAGTTGAAAGCTGGGGTCGGCACGATATTTCTTGGGAGCGGCAGGGTCCGGTAACTCTTCCAGCCAGTTAGTCGGCCAAGACGCGGTCGGAGTAGTGCTTATGTAAAAGAAGTGAGATTTCCACCCCTTGTTAGAGGAGGGAACTTTATCTAGAAAAGCCGTTTTAACCCTGGCCTGGAAAAAGAAACAGCCCGGCTCTTGCATTTTGAGGTAGAAGAAGAGATGGAAGACTCGAGGAGTGAGGGGAACCCGGAAGGACTCGAAGATGATCACCGTGCCACACAGGATCCGGATCGAGTTCGGGCTAACTGGGAAAGGGACACTTGGAAGTACCGACAGATCTCCACAATGAAAGGATGCAAAGGAAATCGCAGGCCGGCTAGAAGATGGTCCTTGAAGATAGTAAAGTAGTTCACTGGGGCTCGGTTAGGCCGGTCATCACGAGAGGGAAGAGAAAAAACGTGATTTTCTGGATCTGATAGTCTATACGAAGGGTCTCCAAAGCACCCAGGGACAGGGTTGAACGATGTAGTGGTGTACCATGGCCCGGGGGCGGAGGACGGTCCAGCCATCTAGTCGGACTCGGGAGTTAATGGAAGAAATTCAGGTGAAAGAAGAATACCTAGGGGTCGGGTTCAATGGAAGACGTCAGTCGCCGGAGCTCGCAGGATCAAGTGGCGGAGGTCGGACGAGAGAGCGGTGAAAAATAAGGAACGAGAAGTGTAAAGGTGAAAAGGAGCAAGTCGAGCCTATTTATACCCCGCTGGGAAGCAGGGGAAGCCGTCCGATGCAAATTGTGAAAGAGCGGGAGCGGATCTCAACCGTCATTTTCCCGCCTCTTCCCAAGATCGCGAATCTTGCCACTGACGCCTCGGCGCCAGAATCCTCCCCGTCGGAGGTGGACGCGTGTAGCAGCAATAAAAGCTGATTTGACAAGTGATACTGCATTTATGGCTGACGGTCTCGGGACAAAGAGAGAAGCCAAGAGCCGAGGGATTGGTTGACCCGACCGGGTGCATGGCCTAGTCAGTCGGACTAACGCCTCCTTCGACTAGACTTGGAGGGAAGGCTTATGATCCGGTCGGGATGTTTCGTGATCCGGTCGGGCATCTTTGTGAGTCAGCCGGTTGGTTTTCTTTGCGCGAGCCAAGAGCCTTGTCAAGTCAAGCCCGGCCGAAGGCAACTTGATGAGGATGACCCAGGCCCGTCGTGGTCGGGCAGCGCGGAATAAGAGTAAAAACCAGGAGGTGTCTGGTCTGCCGCGGCCATCCGAGCACCTTCCTCGGGTTGCACACCTGAGGCCGAGCACTCGAGGTCGGGCCCTTGAGGTCGGACACAGTGGCCGCAACCCGAGGCTGAGCACTCGAGGTCGGGCCCTTGAGGTCGAACACAGTGGTCGCACACCCAAGGCCGAGCACTCAAGGTTGGGCCCTTGAGGTCGGACACTCGGGTCGCACCCCTGAGGCCGAGCACTCGAGGTCGGGCCCTTGAGGTCGGACACTCGGGTCGCACACCCGAAGCCGAGCACTCGAGGTCGGGCCCTTGAGGTCAGACACGCGGGTCGCACACCCGAGGCCGAGCACTCGAGGTCGGACCCTTGAGGTCAGACACTCAAGGGTCGCACACCCAATACCGAGCGCTCGAGACCGGGCATTCGTGGTCGGGCACTCACGGTGCCCGGGTACCCCAGGTCGGATACTCTGACGCTGTCCCAAAGATTGATGCGGATAGGTCCTCGTAATAAAAGAGCCACGTCCACCGTGAGGATCTGCTAAACTCTTCATTAAGAGGAAAAGACCTCTGACATAATCATTACCTGACACAGCCGCCAAGCATTAATTAGGGTTGGAAGGGACAGATTTACAGATTGTCAGGCGGCTATGGCAGCCTCACCTCGCGGCTGAAGTGGCCAGTAGCTCAGTCTGACCCCTGATCAACTCTTAATGAGATGTGACAGCTTACCTGACGGGAGCTTTCTCCCCTCCCCTATATAAACTCCACTTGAGCTCCATAGAAAGGGATTTGCTACCACTTTGCAACCTCAACACCACCACCTTGTAAGCCCCATTTCGGTCCGAGCCGAGTGACTTGAGCCGGATCCCCATTTGTGCCCGAGTCCGACCCCCGGGTTACAGCAGACCGGGTCATCTTGGTTAGACTGAATCAGTCGGGCGAGAACCGATCTCCGCTTGTCGACAGAATCACCTAGGTTTAGGTAATCAAGGACCCTCTAGGGGCAAGGAAGGTTTATGGTACAAACCTAAAGCCAAGGACGATGGGTCATCTTATCATAGAGTTCCATATAGGTCTGAAACTAAATATAGATCTAGGAGTCAAGTGAAGGTCACAAGGGAAGCCATTCTTAGAGTTGACCAAAACAAGGCCAACATGACTAAGGCTTTGGAGAAGCCTAGAAAAGTCATTAGGAAGGTACCAAGGAAAGTTATCCCTAATAAATATCTAGAACACTCAAGGAGCACCAATATATTTTAGGCTCCTAAGAGTGTGTTCGCCACACCCTAGATAGGTCTAGGGAGTGTCAACTCAAATTAGAAGGGCAGTTAACTCAACCATGATGAAGTTGACACTTTGGGGCATTTTCAAGGAACTATTACCCTTGAAAATGAAGAAGTTAATTGTTTACTCTTGATGAGTAAAATTGTACTAAACTATGATTTTGAAGATTAGACTTGATAAAGTTGGCACAACTAGGTTAGAATCCAAGGATATGTCAAGTTAGAAAGTTTTGACATTATCTTCAAAAATTAGGGGTAAAACTTAGATTATCAATGGCTTAGCGATGAGTTATTGATACTTAGATAGAAAATCTAGATATTTTCTTTTATGCTAATATGCCAAGATTTGTGTGCCCTATCATATGTCATGTCATCATAATTAATCTTCATATTTTATTATGAAAATATCACATGTCATGTCATACATGCATCATCTAGCTATAATAAGTTTTCTTTTGAAAATCTTCATATGATGCATGTCTTAGTCATTTTCATGCACTGTTTAATTTATATTGAAATTAAAGACATTGACATTAATTGACATTCTAGGCGAATGATCAAAGTTTATAATGCCTAGGTAGAAATGCATGAACCCTTAGTTTAGGGAGAACATTACTTTCACATCTTACAAAACCATAAGTTGACTTGAATGTGTTTTGAGACACATTAGAAACAAGTGAGATGTTAGGTTGATGAATAAAAACTCAAGGTGTTAATAAAGTGCATATATTTGAGTTTTTAAAATTCATCCAAAACAAGAACATGAGTGAACTCTAATCATTGGGGAAGCTAATGTAAAAATCATATGCATTTAGCCTAAAAAATATGGTTGGAAATTATTTTTGAAAACTATTTCAAAAACTATTTTTGGAAAACCATGGTAATGACTATCTTTTGATAGCACTCATCATTGATGAATAAGATACCCAATTTTGTGTCTATCTTTGAGAATGGGTTGTATTTTCATAGAAAACTATTTTTCCATGATATTATATGTTTTAAATAATGTCTACATAAAATTTTATAATTTTTAGAATTTTGTAGAATTATTTAGGAGTTTCTAAAACTCGGTCTGAAATTATTTTTAGAAATCAAAAACTCACAATCTATCAGGTGATCGATTAGGACATGCATCAATTGATTCAGTGATCGATTGGTGAAGACTTTTCCCGAGCACAGAAGCTCACGTAATCGATCCATTGATCGATTAAGGGTGGCTATAATCGATTAGTTGATCAATTAAGACATGGTTTAATCAATTAGGTCCCAACACCAATCGATTAGTACAACTGAAATTGTCTGATTTTAGTTCTTTAACCCAATTTTGAGAACCTAACAATCCCTAACCCTTTGAAATACTTTTATAAGTATATTTGGGTAAATTTCATAATAATGTCAAAAAGGGAGATGGTTTTGGTGAAAAATATATGGGTTAAGGGGAGGTTTTGATTCAAAATTTGAATTTCAAAATCTCATAACCTCAAGAATGAGATTTTCTAAAGGTTTATAAGGAACTCAAAATCATTGTTGGTGCAATGATAGAGGTTTAGAGCATGTTTTGAGGGAAGTTCTTCCTTAAAAGCATGTGTTTTAAAATTTTTCTTTTTGGGATAAGTGAAAGAATGAATATTGAGAATCTTCATTATGATGAATGCTCAAGGTTGAGCATGAGTCACAATGAAAGGTATGAGATTTTCATTGAGCATGCCCTTGACCATATAGATTCGTGGGGAGAGTTTTTGATGTGTGTTAAAGGGGGAGAAATTGTAAAGCTAATATGGATTAGTCTTACTCAAACATATTGTCAAATATCAAAAAGTGGGAGATTATTGGTGCAATCGTTGTTAGGCCAGGGTTGACCTATTTTGACTAGGTTCGAGTGAGCTTGAGATTCGATGTTTGATAATGATGTTTGAAGATTGTGTGAGTCAAATGGGTCAAGGATGATTGGAGACTTGACTGGAAAAAGTCCTAGTAGGATTAGGCATACCTAGTGGGACTAGGTGAAGTCCAGGTGGATCGGGGAGATTGCACGTTGGCACGGAAAAAGTCCTAGTGGCACTAGGCACACCTAGTGGGACTAGGTGAAATCCAGGTGAATCGGAGAGATCGCATGTTGGCACGGGAAAAGTCCTAGTGGGACTAGGCACACCTAGTGGGACTAGGTGAAGTCCAGGTGGATCGGAGAGATCGCATATTGGCACGGAAAAAGTCCTAGTGGGACTAGGCACACCTAGTGGGACTAGATGAAGTCCAGGTGGATTGGGGATATCGGACGTTGGCACGGAAAAAGTCCTAGTGGGACTAGAAACACCTAGTGAGACTAGGTGAAGTCCAGGTGGATCGGAGAGATCAAACGCTGACACGGGAAAAGTCCAAGTGGGACTAGGCACACCTAGTGATACTAGGTGAAGTCCAGGTGGATCGGGGAGATCATACGCTAGCACGAAAAAAGTCCTAGTGGGACTAGGCACACCTAGTGGAACTAGGTGAAGCCCATGTGAATCGGGGAGATTGCATGTTGGCAAGGTGGAAGTCTACTGAGAGACTAGACCAACTCGAGGGTTGGGCAAATCTTTTTGGGAACTAGGTTAAGTCCAAGTTGGGAACTAGGCAAGGAAAAATCCAGGTTGGTCAAAGGTTTAATCAGACACTTGGTGAGGAAATCCTAACAGGTCACGGTTGACGGGGGTTAGGCAAGGGAACCCTAGACTTGTGTACACAAGTTAGGGTTGGGGCCAATCGATTAAGTAATTGATTGGTGTTGATTTCTCGCAAACAGAAGTACTCTTAATCGATTGGGTGATTGATTAAAGAGGGAATCAATCGATTGGGTAATCGATTGGGAGAATTGGGTTGCGAGAACAAAAGCAAGCTTAATCGATTAGGTGATCGATTAAGCCTCTTCTTGATCGATTCGGCCTCTTCTTATGTTTTAAGTTTTCCACAGTTAACCCCTGATATACTTTTGATTTAATTCATTTCTAGTCCCTAGGGTCTAATATGACCCCCCCTAACTTCGGTTTAGGTCCCGAAAATCCTAACCTTCTCCGAGAAATTTTCTGGCCCGAGGTTAAAAGGGTCGGATTTAACAATATAAATACATGATAATGATTTTATGTTATTAAGATAGTTTGTGATTACCAAAGTGATCAAACTAGAATAATTAAATATCATACATAAAAAAATAATCATTTATTTATCATACTTATGAAATACCTATTAAAAAATGATAAATAAATGAGATTCATTAATCATTAAATTTATGGATTTTCCCAAAGAAAAATTAATTTTTATGATTAGTGACATAATCGAAGAAAATTAAAATTCTTGAATCAAATATATTTTGTTTATTCAAAGATGACATTTGTAGTTGATTGAAGATTTTAATTTTTTAATAATATGAGGCATTTAATTTTGTATAGTATATTGTAATATTAGCTCAAAGGTATATTACAATATATTCTAATGTTTTATCTAAATCTGTATGTCTAATTTGCAGCAATTTCTCTTCATTCACAAGCTTCTTCTATTACTATGTTTAATGGTTTAAACTTCTCTTAATGGAGTGAACAAGTCCATTTTCATTTAGGTGTGTTGGATCTTGACTTGACACTACTAAAGAAAAAATCCACTACAATTACTTATTCAAGCAATGAGAAAGAGAAATTCAAATATAAAACATGAGAACGGTCTAACAAATTAAGTCTTATGTTTATGCGAATGATTATCGCAGGCAACATTAAGACTACCATTCCACAAACAGAAAATGTAAAGGAATATTTAAAGTTTATGGAAGAAGATTTTTGTTCTGCTGATAAGCCAATCGCTGGTACATTAATAGCACAACTCACGATTATAAATTTTGATGGATCATGTAGTATGCAAGAGCATACTATTGAGATGACTAATATTGTAGCAAGATTAAAAACTTTAGGAATGACTATGGATGACTTCTTCTTGATTCAGTTTATTCTGAACTCATGACCACCTGAATATGGTGCTTTTCATATTAACTATAATACTATTAAGGAAAAGTGAAATGTTATTGAATTTATAAGCAAACTTATTCAAGAGGAAAATAGACTTAAGAATTTGGAAAGTCATTCCATCAACTTCACTATTCAAGGAGCTAGTAAAGCACTAAAAGCAAAAGTCAAAAGTTTCAAGAAAAATAAAAGACCTATTAAAGCTCCTCAGATTAATAAGAAGGAACACAATAATGATAAGTATCATTTCTATAAGAAAGAAGGGCATTATCAAAAAGATTACCCTAAACGCAAGACTTGGTTCAAAAAGAAAGCTATATTAAAAATTTATGTTTGTTTCAAATCAAACTTGATTGATGTTCCTCATAATACTTGGTGGCTGATTCTGATGCTACCACTCATGTATCCAATATAATACACGGATTCTTTACAATCCAAACCACAAACCGAATTAAGAATTTTCTATATATGGGAAATAGTACGAAAGCTCCAATCGAAGGCATAGGGACTTATCGTTTGGTCTTAGATACTGGTTATCATTTAGACCTATTACAGACTCTTTATGTACCTTCAATTTCAAGGAATCTTATTTCTCTTTCAAAACTTGATGTTTGTGGTTTTGATTTTAATTTTGGAAAAGCTTATTTTAATTTATATAAGGATTCAAGATTTATTGGTTCTTAAATTCTTACTAATGGTTTATATAAATTAAAACTTAATAATAAATTTATTGAATCCTTACTGTGCATCAAAATATTGAAATTAAGCGAAATATGCTTAGTAAAAGTTTCACTTTCTTATGGCATAAGCGTTTGGATTATATATCTAATGAAAGATTAGAAAGATTGGTAAAGAATGAGATTCTATCAAAATTAGATTTTACTAATTTTGGCTTATGTGTGGATTGTATTAAGAGAAAACAAATCAGACATAATAAGAAAGGAGCTACAAGAAGCACTCAGCTTCTTGAAATAATACACACCGATGTATGTAGACCTTTTGATACTTCATCTTTTAGTAGAGAAAATTATTGTATCACTTTTATCGATGATTTTTCACGTTATGGATATGTTAATTTGCTTAAAAAACAAATCTTAAACAGTAGATGCTTTTGAAATCTACATTAATGAGGTTGAAATGCAATTAGACAAGAAAGTGAAAATTGTAAAGTCAGATAGAGGAAGTGAATACTATGGAAGTTATGATGAAACATGACAACATCCAAGTCCATTTGCAAAACTTCTTGGAAAAACATGACATATGTGCACAATATACTATGTCATACACACCTCAACAAAATGGTATGACAGAAAAGCGTAACTGCACATTAATGAATATGGTTAGAAATATAATGAGTAATTTATCATTACCCAAATCATTGTGGATGTATACTTTAAAAACATCAATGTACTTACTTAATAGGATTTCTAGTAAAGCAGTTCTAAAGACTCCTTTTGAGTTATGGACAAATAGAAAATCTAGCTTAAAACACTTACATATTTGGGGTTGTCCAGCAGAAGTAAGAGTTTATAATCCATATGACAGAAAGTTAGATTCTCGAACAGTTAGTAGGCACTTTATTGGTTACCCAGAGAAATCTAAAAGGTACATATTTTATTGTCCAAACCATAATTCAAGGATAATAGACACTGGTAATCCAAAATTCCTTGAGAATGATGAAGTTAGTGGGAGCGTCAAATAACAAAATATGAATATAAAGAAAGTTAAGCTAAATATTCCTTTATCTAAAAGTATTCCCTCATCTAGTATTATTCCAAAAATTATCCTAGTTATTAATACTGAACAACATGATGAAGTATCCCATGAAAAAACTAACTCACAAAGATTTGATACAAATATGCTATAAGAAATAGCATTGAGAAGATCTCAAAGAATAAGAAAAGGTGTTATTTCAAAAGATTATAAAACTTATTTACATGAATTAGATTATGAAATTTATGAACATTCAGTTTCATTTTCACAAGCCATAGAATGTTTAGAGTCAGATAAATGAATCAAAGCAATAAAAGAAGAGTTGCAATCCACGTATATGTTGGGGTTGCAAGGTTGCAAATATAGTCCCACATCTAAAACTCATAGGAAAGATCATAGGCTTATAAGGAATAATGATATCTCCATTGGCATGAGGCTTTTTGGGAGAGCCCAAGAGCAAAGCCATGAGGGCTTAGGCTCAAAGTGGACAATATCATACTATTGAGGAGATATCTAAATTCCTTTTGGTCATAACAATTGGTATCGGAGCCAGGTCGCTCTTCATGATCCAGATCTAACCATGTGGGTTAAGCCCTAAATAAAGGATGTGTGGGTTCCTGTGTCTTGATCAAGAGGACCAAACACTAGGCAGAGAAGTCCTAGTAGGTCGGGTGGACCGAGGGGCAAAAAGTCCTGATAGGTTGAGGATCAGACATCAAAACGGAAAGGGTTTCCGCTTGTGGGGGGCATGTGGTCCTTTGTTTGAGGGGGGGGTTGTTGGGGTTGCAAGGTTGCAAATATAGTCCCACATCTAAAACACATGGGAAAGATCATAGGCTTATAAGGAATAATGATATCTCCATTGGCATGAGGCTTTTTGGGAGAGCCCAAGAGCAAAATTATGAGAGTTTAGGCTCAAAGTGGACAATATCATACCATTGTGGAGATATCTAAATTCCTTTTGATCCTAACAGTATGAAAATAATGTTTGGGATATCGTTGAATTGAGAATATTCCAAACAAGTTGGATTCAAATGGGTCTTTAAGACCAAGCGTGACTCGAATGGTAATATTGAATGATATAAAGCTAGACTTATTGCTAAAGGATACACTTAACAAGATGACATTGATTATAAAGAGACATTTTCACCTGTCTCAAAGAAAGACTCTTTACGTATTATCATGGCATTGGTGACTCATTATGATTTAGAGCTACATCAAATGGAAGTGAAAACATCCTTTTTAAATGAAAATTTTGAGGAAGAAGTATATATGAACCAACCTAAAAGCTTCTCAATTGAAGGAAAAAGTCATCTAGTGTATAAACATAAGAAATCAATATATGAACTTAAACAAGCTTCCAGACAATGGTATATTAAGTTTAATAATATCATCACATCTTTTGATTTTGAAGAGAATGTTGTTGATCATTGTATATATCAAAAGATCAGTGGGAGCAAAATTATAGTTTTAGTCCTATATGTTGATGATATTTTGCTTGCTACTAATGATTTGGACATATTACATAAGACAAAAGATTTTCTTTGTAAGAATTTTAAAACAAAAGATATGGATGAGACATCCTATGTGATCAAAATTGAAATATTTCATGATAAATCACAAAGACTATTAGGATTGTCTCAAAATGCTTATATTGAAAGAATTCTACGTAGATTTAATATGAAAAAATGTTCAGCTGGAATTTCTCCAATTCGGAAAGGGGACAAATTTAGTCTTATACAATGTCCAAAGAATGATATAGAACGAAAACAAGTGGATTCAATTCCATATGCTTCTGTTGTATGAAGTCTAATGTATGTACAAACCTGTACAAGACTGGATATTAATTTTGCTGTTGGAATGCTTGGCAGATATCAAATTAACCCTGGAATTGATCATTGGAAAGCTGCTAAGAAAATTTTAAGGTATATTCAAAGCACCAAGAACTACATGCTCATGTATAGAAAAACTAATCACTTAGAAGTGATTGGTTACTCAGATTCAGATTTTGCCGGATGCATCGACAGTAGAAAGTCCACTTTTGGTTATTTGTTTCTTCTTGGAGGAGGAGCAGTATCGTGAAAAAGTGTCAAACAATCTGTCATTGCCTTATCCACAATGGAAGCAGAGTTTGTAGCATGTTTTGAAGCCACAATCTATGTATTATGGTTGCAAAATTTTATATCAGGATTTGAAATTGTCGATACTATTGTCAAGCCGCTGAAAATTTGTTGTGATAATTCTATAGCAATATTCTTCTCAAAAAATGATAAATACTCAAGAGGTATCAAGCATATGAAATTTAAATATTTTATCGTTAAAGAAGAAGTTCAAAAACAAAGAGCATCTATTGATTATATTAGAACGGATCTCATAATTGCAGATCCGTTACCTAAAGGTTTAGAATCAAAAATATTTAAGAAACATGTACATCGAATGAGTCTTGGTTGTACTTTGAATGATTTATTAAGTTGACACTGTGAGCTCACTTTTGTGTTTCTGATATATAATTTCTAACGATGATGTGCACATTACTATGTTATAACATGAAATGCTTAGAAATATTATTTTGGGTCATTATGAAATTATACGTTCATTTATAGGGCTAGTATAATAAGATGTTGTTGTTTATGGTATACAGAAGGAAGTATGTTATATAATGTATAACCGCTATAACCTGCATTTAGTATTCTATTATGCTAAGGTGATTATTATTATTATTATTATTTTATTTACAAGGGGTATCTAGGCTTGCGCCCAACTAATCCGCTTGGCTGACCGGCCCTGCCCCACAGCTTTTAACGAGAGTCCCCACCGATCAATGAGGGTAAATCGTGGGACGGAGACACGTGACGACTTCACCACTGATGATATCGGTACCCGATGGCCCGACCACGCAGCAGCTTGTGGCAATTTCTTCCGTCAGCCAAGCGGATTATGATGTTATAAGAGGATGAGTATGCTTAAAGTTATATGCTTCAAGTTTTAATTTCATTTAATTTTTAGGCCAAGTGGAAGAATATTGTTAGATAATAATTATTATCTAATATTATTTGACCTTAAAATCGAATATACATGTAAAATTAAAATTCAAGTAACTCCATTCAATTGAAGTTACAAATGAAACATGCATATAAAATTAAATTAAAAGTAATTTCATACAATTTAAGTTACTAATCATATGTAACTCACCTTATAAATAATTGTTATTATTATTTATAACTGATGTAAATAATAATAATCATTACAATCGATGCACGATGAATGCACGGAAATGAGGTTGTTATACATATTTTGATTCTCTCTCTACCTATAAATTGAAGCATAATAATGTTTATCATATCAAGAATTGAGTGCTTTCGAAAAGAAGGAAAGAAGAGAGAAATCATATATGAAAAATAATTAAATTATAATGGCTTTTTCATCAAGCTCAGGTATGTAAAATATATAAATTTCAAGATTCGTTTCATAAGTAAAGATAATGATTATGTAAATTAATAGAAAGGTTCATCTAGATCAAGTTAATTCCTGAGCATCCAAGTGAACCAATTAGTTCACTAGTCCAATGGCGAATCAGATCCAAACCTGAAGCAGTTAACTATCCTTTTGCCATCCTTGATAATCAAGGCATCCTTGATCAAATATTATCATAAAAAAATAGTGGGCAATCAACCAACCATTCGAGAAAGGAGAATGCTTATTTTATCCAAAGTAGTTGGTACTAATCATTCATATCCAAAAGAATCATGTAGTCAGAATCGGAGAAAGGACATTGCTCCTTATTCAAAGTGGTTGGTGGGAATCATTCATTATAAGCATTTCATAAGCAAAAGCAAACAGCAACTTCAATCTTCAGCCTAATTATATACAAAGGACAGATCATATATCCTTTATTGTTCTTCGATTTTAAGGACAATTATACAGGGAGAAGCTAAGCAAGAAAACGATATTATTATGCAAACAAGACCCCATTAATCTTTCTGGGGTATACACCCTAAACATATGCTTTCTTGTTTCTAAAGTTATTTTTAAAGAATACATTTTATCCATTTATTATGCATCTTTTTTGATGTTCAACATACACCGTTTAACTTCTTTTTGTTAATGCACATCAACTTGAATTAAGAGACGAGCATATTTTGAACTATAGACCTTAAGGAAAGTAGAGGCACAATATACCATATTTTCAACCATTGAACTAATGTAGTTCTAATTCCAACTTATATAGCGCCGATTTCATGAACCATATCTCTTCGTTCAATTTTACGCAATATTATTCACTAATATTGAGTATCCTCTATCCCTTGCATTCTTTTCAAAATTGAATTACTTCAATAATAATACTGCATGTAATTTACTGAATCGCGTAGCTAAGTTTACGAAATATCCAAATCATATAGGATAATTTTAAAATTATCAAATTACGTATCTATTTTTAATTTTATCTCTATTAATCAACCGATGAAAATCATCAATTAACTGATTTAAGTAGTAGATGATTTTTCATTAGTCGAATGATTTTGTTTCTATCTCAGGCTGGTAAAAAAACAAAACATAATTGACTGATTTTAAAAATAGCCAACTGTTTTAATTTTTTTAAATTAAAATTTATTTTAGATAAAATTAATTAATAAATCATACGTTTCGAAATAATATGAAATTAGTACCTATGTGTATGTTTAGTTCTTCTGATTATATTCAGGTCCTCAAATATTAATTTGACCTAATATACTGAGAGTAATGATTTTTTAAACAAAAATTTGATTGTTTAAAAAATTCAATTAGTGTTCAAAAAATCATTACTTTTAATATATTGAGTCAAATTGATATTTGAGAGCATGAATATAATCAGAAGAACTAATCATACACATAAAAAATAATTTCATATCCATCCAAAATCGTTTGATTTATCAATCGATTTTGCCTTTCAATGCCCGGGTAAAATCGACTGATGACCAAATAACTTCGGATTGATAGGAAATTAAGATTTTTTGAACACAAATTAAATTTTTTAGATAATCAAATTCGTATTTAAAAAATTATTACTTTCAAAATATTGGTCAAATTAATATTTGAGGACGTAGATATAATCAAGAAAATTAACCATACATATAAAAATTAATTTCATATCGAAATCATATGATCTATTAATCAATTTTATTTAAAATAAATTTTAATTAAAAAACTAAAATAGTCAACTGATTTTAAAAAACAATAGATTTGTTTTTTTTCGCAGCGTGAAATCGAAAGCAAAATTGATTTTTTTTTCGCAGCGTGAAATCAAAAGCAAAGCAATTCGATAAGTGAAAAATCATTAATCGACTGATGATTTTCTTCAGTCGACTAATAGGAATAAAATTGAAAATAAATGTGATTTGATAATTTTAAAATTATCTTTTCATCAACTTAAGTTCGCGGTTTAGTAAATTGCTATATCCACTATTCCTTGCATATTTTGTTTTCAAAATTGAATTACTTCAACTTGTCTGTCACAATTCCAACCATGTCTAGATAAACACAGCCGACCAATGTGTATAGGGCCTTAAGTTGTAGTTCCCGGATGTGACATTGGTAGGCATTAGGGACGAGACTGAAAGATATCTCGTCTATAAACAAACATTCATACTGGATTATTAATCAATGTCAACTCCACCACACAAGGGTTTGAATCAGTATTGAAAATGTTACAACATGAACTGGAAAAGAATGGCAAACTTGCTTTAGGAAGTGAATTACAAGCAAGAAGTTCATTGAAATTACAAAATGATTTAAGACTTTATGAATAGTTCATCTGAATCACAACCATGTAAGAACACCTTCCCCATGGATTCTAGTGGATGATCATGATCAAATCAGAAACCAAAATGATGACACTAAGAAATCATCTCAAACAAAACATACAGGATTACAAGATTTCAAAAACTTGAAATCATATGATTTGTGTTAGAAAATATTTTTTTAATCTATATTTTCTATCACCAAGCTAGCAACAAACAGCTTTTGGTGGTAGCAGAGAGCTCAAGAACACCATTTAGTTTCCACAGCAAGCAAATGTAATGAATTAAGATTATAAAAAGTTATGAAATGTGTATACAACAAAATATACATCATCATTTAAGTTTTGTTGGATCCAAACAATACTGTGACAAATCAACAGTAGTTATTTTTTGTTTTCTTCTTGTTTTTTGGTTCTCAGCAAAGAAAGATGAAGGAAAAGAAGCAGGCAACAATAACCTCTCCTCACGCTCATCAGCAAGCCTTCTTCTCTTTGGTAGCAGCAGGCGCCATGATCCTCCACAAGTACCTCCCGCTCGCCATATCGACGCATGTCCAGAAGCCCGAACAAATCTTCGAACAAACCTGAATTTCAACCCCAAAGTTCATCATCCAAACCAGACAAGAAGGAGAAAAATTCGATCTTTCATCAAAAAAAAAAAGGAAGAAAAGAAAATTTACCTTGTTGGAAAGAGAAAACTGTTCTTTTGGGAAATCCTCTTCCAGGGGCTCTTCGATTAGGTCAGACTGAGTCTTGAGGTTCCTCAGGAGAAAGAAACCAGCCAAAGTGGCGGAGAGAAAGATCAGCAGCACTCTGAGCGGACACATCGCTGCTGCTCCTCCTACAGATCTCTGAACCCCAAGGGAAAAAAAGGAGCGATTTTAGGGGCGGATTTGTCTCTCCTCCGCTAGGTTGACTCCGATGCGAATGGAGAACACCGCGAATCGCGCGTTGATTCTACTTGGAGCTGGTGCCTGCTGTTGAATCCATCGATTATAGAGGGATCGAGGGAGTGGTTGGTGGAATTGGGTGGGAAGAGAGGCGATCGGGTCTATCTGCGGACGCAGTCTTTGGAGAAACTCGCGCCGTCGATTGGGGACGGACCGGTCTTGATCGATAAGGAGGAAAAAAGAAGATGTGACCAATTCGTACGTATGTTTCGGTAAGCGTCTAGAAGAGTGGTTACATGGCATGTGATTAGGAATGATGATTCAATTAGTCAACGCAATAAAAGTAGAAAATGAAAAGACTTTTTTTATTATTTATATCGTTATTAAAATAGCATTCATTTATATTTTTTATTTAAAATATTCCTAGTAGTTTTTGTGCTTTAATATATAATAGAATAAAAATCAAAATCGCTCTTCGAATACTCTTTTTAAAATTAATATCAAATGGGCGTTTATGTAAAGTAACTATCTGAAATACCTGAATATTAAGGTTTAAATTTTAATTACATTGTAACAATTATTTGCTAACTTGTATCCAGTGGACCATCTCAAATAATATTCATTTTATTTAAAATGAGTGTCACTTATTTTATAATTCAGAATATTATTTTAATTAAAATCTCATTATAAAAAAATCAAAATGAGTGAATGACATTGGTATATAAAAGTAACAACTAATAACTATTTGCTAATTTTAATATTTCGAATAGTTTAAAGTACTGATATGACATTAATTGAAAAAAAAACATGTTTAGCAAATAATTTTGGACTAGCATCATTTTAAAATTTATTATACAAAATATTCTACTATGACACTGCTTTATATAAAAAATAAATTATGGACTAATCAAATGATGTTTAAATGAAGAGCGAGATATGAATAAAAAAGAATGTCTATTTAATTTTTAAAATAAATTTAAAAAATATACATTATTTAATTTTTGGCAAGATTTATATCAGCCTTTTCTAAATGGCTAGCGAGCAATATTTTGCAAATATACCAAACTTTAACAAATAGATTTGGTTTGACATAAAATAAAGTTAAAAGTTATAACAAACTTATGGTAAACCGACCGAAATGATGGTACTACTCTGCCTCAGAAGAATGTCATAATTAAGCACTTCAATAATAAAGCAGACATCTATTATAAAAATTTCTCCTTAATAAATAACATTCAAAAACACTAATTATTAAGATGGACATATGCATAAACCTGTCCAATTTATGCAAATGGCCAATAAACAACTTTAGCTGAACCGAACCAATCATCCTAAACGTGGATATCTGACGCTTACTAATTTTTAATTTTTAGAATCATCGTATCCAGGTAGCACGCTCTCATAATTGGAACTTCAAAACTATCGGCAGATCGATTCCATATTGAGCCCAGGCGCCACAATGCGAGTTTGGTGGTTGAAGTAGCAGCCATTCTGCTAGACTGATCCAACTAGCCAGGGCAAACATTCAGGTACAAGCAAATTGATGATTGCTGGTACTACATGGAATGCACAAGATCACATCTTTAAGCGTTCTCTTTGATGTGAAGGAGAATTATGTTTCTCGACTGTTGCTTTGAGTTGCAGCTGTGTTGATAGATGATTTTTTTTTTTCTGAAATAGGAAGTTCGAAGGTTAAAGGAACCCTACTCGCTGCCTATGGTTTCAGAAATCGAGTAAGCTTTGTGATCACAGTCCTCAAGCTCCGGATGCCAGCACCCGACTTGGAGCTAACCATCATCTGCATTCAGTTTCACGTCATCAGATAGGCATCTTTACAAAGAAACCCCATTGTGTTTGAGTAGTTCATGACGACTACAATAAATCTGACATCCCAGACATCATTTTCAGAGCACGAAAGCTTACCACAGGGTTTATGATTGATTTGTTCGACTTGAGATTCTGAAATGATGAAACAAAGGAATATTACCACAATTTTCTGTAACCAACAAAACTTGGAAAATTAGGAAAACTCACCTCTTGAATTTGCATAGCGCGCCGTGCAACATCAATGGGGAATACTAAATCTGTCTTCGTCAATAGTATTTGATAAGGCGTCTTAGATCTGATGAGCAATTCATGAAAAATCAATCCAATTTCATTGTGAATGACACAAAGTACAAGAGTCAAAACTAGAACACCCAAAAGTTTATTTGGAGCCATGGAAGAAACAATAAAAATATTAAAAGAAAATTGTGCAATTCAGATTCAACATAACATAGGCACAGTAACTTTTTTTTAAGGATATATTATATATATTTAGGGTTTAAAATTTTAAGATTTAAAGATTTAGTTATAGTGTTTAAGCGAATAAGATTTTTCATTCAGTCTTCCATCTTGAGTTATAGTGTTCGAGATAAAAATTTTAGATACTCACAAGGTATATTATACATATTTAGAATTTAAGATTTTAGAATTTAAGGGTTGGGTTATAATGGATTTAGGCAAATAAGATTTTTCCTCTAGAACTCAATCTTCCCTCTTAGGTTATAGTGTTCATAATAAAAAATTTTAGATACTCACAAGGTATATTATAAGATTAAGAAATTATTTATTAAAAACAATTTACAAAAAAAGAAGAAAAAAAATCCAAGCAGCTAGATCAAGCATGCACGGGTGCGCGACGGTCCGCAGCTGAGTGGGACTTATATTTATATATATAATCCTAATATCTTAAGCGCCTCTTGTGTGTGCACTTGTGCGCACTCAGGGCACCTGGATTCATATGTAGTTTTTTTTTCTTTTTGAGGATATATTATATGTATTTAGGGTTTAAGATAAAGATTGGGTTATAGTGGGTGTAAATCAATAAAATTTCCTTCTAGAATTCAGGTTTCCCTCTTAGGTTATAGTGTTCAAGATAAAAAATTTTAGATGTTTACCGGATATATTATATGTATCTAAGGCGAGGTTCGAAAATTCGCTAGACGCTAGACGCTAGTCGGGCGCTATACTAGCGCCTAACGCCTAGGCCGCCTAGGCGGGGATTAATCGGCGCTAGGCGGATTAATCGGTATCAACATAAATTACATAATTAACATTATAACATAATAAATCACATATTATAACTCCAAGTCCAACACAATAACATCAAATTTAAAATGAGTTTAAACTTCAAAATAACATAATTAATAAAATATCATAGTCATAAAACACAAACTCAAATTTAAAATGAGTTCAAATTTCAACATTACACTAATAAAATTTATTCTACTTCTTCTTCTCCATAATTTTCAACAACTTGATCTTCATCGGACACAAACTCAATATCATTATTGTGTTCCTCCTCTTCTTCTTCGGATTCAAAATCATCCTCATGAAGTTCTCTTACACTAGAGCTTCTTCAGGGTTGTAGATTTTCATCTGCTCCACTTGCTTCATCAACCATTTGTCATGTGAGCCCAAAACCTAGTTCAACTTCATCATCTTCCCTACCATCCACAATTCAACCTTGTGCATTTGAAGCATCTTTTGCAAGAAGGGCATCGACATTTCTTTCTTTTTCTTTTTTTTGTTTGTTCAACAGTCTAACATTAAATTGGACAAATACTAAATTGTTCAATCTGTTGACATCCAACTTGTTTCTTTTCTTTGTATGAATCTAAAAAAAGAGAGTAAATATTAAAATTAGTAACATGAATATATACTTGACTTTAATTAAAGAATAAAGACTTGTTTAAAACTTACTCCTTCAAATGTACTCCAATTTCTTTCACACCCAGATACACTTGTAGTTAATGAAAGTATCATCAATGTCACTCTTAGCAAGTTAGATGTATGAGCGTCGTATGTACTCCATGCACATGGATCAAATGTATCATCATTTTTTTCACATACTTTTGCTGCCAATGTTTTTCCAAATAACCCAATCTTGTCTCTATATTTTGCAAATTCCTTGTTAATAATTGTATCTTGTAGATCCAACTCATTGGCATGCAAAATTTCTATACATTCAAAAATCCACATCGCAACCTCCTCATAAAAGAGTAATAGAACTATCTTTATAGTAAAAATAGGGATTCAACAAAAAAACAGTAATATGCAATGATGTATCAAGTCTATCCTTCATTTTTGACTCAATAATTGCTATGATAGGCTGATAATTTGATTCCACATTGTTCAAGGCAACCTTGATATCTTCTTTAGCTTAAAGAAACTCCCCACATAGAAACCCCATCGATGACTTTCTATCTCCATCTACCAATCGAAGAACTCTAACCAAAGGAGTAAATATTTTCAAACAAAGTGTCACACCATTCCAAAAACTCATGCTCATCACAGTAGAGTATGTCAATTTCCCTTTATGTGTCTTTGACCATTTACATGTCTCCCACATATCACTTGTAAACATGGCCCTTAAACTTGCTTTGTTTTCAATCAAACTTTGCAATGTGAGAAAATTTGATGCAACCTAGTAACTCCTGACCGGACTATGTCTCTTTTCTTCGTGAGCATAAATGAAAATAGTAAAAGATTTGGATTGGTCAATAACCTTTTTATATCGTGGAAGTTTGTCAATACTTTCAAGCATGAGATTAACAGTGTGAGTTGCACATGAACTCCAAAAGATACCAGGTCGCTTTTCTTTCATCAATTTAGCTGCAGCCATATTGTTGTGGCATTGTCTGTTACAATCTGAACAATATTCCGAGCTCCTACTTGGTCAACACACTTGTCAACATACTCAAAAATAAGTTCAATTGTATGTGTCTCATCTAAAGACTCCTTGGACTCTAAAAATGTCGTACCTTCCTTGCAATTAACACACAAATTTAAGATACTTTTTTTTCTATCACTCCATGCATCTGTCATGATCGAGCATTCATTCTTTGCTCATTCTTTTTCATGTTTCTTCAGCAGTTGTTTTGTTCTTTCAACTTCGGCTTTTAACAGTGGTTCCCTTAGTTGATATTGAGTTAGAGGCTTGAATCATTAGTTGCTTGAAGCTATCATTATCAAACGGCATTGAATGAGATTCCATTTTCATAAACCCATCTCCCAATATATTGTTGAACTTGTTGAGTTCTCTCCTTGAAAAGAGTCTCATTTATATTTTTTTGGCGAAGCACTTTACTCTCACTTGAACTTACATTTTCTGGAGCAATTGTTGATGCAAATCTATCTATGGGGCCAAGAGGAAGAGGTTGTTTAGATGGATCTATCCCTTAAATTTCAGAACCTTCTTCTTCATCAAGAGAAATAGTCACCTCTGCTCTACAACTTTGTTCTTCCATTATTTTGTTCTTCTTGTTGTTCCTCCCTTTTAAAATAGTCTGTTTGCACTTGTTTTTATCTTCTTGAGATGCTTTTCGACAACCAGATACATTTCCAGGTATATTTCCAATGTGCTCCTTAATCGTATATACTCCTCCCGACATTATTTTTCCACACAACTTACATTTAATTTTGTCAAGGCTCTTATGATCAATCAACATCCCAAACTCCCATCCAATGTCATTTGACTTTCTTCTAAGAATCCCGGATTCAGGTTGAGTAACTGATGCTCTCGAAGATGGATTACTTGCCATTATAGAATAGAAATAACCTGAAAAATAATTTAAAAACAAATTTAAGAACATTAGAATCATTAATAAATTATAAAAAATTAAAAAATTATATATAAAATATAAATTTTAAATATAAATTATATATAAAATATAAATTTTTTTAAATTTTAATATAAATTTTTGAATAAGAATATGATTTATAATTTAAATTTTCTATTTATTTAAGGAAATGTTTAAAATTTTAAATAAAATTAAATAATAAATATAAATAATAAAATTTAAAAAAAAGCAACACCGACGCAGGCCACTGTCGGCGTCGCCAGATGCGTCGCAGGAAGAGTCCGGCGCTGCCGGATGTCTCCGGCGACAAGTCCAGCGGCGCCGGAAATGTCTTGCGACACGTCCGGCGCCACCGAAAGCGTCGCGAGACGCTTCGGGTGGCGTCGGACGTGTCGGCGGAGCCATCTGGCACCGCCGGAAGACTCCTACGATGCTTTTGGCCCGCCGAAAACGTCCCACGATGCCGGAAGCGTAAAAAAAAAATCTAAACTGTAAACACATACCTGCTGCGCGCGATACCGGAGGAGGCAGCGACGAGCGATACCGGGAGAGGCAGCGGCGAGCGATTCCGGAGGAGGCGACAGAGGTGTCGGGGTGGCAGATGAATCGACAACAGGAGTTTTAGGGCTTTAAAAAAAATGGAAACAAATCGCTATCCCGCAAAACACGCGACGCTTCGCCTGCGTTGCGTCGCGCTGCCTAGGCGGCCCCTCCGCCTAGCCTGGCCGCGAACACAGTGTTCGCGGCGGCCGGTGGGCGTCGAGCGGCTAGGCGGCGCCTAGGCGCCCGCCTAGCCCAATGTTTTCGATCACTGATTTAAGGTTTAAGATTTTAGGATTTAGGGGTTGAATTATAGTGAGTTTAAACTAATAAGATTTGCCCTCTAGGATTCAGGCTTCTTTCTTGGATTATAGTGTTCAAAATAAAAAATTTTAAATGTTTATGAAGTATAATATATGTATTTAGGATTTAAATATAAAAAAAATATTATTTTAAAAAAAATTGACTAAGGCACCTTCGCCCTAGATTCAAAAAAAAATTGAAATCGAGTGTCTTCCCCTTGATTAAAAAAAATATAAAAAGTTGAATCCAGTCTCCCCGCATATGGCGTCGCGCATAGTCGTGCATGCGAAGGCGCGTAGTTATCACTATATATATAGGGTTTTGATACCCTATGCGACTCTCCACAACGTTGATCAAGGAACCTGAATTCAATCTAGGTGCCCCAAATCAATATTTAATTTTTTTTAATTTGAACACTATAACTCAATTAGGAAGTATGAATCCTAGAAGTAATTTTAGCTTGAACCTATAACTCAATTAGGAAGTATGAACCCTAAAGTAATTTTAGCTTGAACACTAACCCAATTGGGAAGCTTTAACCTAAGAGTAAAGAATATATATATATATAACAATATATATATATATATAATAATCCAATCGCCTGGATTGAATCCAAGTGCCTGGAGGTACCCTGAGCGCAGAATATATATATATATATATATATATATATATATATATATATATATATATATATATATAAAGTTATCTTGATTGTTTAAATGTTAGCTTTGTGCAAACATACTAAAGCATATATTTTCTTGCAAGAGAGCTTGCACAATGACAGAATCTTGATCCATTT
Organism: Boesenbergia rotunda; assembly: GCA_024364735.1. NCBI lineage: Eukaryota > Viridiplantae > Streptophyta > Magnoliopsida > Zingiberales > Zingiberaceae > Boesenbergia > Boesenbergia rotunda. The sequence continues at coordinate 164,129 of JAGFNQ010005136.1, read as the reverse complement.
TCATGCCAAAGCCCAATCTGATCCGAAAAATCTATTATCAGTTAAATAATTCACACCAGGGTATCAGCTTGGTCACATTTTCAAGAATTAAATCCTGTGATGCTCCAGATAAATCCTTGTCCTAAATAAAATTAATGATCAATAGCAGCAGTTTCGCCCATCTAGAAGAATATTAAGAATATAATTTCCTGCAATTTGCAAACTGCATCAAAGAATTTATGTAGAGAACATCGCACCTTTCCATCAAATCAATGAGCTCATGATCCCTTGGTTTCATACCCCATTTAGTGTCAACGAGGACACAGACTTGTTGTAGGCCAACTCTAGTTGAAACATACTCCTTCACCTGAAATTCAAATCTCTGCTCAGATTGATGGCACGAGTTATAGGAACCGCAATATAAGTAAAAGATGTAGTTCAACAGAAACAACCAACATAGATATAATAGGTTGTTTAAATTAGCACTAAATTTTTCAAATTTTAGTTGCAATAAATCAGCATAAGAACAACACAATAGGCTGTTTAAGCAACAATAGGCCATTAATCATAGAGTATAAGTGCAGTCAAGTGTGCAAGATGGGTCCCAAAAAGGAATCTGTTTTTTGCAACATGCATATGAATGGTCCATAATTCACTAGGGCATAGTTTAAGATGATGGTATTTGTTGGACAATCTTTTTCTTATTTTCCTCAATCAAAAAGAACTCTTCAGTCCAATCTATGAGTCACATATTTAGATATTGGATTAGAATTCCTTATTCAACTTTCCAGCCATTTAACATGTAGGAAATTTTAGCCCATGATGAGAAGTGAGAACAACTTCAAGATATTTGTCCTCAACAATGCTGAACTACAAATGCATCTGAAGGCTCCAGATAGTAGAGATCGTCCAGGTCCAAGAATCATTATTTATTTCAGCATAAATAATTCAAGCTAATTAAGAAAACAGAACTCGAATTTTCAGTTCACGGGCTATCACAAGATAATTAACAATCATGGCAGAAAATTGTCAGGACATATGTTATTGAAGGTAATTATGCTACTGAGCTTCGATAAGTTGATGTACACTTTGCAAAAAAAAAAAAAAAATCTCAATGAAAGATTTCTATCATCTAGAATAGAATTTGACTGATTCTGTGATTCATTTGGGGGGGAAATAAAAAGAAGAACAGTAAGAGATAAACAGTATATTATTGAACATAACCGGGTGGTTTGTTTGTTAAAGAGATAATTGTAATAATTGTACAAAGATGATCCTATTATACCAAGGAATTTATCAAAAACATTATATAGGTACAAAGTTAAGAAGTATACAAATGCAAACTCACAAGTTCCTCCCATGCATCTTTTACTTCTTCTTTTGCATATGCAAACCCATATCCCGGCAAATCAACTAAACATAGCTTTGAGCCAAGCTTGAAAAAGTTAATAGTCTGTGAAAGAATAAATTAGAACCTTGTTGTTCATTTACCATACACACAGCATGCTAGCTAATTAAACAAAGAACACCTGAGTAAGGCCTGGCTTATCCGATGTCCATGCTACTCCCCATTGTCTAGTAAGAGCATTCAGGAGTGAGGACTTCCCGACATTTGATCTACCTAAAATGACCAAATTATCTTATCAAGCAGCCAATTCCCTATCTCTTCCAAATCTAAATGTGAAAGTTCTAGAAAGACACAGATAACTAAATAAACAAACTTTAATCTAAACCATGGATACATCAGCCAACAACAATTTTCGTAACTCATCAGAATAACTTGTCAAACAGACAATTCATTAATCCAAAGGTAAATATTCTAGAAAAATGCAGATGAGTAACCAAACCAAATTAGTTATCCTGTGTAACTTCTAAAATAATGCAGGACAATCTCAAAAATATTTGAACAGTAAAGTTGAATAAAGAGTCGTCTAGATTATTAATAGCTGTCCAACATTTTTGGCATACATTTAACTCCTATTTGGCAATAGTGTATATATGTCAAATAGAGGTATACAGATTCTTATAAAATAAAAAAAAATTGCTTGTGCAACACAAGCAAGCTAGCTCGTCAAAAAAACACTGTCGAATACCTGCAAAAGCTATCTCTGGAATCATGGGAGGTGGAAATGAGGACGAAACGCTTGCTGAAGCAAAAAACTCCAGCTTATTCCTAAATGCCTGAATGAAGGAAAACACCATTAATTGGTCAAAAATTTTGACAGTATTCAATGAAATAGTGAATATAAAAAAAACTATATGGACATGTTTACAGTGGTCCTATAGACAAAAACACATCAAAAAACTTAAGATTAAACCATCATGAAACAGTATTTACATTGTTTAATTCTAACCCAATATAAATGAAGAGAAAAAAATTATTCTTGGTGACAACTAATACTAATTCTAATTAATACTTTGAAATTGAAAAAAAAAAAAAAGAAACAGACTTATAATTGTCTTTCCCAAAGAAAAGTCATACATTTTCCTCAATCCTTTCTCTTTCAGTGCTTGTTGAGAAGGGAACATTATCCAAAGGTGCAGAGAGCTTGGCATTATAACCAGCATTTTTTAATTCGATCATTCGCCTGCGTCCCAATAGCTAATAGCAAGGACAAAGCATTAAGTACAATAAAAAACCATGAAAGAAATGAGCTCAATGATTTATCAATTTACATTATCTTCAACAAATGAAAGGATTGAAGAGCTTGGCTGTATTGCACGAAACTGAGCGTTCTTTGAGATTTCAGTCTTTTCCTCATTAACCTTCTCTGCATGCCATGTATGCAAAATACAGGGGGAAAAATTAAAACCCAACACAAGAGCTTAATAATTTGAGCCACTGATGATCATTGGCATTCATTTTTTTCAGCCTGTATGCAATATTTAACTAAACTGGGCATACGGGAATACTCATATTGCAACATTTAACAAGTTCATGGCATCCAATATAACTAATAAAGATCTTCCTAATGTGATAGAGTCCAGTCAAAGGAAGATGTCAGAATTAAAATAGTAAAATGAAACAAAAGTTATGAATCCTATCACAGGGAACCTACGATGGAGAATTTGGAAAGAAGTGTGAAAGCAAGAGATACTGACCACTGTTAGTAACACCATCATCCAATCGCTTGTTTGAAGTGTCATATGGATCAATTCTAATGCCTCTCTTTTTCTTTCTTACTGGAAGATGTGTTCCAGCAGTGGCATTAGTCAAAGCCTTCCTGTTGACCCGGATCTTCTTTCCAGATTTATCAAGCACTCTTGTCTGAAACCTTTCATGTTTGGTTTCTGTAAGTTGACTTGATTTATTTTTCTTGTTTGCGTCATCTTCTGATATTCCATCTCCAGTACCAACATCACTTCCCTCGGGAGATGCATCTCTGGATTGCTTCGTCATCATTGGTCCAAATTTATTAGAAGATTTTTCAAAGCTGTCTTGCTTGGGCCTAACCTTAGCATGATAGTCATTAGTCCGGACTCCTGGATCATCTTCTTTACCAAGAAAAGCACCATTTCTCAAAGTCCCGCCTTTGCGCATAATAGGTCTCGGATTAGATGCTTCACGTACATCAGAATCACCATCATACATACCTTTTCGTTTATCAGTATAACTTTTTCTTCTATATATTCTTGCTTCACTAGACTGCTCCTTATTCCAAGCAGCAGCATCGTTCTTTGCCTTCCCACGGGGCTGAAATTCAGAACTTCCCCTAAAATTACTGAATTTTGCATTTCCTTCCCTAATCAGCTTCTTCCTTTTGTTATCACTCACTACTCTGGTTTTGAATTCCCTGTTCCTTGTCCCTCTATATGGTACACCATCAGACTCAAAACGTCCATCTTCGGATATTTGTATCTCCCTTGCGTTCTTTCTCTTCCTACCATCTGCTTTCCCTTGTTCAGTGGAAGCCTTAAGTTTGCTCCTGGCACTTGTCTTCAAATGAAATCCGGCAGGCATAATCTCGAAAGACTGAAACAAGATGACTACCCCTTTTCAACAAGTACTAGATTATTCAAATAAAATGTAAAACACTTGCATACTTGGACATATAACAATATATCACTAAATATATTCGAGCATGTTTTGGAGAACATATAAACAATCACATGAATGAAACACATTGGTGGAAAAGAAAAATAAGGTAAAAGAATGGGCTATTCGAACTGATCAAATAATGCATGTTATTAAAAAAAAAAGGAAAGAAGTAACTAAATGGAAACCCTAAGATTCCGAATTGCCAAAGAGAGGTTTCAAATTCAATGATGACACTACCCCGCCCTTTAAAATGGAGTCAAAAAATTCGGAATCCTTAGAGTGAATCAAGCAGAGAACCACGCTGGAACAAGATATCAGTGAGGAAGTCAAAGAAACCTGCTCGTCAATGAGAACTCCAGTCGTGGCCTCGCACAAGGGCTGGTTCGCCGCCGGCGTTGCAGATCAGCAGCAGAGCTCAGAAGAAAACAGAGGCTATTAGGGCACGCGCGGCTGGGGCTACGTTATAATATAAAAAATATGAGAAAATTACACTTTGGCCTATATATTTTTAAGTGTATATGTCATAATTTTTTCAAAATTGAAATTTTTTAAGATGATTTTTTAAAAATCAATAATAGACCACGTTTTTTAAAATAAAACATATTTGATTTAAAATATTTTAATATTAAAATTATATTATTTAGAATGAAGTAATTTAGAAATACGACATATTACCAAATGGCGCATGTAACTTTTCAAATTAATCAAAAGACACAAGTTACTTTGATATTTATCAAAGAAATATACTTTTTTCAGTACTCTTCCTATTTTACCTTTCTGTCAAATTTAACTTATATGCATGCAATCACTTTTTCCTTTTCAACTCTCTTTTATTCATACAACCTATCTTCTCTTTCTTATCCTCTTTTCTCATTCCTCCTTCTTTTTCATATATATTTTTCTTTATCTTTCCTCTTCTCTTTCTTCTCTCTTTTAGATGGATGCATGTATAACATTGGAAAAATATCAAGTTCACGTTAGACCTGATATTTTTCATATCAGGCCCGCGTTGGCCCTGATATTTTTCATATCAGGACCAACATGAGCCTGATATGAAAGTTGTTCGACTTCGATAGGACCGTCGTCGACTGCGACAGCGACGACGGTTGGGACGTCGACCAATTGGGGCTACGAGAGATCTCCGACTAATTTCGTCCAATGGGGGATCAATCCATGGATGTTATTTTTGCATTGTTCTTGAAGTTCTCTACTTTTTAATTTTGACTCAAGTTTTTTTTGAAAATAATTTTTAAAAATTAAAAAGAAAATAAAATAAAATAAAATGTTATCATTAAATAGTTAAAATAAGTTGAAACCTGCATGCTTTTTAGATTTAGATTTGAATATTAATATTTAAATTAATTAAAATATTATTTCATTAAATTAAAATAAAAAGATCATATCATGCCCACATTGGGCTTGATATGGAACCATATCAGCCCTAACGTCGGCCTGATATGGAACCATATCAGGCCCAATGTGCCCAATATTAGATTTTTTTTATTCATCGTTATTACATTTTAACACCTTAAAGAAGTCCAAATAAATAATGGATAACATATTTGAATTCCTTGTAACAATGGATAGCATATAAATCAATTCTAGGTATGCATTGTGGGTTGGTATGGGAAAAGACATCAAGAGGAGATCAAAACTAAGACTTTAGGTCAAGGTTCAATTGAACCATTTAGCTAGTTTTGGATTTTATGTCAATCTTGGGATTGGTGATAGATATATTTTTAAATGTATTTTTTTCCAAGTAGATATGGGTACCACAAACCTCTCTACAAAATTTGAGAATTTTTGGAGATTTATGGAATTTCTGGTGCATTTCTGAAATTGGGTCAGAAATGTTGAAAAAGGGGTTTTCAGGGTGTCAGTCGACTGATATGGGCTGAAATGATTTTTCAGCAGTTGAAAAGTGTCATAATGATGTAAAACAAGTGTATAATCTTATGAGGAGTGGGTACACTGTGTTTATGATAATTAGAGGTTAAAGGGTCGAAAAAGAGAGAGTTTGATGGAGTCCTTTTGATGTGTAGTAAAAGAGAAGAAGTGTTAGGTTTAAGTGGGAAACCAAACACGCCTTTGCAAGAAATCCTAGGTCTAGGGGGAGCTTAGGTAGGGGGAGCATTGTTGCTCATTTGTTGGCGTAAGGGGAACCTTGGAGAGGTTCTTAAAATGTCTTTGTAAGTCCAATTTGGGGGGTGCCTTAGAGAGGTTCTTAGAAAACTCATTTTGGTAAAAGTCCTAACTCTTGGGGAGGTTAGGTGTGGGGGTGCCTTGTGATAGGATCCATGTTTGCATTGCATATGCATTGGCGGTATAAGTCCAAGGTGAAGTCTTGGCAACGTAAGTCCAAATGGTTATTAGCATTGTATTTGTTATTTATTTTCCCTAACTTAAACGTATTCCAAACATCAGAAAGGAGGAGATTGTTGGGGCAATCTATGGTCCGGAGTGACCATGTGTTTTGATGTTTGGGCAAAGGGTTTAAGTTAGGTTCACCCTTGTATTTTGATATGTGTATTTGAGTGTGCAGGTTTGCAGGATACACATGGACTTAGCTGGACGGCTTCGGGTACGGTGAAGGATGGCACGGAGGCAAGCCGTGGGCTTGTATGCGCATCCGAGGGACCATGGATATAGCAGGGACGATGAGTCGAGAGAAGCGGACTTCGAGGCATACACGCCGAGGGACGAGATTCAAAGTCAAAGAGGGCTTGAAGGCAACAGGTCGAGGCTGCTGGTGAAGAGTTAGCTGAGTCGTGAGGGTCCGAGTGTGAGAGAACTATACTAGGGAGGGGAAACCCTAGGTTAGGGGTGGACCAGTCGACTGGCCCTGGGGCAGTCGACTGGTATATGCCACAGAAAGATCAGTCGGCTGCAAATGGGGCAGTCGACTGGTGGTGGCTGGAAATTCGATCGTTGGGGTTGCAACGGTCGAATTCAAGTGGGACCAGTCGATTGGCCTTAGAGCAGTCGACTGGTAACGGTCTTCTCAGCCTTGAGCACTATTTAAAATGACTCGGTTTTGGCTGAGAGTTCTTGACGAAATTGGCTTTGGTTAAAGGCCAATTAGTAGTCTAAGAGCTCAGGAGTGTTGTCCGGATTGTGGCAAGGTTTCTCCACCTCACAAGGAGCTACACGAGCTAGCCAGAGGTTTTTCGGGGAGTCATCCACAGACGGATCGGGATCGTCCACCTTACAGACAATCATGGAGTAGGAGTTTTATCTCCGAACCACGTAAAGGTGACGTGTTAGCGATGGTTTATTAGTATTTCCACTTGCGCACGCTAACATTGTAGGAAGAAGAATCGGAAAAAGCTATTCACCCCTCCCCCTCTAGCTTAACGGAAAGGTCTTAACACTCTCTACGGTTAAAGAACCATTGAGCTACCTTTCTTCTTGTATTATCAATTAACCTGTTTATAGGAAGTTCACGTGTAGTCTTGAACAAAGCATTTAAACTCTCCACACAATTCATGGTTAGCATTCTGTACCTTCTCCCAGTAAAGTGTGCATTATCCCACCTTTTAGGATCAATATTCTGAAGCCACTTATGGGCATCTGGGTGTTTTTCAAGCATTGACTGCATTATCATATCATATTGGAGTGTTGTGTTTGCTCGTGTTGTTGCCCAAAACAATTCTAAAGTTGCTCTACTTCCAGTATCAATTACCATATTACAAGACATGTGGTGGCAATAAAAAATATGATGCGCGTTTGTGTACACTTTTCTAACTGCTGATATAATGTCACGATGTCTATCTGATACTATGGTCACTGACTGTTCATCCACAGCAAAGAACTTATTTGTATGCTCCAAAAACCACTCCCATGCAGACTCTTATTCAACTTCAGCTATTCCAAAGGCAACTGGGAGAGCATTGTCATTACCATCAATCGTCGTAGCAATCAACAATACACCCGGATACTTTCCTCTTAGATGTGTGGCATCAATTCCGATAAGTTTACGCAAATAAGACCTAAATACCCTTCCGCAAGCACCAAAACCCCAAAAACACCGCTGGAATTCATTGTTACCATTCCTCCATAGTGCCACAAAGTTTCAGGATCTCTAGCTCTTAACTCACGTAGATATTATGGAAGATCTCTATATGCCTCATCATAATCTCCAACGACCTTTTTCAATATTTTCTCCCTAGCTATATATGCTTTTCTGTATGATATGGTTGTTGAATCTGGGATGGCTAGAGAGGGAGGTGTGAATATCCACCCACTAAAACCTCTGGCTTCTTTTTCTTCCTGGGATCAAGTTAGCAGCGGAAAAACAGGAAAAACAGAACAGAAAAGAACACAAGCACAAACAGAATTAACAGAAGAATTTACAAGGTTCGGGGATAACTTGCCCCTACTCCTTAGCGTGCCCGTGAGGTGGGCGATCCCTTGATCGTCAGCAGATCAAGCCCTGGAACTCCGGCTAAAATCTTCTCCTTCTCAGTGGAGTAACCTCTCCACAGATCTCAGAAATGTATCAAGTTGAGTACAGGAGACTACGATAAGGAAGCACAACAGATGATGAGGAAACGCTCAAGCAAGAAGAATATACAGAGACCACTCAACAACTCAACACCAGACACTTCTTTATTCTTGTTGTTGTTGTTGCTGCCTCTGCTTCGCCATCTTCTTCTTATGTCTTCCTTCTGCACATCAACGGGCTTCGTCACCCACTGACCCACGGCCTCGTCACCCACTGACCCACTGACCTCCTCTGAGCTTTCAGTTCACTGAAGTCCTCTTCAGCTGAAGCTTCAGGTCAGTCGCAAGATGCCAGAAGCCGTTGAAACCTGCAAACAGATACCAAACAAAATTGCCACAGCGAAAGTCACCATTGACCCTCCTTCGTGGCTCTGTATCGTCTCTGTATCATCTGCACACTCACAGACTTATTAGCGAAGCAAATCAAAACTGATCAGAAAAAAATCAAAGCAAATTAGAAGTTTGACAGTAATTCAAATTAAAGTTCTCAGGCGCTGATTGGTCACCCTGACCGATCAGGCTCCCTCCTGACCGATCAGACTCCATTCTGATCGATCCAGTAAAGTTCTGATCGGTCTCACTGACCGATCAGAGATAGGGGATCGGTCACTAGACCGATCCTCAAATCTACTGCGAATCCCATCCCAGGGTTAAAGCAATCAAGGCGGCTGATCGGTCCAGCTGACCGATCAGCCCTAATCGGGCCAGCTGACCGATCAGCCAAGTGATTGATCGGGCCAGCTGACCGATCAGCCAAGATCGGGCCAGCTGACTGATCAGCAAGGGCTGATCGGTCAGCCCGATCGATCAGCCCTATGCTGGACCGATCAGGCTACCTCCTGATCGGTCCAGAGCCTATCTGATCGGTCTCATTGACCGATCAGAAATTCTTTGATCATTCTGATCGTTTTCTGATCGGTCACCAGACCGTTTAGAAGGTTTTTTGATTCCTCAGAAACTTTCTGGATCGGCTCTGGATCGGTCAACCGACAGATCAGTCATCAAGAGAGTTTTTGCCAACCGGACTTCAGACCGATCTACAACCGAGAGAGTTCGTGACAACTCCCTGATCGGACTTCAGACCGATCTACAACCGAGAGAGTTCGTGACAACTCCCTGATCGGACTTTAGACCGTTCCAGCTCTGATCATTTCGACCCTGAGTCTAGAGAACAGGCTCCCGTGCCTTCTCTGACTCAGTCTGGTCCAGAGAACAAGCTCCCGAGCCCTCTCCGACCTAACCCGGTCCAGAGAACGAGCTACCAAGCATTCTCTGACCAGTACACTCAATGCTCAATCCCCCGAACCAAGACTTCATACCCAGCTTCACTCACCGGGACTTAGTCCAACCTAGCATCACTTACTAGGATTTACTTCACCTAGCTTCACTTGCTAGGACCCGACTTCACTCACCAGGATTTCCTTCACCTAGCTTTCCTTGCTAGGACCCGACTTCACTCACCAGGATTTCCTTCACCTAGCTTCACTCACTAGGACCCGACTTCACTCACTAGGATTTCCTTTACCTAGCTTCACTTGTTAGGACCCGGCTTCACTCCCCAGTCCCCGACCAAGACTTAATCTGAACTTAACTCAATTCTCACTCAACTAAACTTAAATCGGTGTCAACACCAAAACAACAATCAGGTCAGACTACATCAACAATGGTCACTCCAAATCTAGCTTTAATATATGATATAATCATACTTGGTTTGTATTGTTCATTATGAAGAAATTGTTCGTCAACAAAATGTAAGATGTGTATACTGAAAGACATGACTTTTATATATGAACATCTTTATTATAAAAAGAGAATCACAACTACACTAGGTGCATGTTTACATTAGTACATGCATGAAGTCCAATACTACGCATTGTAGATAACATGATGTGTGATGACACACGGAAGATCGTGTTATCAGTTCCCTTCCTAGTATAAGTAGAGACTCACAACTGAGATGGAATTGGACAATCCATCGGGATGGTTGTAGTGTAATTAGGTATGGTTGATCTTGATCATAGAATTACACTAGTGTGCTTTAAGTACATTGAGCAGGACTAAAACCCGAGATTATCCAATTTGTACTGACTCAATAATTGGATAGGACCTCAGTTTATATTATGGAGTACAATCCCTTAATCCCGAAATAATAACGAGCATATATTATTAATTATTGTTTCTTTGATTTACCAATGGGCGAGATCTATTCTGTTAGATCGATAGACCCGGTAAGTTGAGAAATAATATTAATAATATGATGTGCCGTTGATTATTGACGGAATCCGTGTCCTGGTTAGTCAGGATGATGATGCCCCCTTGATAAACTCAAAAAGGTTTATCGTGCTAAACCCTGCAGATGAATTTGATCCGGCGCGATGATAAGGTTGAGTGATACTAATCAAGGATCAAGAAGTTAATTAATTTAAATTGTCAGTAATTTAATTAATTAACGGGCATTCGAGATCTTAAACACGGGGGGATGGACGACTCGTAATATGTGTAGCCCATATGAAAATATGGGAGTTGGTGAGGAAGTTCAATTAAGATCCTTTAGTGGAATGGATCTTAATTAATGGATCGGGTTTAGATCCATTAGTGGGCCAAGATCCAACTCCTCCTCTTGGTCCCTACCTTAGCCCTATAAATACCCTATGAGATCAAGAAACCAAGGCTTAATCCAAGAATCATAACCCAAAGTGTTTTCTCTTCTCCTCCTCTCTCTCTCTCCTAGGTTTTGTGGCCGGCGCAAGGAAGAGGGCGTTTCTCTTCTTCCTTTCTTCCTCTCCCACCACCATCTCTCGGCCAAGCACTACATAGATAAGGGAGAGACCTTCTCTCCCTTCTGTGGTGAACGGCGGCGAGGGAGGGCCGGTCGGCGAGCGGTGGAGGGTGGCATAAGTGGAGGGTGCGGCGGTGCCGCAAGTAGAGAGGAAGGGAGGAGATTAGCTGGATTTGGGTGATCAAGGAAGGAGATTCTTCTCCTTCTTCTTCTTCTTTGCTTTCCTCTCAAAGTGGGCTGCTGGTCCGGAGGCTTGGAGGCAGCTCCGGCGGTCGGCAGTGCAATGGGAGACGGAAGGAGGCCGGCGGCGCAACCCCTAGGGACTAGGGTTTTGGTCGGCTAGACGATAGGATTATTTTGGAGCTCATGGTGATCTCGGATCGCGGTAGATCGTCGCCCACACGACGTCTGTGAAGGGAGGGACATAAGGTAGAAGACCGCGAGGTAATCCGGAAGGTATATCTCTTCTTATGCTCCATTGTTTTTCCTTATGTCATTTATGTGCCATGATCTTCGATCACCAAGGTCGAGCTGCTAGGCAAACCACGATGAAGAGTCTGATGTCGACCAGTTTGGTCGAAGGGACACCCGTGAGGGATCATGTCCTAAAGATGATGGCTCACCTCAATGAGATTGAGGTACTCGGAGCACAGATCGACGGGGAATCCCAGGTCGATATTATACTCCAGTCTCTGCCACGGAGTTTTGAGCAGTTCAAGCACAACTATAATATTAACAAAAGGGATTATACATTGGGTAAACTGCTAGGAGAACTCCAGGCGGAAGAGACCCTCTTTCGTCAGAACTCACAGGCCTTAGTGATTCAAAAGGTTTCTTCTTCTGAGCCGAGAGGCAGGAAGAAGAAGAAACAAGGAGGGTTCAAGAAGGCAGGAGCATCGCAAGGACCCCGGACTGACGTGAAGAAGCCGAAAGGCAAGTGCTTCACGTGCAAGCAAACTGGGCACTGGAAGGCGGACTACCCCCGTCGTCAAAGCAAAGGTATTTCTTCAGCCTTAGTCGTTGAAACATGTTTAGCGGTGCTATCTACCAGTACCTGGTGTGTAGATACGGGAGCCACTGACCATGTATGCAATACTCTGCAGGGGTTTCAGGAAACCCGACGGCTAGCGGATGAAGAAATCGTGGTCTACATGGGCGATGCTACAAAAGTGGCAGCAGTTGCAGTGGGAGTTTTTTATTTATCTTTTGAGAGAAATAAAGTATTAGTTCTGAGAGATTGTCTTTTTGTACCCTCATTTAGAAAGAATCTGATTTCGGTTTCTAAGTTAATAAAGGATGGATATTCTGTTGCTTTTAGTAATAAAGTTGTTATTAAGAGAAATAGAGAGATTATCTGTTCGGGTATAATGGTTGGCAATATGTTTACTCTAGAACCAATAACTCCCACGATGCACACTGAAGTAAATAGCTCATCATCTAACTTGAGTAAGAGAAAGAGCCTTCTAAGATCAATCAGATATATCTTTGGCACCTTAGGCTTGGTCATATTAACCTTAGTAGGATTCAGAGGTTGATAGCCGATGGGCCCCTGGGTTCATTGGTGGTGGAGGATCTCCTGACCTGTGAGTCTTGCTTGGAAGGTAAGATGACCAAGAGACCTTTCAAGGCTAAGGGGTATAGGGCCAAAGATGTGTTAGAACTGATTCATTCTTATTTGTGTGATCCTATGTCAATCTAGGCTAGAGGTAGCTTTGAATATTTCGTCACCTTCATTGACGATTATTCAAGGTATGGGTACATTTACCTGATGCGCCGCAAGTCTGAATACTTTGATAAGTTCAAAGAATTCAAGGCTGATGTGGAAAAACATCGAGGTAAAAGTATCAAGACACTGTGATCAGATCGTGGTGGCAAGTACCTCTTTGGAGAGTTTAGGAGCTATCTATCAGAAGCTGGGATTCAGTCCCAGCTAACTGCACCCGGTACACCTCAACAGAACGGAGTAGCAGAAAGAAGGAATAGGATTTTTATGGGAATGGTTAGGTCAATGATGAGCTACTCAGACTTACCTGATTCGTTCTGGGGATACGCTCTGGAAACGACAACGTACATACTAAACTTGGTTCCATCTAAGTCAGTCCCTCATACTCTCACAGAACTGTGGACTGGGCGCAAGCCCAGTCTAGGACATGTTCAGATTTGGGGTAGTCCAGCACATGTGCTGAAGGGAGATACTGATAAGTTGAAATCTCGTACGGAGGTACGTCTGTTCATAGGCTGTTCTAGAGGAACGAAGGGTGGTCTGTTCTATAGTCATAAGGATCAGAAGGTAATTGTCAGCATAAATGTCAGATTCTTGGAAGAGGACTATGTGATGAACCATAAGCCAAATGCGGACTAAAGTAATGGACTTGTGGAATTCTCCCATTCCATAACTCAAATGCGGTTTTACCTAAGAACCTATGTACTAAAATCCGGTTTTGAATGTAACAAGCGGTATTTACCGCTTCGGCCCAAAAATAGATAGGAAAGGAATATGCATTAAGCATAGTCCTAGCGGTTTCTTGTAGGACTCTATTTCTCCTCTTTACTACCTCAATTTATTGAGGAGTCGCATGGCATGAAAATTCATGCTTATACCCATTTTTTACACAAAATTGTGAGAAGTTTGAGTTTTGAAACTCCCCACCATGGTCACTCCTAATGCAGTTGATTTTGAGATGTTTCTCATTTTCAACCCTTTTACTAAAGCCTATAAAGATTTCTAAGGTCTTATCCTTATGTTTCATGAAAAATGTCCAAGTAAATCTAGAAAAGTCATATACTATAACCAAACAATATTTACTCCCTACTAGTGAGGGAGTACTATGACAATCAAAAAGATCAATGTGTAATAGCTCTAAAAGCAAAGTAGTACTAGTTAAAGTTTTACCTTTGTGTGATGATTTTGATTGCTTACCCTCTTGGCATGCATCACATATCTTGGTCTTCTCATACTTGATCATAGGGAGCCCCTTCACCAACTCCTCCTTTGCCACTCTTGCAATGCTCCTCATGTTGATGTGTCCAAGTCTTCGGTGCCACAACCACCCTTCTTCTTCTTTAGACATGAGACACTTAGGCAAATTGTTAGTAGCATAAGTAAGATCAAGATAGTAAAGGTTAGTCTCTCTATACCCTTCTAGCATGACATTTTCGGACCCATTTTGTTTAATTAAACATTTTCTAGCATGAAATTCAACCCTATAGCCCGCATTGCACAATTGACTTACACTAAGTAAATTAAATTTCATATCTTTAATCAAAAGTATTTTGTTGATAGAGATTGTAGGAGATACCTCAATGGTGCCCCTACCAATTATTTTGAGTTTCTCACTATTTCCAAAGGAAACTGTCCCTTCTCTTAGGTAACTAATAGTGGTGAACTTGCTCACATCTCCGGTCATATGTCTTGAGCACCCATTATCTACTATCCACATGTTTGAGACATCCTTGACTTTTACCTATACAACATGGAAAATATAATCTTTTGATATCCAAATTTTTGTTCCACAAGCATCATTTAAAAACTTCTTTGGTACCCAAGCCTTCTTGATGTCTCCCTTAATCCCTTGTCTCCTAGATGCACCATTTCTACCCATAAGTGAGACAAAGGCTACCTCCTTGGTCTTTGGCCTATATCCTAACCCGGCCTTATTATAAATGACTCTTTGACTATTTATTATCATGTCAAGGTTGCTAGAGCCCACTTGAAATTTCCTAAGTGCCTTGGTGAGGTCCTTTACCTTTTTCCTTAGCTCCTTATTTTCATTTTCAAAACATGTATCATTTGACATAGTAGGATAAGCATGCAAATCTTCCTTAAGTTTTGTAGATTCTACTTTAAGCATGGCAACTTCATCCTTTAAGTCCTTAATTTTTCTCCTAGCTTTAGCCAAATCCATGTTTATACTAGAAATGATCTTAACAAGAGTAGAAGAGGGTAGACTATATACCTCACTTACCGACGCCTCGGATTCGGATGATGATGATGATGAGCCACTTTCTTCTTCACTACTTGAGCCGCTCTCATCATCGGATGACTCTGAATGGTCCACTCCCATTAGCGCAAAGTGGGACACATGCTCCTCTTCCTCCTCCGAGGATGATGGATCATCCCAAGTAGCCTTGAGGTTGGTGACACTCTTCTCTTTTCCTTTTGATCTCTTCTTGTCACCCCTCTTCTTTTCTTCCTTCTTTTCTTTTCTTTTCTTTAGTTGGGGACACTCATTCTTCATGTGTCCCTCTTGGTGACAGTTGTAGTAGATGATGTCTTTTACTTTGCCCTTACTCCTTGATCCTTTTCTAGCATACGACTTGTTAGAAAAATTTTTAAAAGCCCTACGCATTTTTTTTTACAATGAAAGCCTCTTGGTCGCTATCCATTGAAGAGCTAGACTCCTCCGAGTCGGATGATGATGGATACACAACCTTCTTCTTCTTCTTCATCTTTTTCTTCTCCTTTTCTACAATGAAAGCTACATCTTTCTCTTTGGAAGAAATATTATCTTGCTCATGTAATTCAAATTCGTAAAATAAATCATCTAACTTAATTATAGATAGGTCCCTTGATACTTTGTAGGCATCAATCATTGATGCCCACAATGTTGTTCTCGGGAAGGATTGCAAGACATACCTCACGAGATCCCGATTGTCCACTTTCTCCCCAATCACATGTAATTCGTTGATAATCTCCTTTACCCTTCCATGTAACTCGCTCACGGTCTCGTTGGTCTTCATGGAGAGAGATTGTAGTTGAACAACTAGTAGATTCTTCTTTGCCCTTCTTGACTTGTTGGACCCTTCATTGAGTTCGACGAGTTTCTCCCATAATTCTTTGGCGCTCTTGAAAGGCCCCACCTTGTTGAGTTGTTCCTTTGAGAGTCCGTATTGAAGCGTGGTAGTGACCTTTACGTTGGCTTGTGCCTTCTTCATGACTTCCTTCGTCCATGTTCTCATTGGTAGTGACTCTCCTCTTTCGTCGACGGGTGAATCGAATCCATCTGCAATACTTATCCAGTTCTCAATATCATTTATTAAGTAATATTGCATTCTACCTTTCCAGTATGCGAAGTTATTCCCGTCGAAGAACGGAGGCCTTGCAGTGTTGTAACCCTCTTGAAACGCCATTTCCTTGTACTCCGGTCGACGGTGAGTTCTCCCGAAGCGAACCGACTCTGATACCAATTGTTAGATCGCGTGCGTTGCAAGAGGGGGGTGAATAACACTTTTTCGTCGAATTCTCTACAAAGAGGTTAGCACAATACAAATAAAATATGTAAAAGACAAGAGAGCAATGCTAACTCAGAGTATTTTTACTTGGTATCCACTCGAACGGGTGACTAATCCAAGGATCCACGCGGTTGTACACTCTCCACTATGAAACCCTCCTTCAAGGTGAAGAAACCTTTACAAAAGTCATCTTCTTCCTCTTTACAGGATGCGATGAAGAACGAGAGGAAGATATGATCAAACGGGGCACTAACAGCACTTCAGTACAGTAAAAACTCGTACCATACTCGTGCCAAAAAGTTTCCTTTTTATAAGAGAACAGGACAACTTCGCAAGCTGTCCAAACCCGCACCAGTCGACTGCCCCTGGGGCAGTCGACTGGCCTAACAATAAATGCCAGCCAACGGCTAGTTTTGGGGGGTGACCAGTTGACTGCCCCTGGGGCAGTCAACTGGTCCGAGGCTGAAAACTTTCTGTGAGTTTTGGCAGTCGACTGCCCTTCGACCAGTCGACTGCCCTTCGACCAGTCGACTGCCCAGCCTCTCCACTCACTTACATTCACTTCAAATATTTTCCTTCACGTATGCCTTCAGGTATGCTCCCTTGGCTTGCCCCTTGAAGTCTTCTTCCTCTGGTTATCGTCCCTCGGATACGCACATAAGCCTTCCTTGGCTTGCCTCCATGTCACCCTTCACGTGTGCCCTTGAAGTCCACTTCCCGGCTTGCCCTTGGAGCTCTCCTCCCTCGACTCTCGTCTCTCGGATATGTTCTCCTTGTGTGATTCACCAAGTCCTGCAAACTCAATCACACATATCAAATACAACACAATACCCTAACCTTAAACATATTGGCATACACACATCAAAACCATGATCTTCCCAATCATTCTTGGGTCGATTGCCTCAACAAATCATACGTACATTTCTATCAAACAAACTGTTGCTTGATGTTTCTCCTTCACCACCTATCTTCCTCAACGATTCTTTTAACTCGACTCTTTGAAGTCATCTCTAGAACAAGTCCAGTCTCTGGAGCAAGGTAGAATTATATATATACCTTTGTGATGAATCGAGTTGTGCAAGGTAGAAATATATATGTAGGGCGAGAAAAAGTCGACTGGCGGGGCCATCCGAACCACAATATATTATTTTAAATTAAAAAAACTGATAAAGTGGTTCGGATGTCTCGAAATTGTGAAGTGAGAAATACAATTCTTGACGGGAGGGGTATAAAAGAAAGATCACTATAATAGATGCACCCTTTGGTAAAAATGAAATCTAGATATATTTTTTTGATAATTATCAATTTTCAGATGTGCCCTTTGATAAAAAGCCGAAAAATTAATGACTTTCCAAAAGTGATCCACGGCAAATGATAAGCCATGGATTAAAGGTATGAGGATTACCAAGCACGTTATATTTGCTATTGATAAACTTGCTTATATATTTGCTTCATTGTGGCTATACTAATATTATATAATATTACCATCGAATCATACTTGCAAAGTTAAATCCCGTCTTGTTGAGAACTCCAAGGGGTAGAGTGCATTTGATTCATCTTAGTTATATAGTTATTTAATAATCACATAATAAAAATATATCATATTATTTGGTTCTACTTAGATAATGCAATAACTTAATTTAATATTTTACTAATTTAACCCTCCTCCTCCTCCTCCTCCTTCTTCTTCTTCTTCTTCTTCCTCCTCCTCCTCCTCCTCCTCCTCTCTTTTTCTTCTAAATATTTGCCCACAAACAACTAACCATTCAAGAACTTGGCTAAGTCAATATATTTTATTAACATCAAGAGTACTTCCCCTACACACCTCATCAAGCCATGGACTTTGAAACATGCCCTCCAGGTCCAGTTCTTTCATGGTCGAGAGAATTCCCTCAAAGCTAGGGTACTTCCCCTGCACACCAACGAAAGCAACATTCCTATTCTTGGCTCAGTGCAGCCTGGCGCCATACTTGACGAACACCATCTCCTCCAACATGTCCTGGCTTAGTCTGCATCGGAGGGTTGCTCACTTTGTAGTGTAGTTATAGTCCACTGCGACTGAGTCCTCTAGCTGCCTCAGCAGGGAATCTAACCACTTCACGAAGCGGATCATGAAGCTGCTGTAGTTGTCGATCCCACAAAAGTTGTCCAGGATGAGCCGCTTGGCGTCGAGGATGAAGGATTTGAAGCTTTGGGGGGAGAAGAAGGTTGTGGTCTCGTAGAAGAAGAGGCCTTGGATTCTGGGGTCCAACGTGCAAGAGCTGAAGGGGTCTGATGCTGACGATTGTTGGCAGGAGCCGGAGGTCTGCATCCAACCTTGGCAACCGACGACAAGGTAGCCAGTGAAGAGTACTAGAGCAGGTTGTTGGCCATTGACGATCATCTTCTTGTACACCAGCTCCAAGGATATGCGTGGTCGTTGACGATCATATGCACTTATGCTAGAAGTAACATAACATATTATAAAAACAAAAATATGAAATGGTTACCTCTCCAAATTTAGGTTGCCAATGTATGCATTTCTACTCTCTACCCTCAAATCAATCATACTGAGCTTCAAACACATATGAAGATGTATCATATTCAGGACATCATCATCGTCATTCAAAGTCACGTACATCTTATGCTGTGACGCTATGTATTGCAGAATCATAGATTCAAGAGTAACCTCCACACATTTTTTGCCAAGACTCACAAATATATCCAGCAAACTACAACCACTGAAAATTGAAATCACAAATAACTCATTCTTGCACTTACAACTACCCAAAAATGCAAGGTTGCAAGGCCTAGTTCTATATTCCATTTTCGGCCTAATCCACAAAAATATAACATTTTATTCAAATATAAACTAAATATCAATATTCATATAAACTGAAGATCAATGTAACACAAATTTTTTTCTCCATCAACCAAATATTGGTCATCAAATCGATAATCAACCAAAAACACACACAAAATCCCACAATCAAAACAACTAAACGCAAATCTCATTGAATACACATAATCAAAAAAACTAAATCCAAATCTCATGGAATCATTCAATCAAAAAAGATCAAACTCAGACTCACTGATAAAGGTGTGATCGCCTCTTTGAGTTAGGACAAGAATGCGTGGCGTTGCCAGTTGGGGCTACGAGCGGAAAAATGAGCTGAAAAAGTGTGATTCCCTCTTTGAGTTACGGCAAAAAGGCATGGCGCTGCCAGTTCGGGCTTCGGGCGGAAAAATGAGCTGCAAAGGTATGATCTCCTCTTCGATTTTGACTTTCAATGCATCAACGTCGGCTTTGTTCGTCAGATTTTAGAGAAGGAAGTCGATGTTGAGTTAGGGCAGGCGTTGCAGTTGGTGGTTCGGGCGAAAAATTTGAGCTACATATGAGTTTTAATTAAAATCATGGGCAATTAAGTAAAATCACATTTTCAAGGAAGTTGTAGTGATACATCAAGTTTTGGCAGGGAGTTCAAACGTATTTTGTCTGACCTGGGGACTGAGGGCAAAGTTTAACCAGCCATTAGGGATTTAAAGCCAATTTCCCGAAAATATAACATCATATTATTTGGTTGTACTTAAATAATGCAATAACTTAATTTAATATTTTACTAATTTAACCCTACTTCTTCTTATTCTTCTCCTCCTCTCTTTTTCTTCTAAACATTTGCCCACAAACAACTAACCATTCAAGACTTGGCTAAGTCAATATATTTTATTAAAATCAAGAGTACTTTCCCTACACACCTCATCAGACCATGGACTTTGAAACATGCCCTCCAAGTCCAGTTCCTTCATGGTCGAGAGAAATCCCTCAAATCTAGGGTACTTCCCCTGCACACAAACGAAAGCAACATTCCTGTTCTTGGCTCAGTGCAGCCGGGCGCCATACTTGACGAACACCGTCTCCTCCCACATTTCCTGGCTTAGTCTGCATCGGAGGGTTGCTCACTTTGTAGTATAGTTAAAGTCCACCGTGACTGAGTCCTCTGGCTGCCTCAGCAGGAAATCTAACCACTTCACGAAGCGGATCATGAAGCTGCTGTAGTTGTCGATCCCACAAAAGTTGTCCAGGATGAGCCGCTTGGCGTCGAGGATGAAGGATTTGAAGCTTTGGGGGGAGAAGAAGGTTGTGGTCTCGTAGAAGAAGAGGCCTTGGATTCTGGGGTCCAACGTGCAAGAGCTGAAGGGGTCTGATGCTGACGATTGTTGGCAGGAGCCAGAGGTCTGCATCCAACCTTGGCAATCGACGACAAGGTAGCCAATGAAGAGTACTAGAGCAGGTTGTTGGCCGTTGACGATCTTCTTGTACACCAGCTCCAAGGATATGGGTGGTGTTCACCTTGAAATTTTGGGAGGGGGGGGGGGATTAAAGAATAATTTTGATTTTTTTTTTTTTTGATAACCCCATAATCATGAAAGATTTTAGACTTCCAAAGTTTTCTTATTCCAAATTGTATTTCCAAATTTATAAGGTAGCGATAATTTTTTATTATCTAAACCAAATAAAATTTTTATTTATAATCTACCAAGGTTATCAATGATAACCATCAACCAAATAGCTCCTAAACGTCTCAATCATGTCTACTTGCCGTTATTGTTTCTAATTGCTATAGAATTTAAAGTAAGACGAGTTGAATATGGATGCTCTCCAGAGAAAAAGTAAATAAAGTTGAACAGTTACATTTGAACTTGTTCCTTAACCACAACAAAAAAAGTGAACCTATTTGCTCGCCATTCGTTTCCCAACAAACTCTCGTATTCATCAGTATTTTTAAAATCAGACCGACCAATTCAACCAGTTAACCAACAAACCGGAACTGATTGTAGTCGTGATGCATACCTGTGATCAATTCATTAGTTCAGTTCATTCACCATATAAGTAGTGTTTTCTTCAACTCCACAGAATTTTTGCAGGAGACAAATATACTGTCTCCGGCTCGCTCAATGGCCATGGCCCAAATGGGTACAAGGTCCCCCGGCATGTCCGCCATGCACTGCCCTATAAGCTGCAATCCCAGCTGAAGCCATTGATGACGGGCAACTCCAACCTCGACGCTGAGACATGGTTTCCCAAATGGAAATCCGTTTTTGTGAATGCAGTCAAAGAATCAGATAAAGAGTTACATGTCCATCCCAAGATCGATTGCAGCTGCAATGGATCCATAGCTGTTTTTGTAATCCAGAGATAGAGATTCATACTAACTTTGGTTTCAGAGAGAGCACTTAGTTATTGCTAATTTGAGAGATCTGGAGCAGCAATCTGCACCAGGGACAACAGGAACAAGATTATTCCTCTCCAACTCACAGTTGATCAGAAACCAAATATACCAAGTGAGAGTTCATAAAATTTGGCACCATAGTTTACTCCTACATGATGAATTTTAAATTAATAGAGAAGGTTCATAGTTCAATGGGCATTTGGTTTATAAGAATAACTATTCTATTCCTTAGTAATTTCTCATAGAATAAGCATTCTTGTATTTGATTACAGAAACAACTTTGAAATATCATTTCCCATGGCATAGCAACTTTCTAATGGTGTGTTTAGTTCAAAGAATGAAATAGACAAAGGATTAAGAATAGAACAAATGAGAAACAAAATAGAAACAAGCATCATCAACGATTTGGTTCAGGGAATGATTTTTATATCTTGTTGGTAGGAATATTCACAATGAAAAAACTACATGGATCCAATTTATTGTATCTTACGAGAATAAACTATACCATCTTAATATTAGCATAAATTTTTGTGCATTTTGAATATTTGTTTGGTGATGTGCTTGCATGTGATGATGTGGTGTGCAGGTGAAGCAGAGCGGATCAAGAGTTGCAGAGGAAGAGTTTTTGCTCTAGAGGAAGAACCTGACAACAAGAGCTTTCGGAGACTTCTGCCTCAAGGACTTTGGCCTCATCTCCACCCCTCAAATTTCCTACAGGAAGTTGACTGACAAAGACGAGTTTGTAGTGCTTGCAACTGATGGTGTAAGAAAACATAGCATATTTCAAAATAAATAAATAAATAAATAATAGAAGCATCAACATAAAGTAAGGAGTTTGAACTTCTTCAGGCATGGAATGTGCTATCAAACAAGTGATCAAAACAGTATCATTCACGACCAAGAGAGTAGATGCATCTAAGCCTGGTGATCGAGAAAGTGGTTCGGGTGTGGCAAATCAATCACCCAACATTGAAGGTTGAATGTCTGCACTGTGATGTGCCTGCTCCTTAAGCCTCCTACTCCAATATCAACATCTAACAAGACAATGAGACAGAGCAGGAGCGAGAGCAAAGCATACATGTCCTGCATGAGCTTTTAAACAGCCAGAAGCAATGAAGTGTCCGAGGTTGAGTTGGAGGAGCCTGAGTATTGGAATGCACTTGAGGGGGTGAGCTGGTCCAACGCGATGCTGAAGCTGCCAAGGCTTTGCACTCGTGCAGGAAATCTATCAAGATAGAGGAGAATACTAGACATGATAATAAGCATCTACAGTGTAGAAGAAAATTCTGTTGGGGCAATCGGCCCAAGTATGATATGGAGGATCATGGATTTTGATGTGTATGTCAATATGGTTAAATTAGGGTTTGTTGTTGGACTAATATGTGTATATGAGTATGCAGGTTTGCAAGTACACATAGACTTGGTTGATGTCTTCAGGTGAAGGGTGGCATGAAGGTAAGCCGTGGACTTGCATGCGCATCCGAGGAACCATGGACAAAGCAGGTACGATGAGCCAAGGGAAGCGGACTTCGAGGCGTACGTGAAGGGTAGTATGGAGGCAAGCCGCGAGTTTGTGTGCGTATCCGAGGGACGAGGGCCAAAGTCGAAGAGGGCTTGAAGGCGACAGATTGAGGCTGCTAAAGCAGAGACGATGAGCCGATGGACGCGGACTTCGAGGCATGTGTGAAGGATGGCATGGAAGCAAGCCGAAGGCTTGTGTACGCATCTGAGGGACAGGAGCCGAAGATGAAGAGGGCGTGAAGGCAACAGATCAAGACTGTTGTTGAAGAGTCAACCAGGTCGTGAGAGTCCGAGTAATGAGTGATTATACTCGGGAACTAAGCCGGGAGGGTTCGAGTGCGGAGAGAAATATATTCGGGAAGGGTAACCCTAGGTTTAGAGAAGGACCAGTCGACTGCCCCAGGGGCAGTCGACTGGTAATGGCTGGTGATTCGAACGTTAGCTGTAACGGTCGAATCTGAGTGGGACTAGTCGACTGCCCCAAGGGCAGTCGACTGGTAGCGGCCATATCAGACTCGAATTCTATTTAAAGGAGCTCGTTTCAAACTTTTCTTTCTTGGCGAAACCTGCTTGGATAGAGCTAGTTAGTAGCTTTCTTTGCTCATATAGTGTCCTAAAGCTGTGAAGAGGTTTCTTCACCCACAAGGAACTACGAGATCTAGTCGGAGGGTGCTCCGGGAAATCATCCACCGACGGATTAGGGATCGCCCACTTTACGGGCAGCCGTGGAGTAGAAGTTTTTATCTCCAAACCACGTAAATAGGTGTGTTCCTTGTTGTTAGTTTTGTTCTTGTTTAGTTTATTCCACTTGCGCACTAACAATTGTAGGAAAGAAATCAAAAGTTGTTATTCACCCCCCCCTCTAGCAAGACAACAACGATCTAACAAGTGGTATCAGAGCGAAGGTCTGCTCTTGTTGGAGTAACCGCCAAAGGAGCACAAACTAGAGGGAAGAACGATGGAAGACAAGTTGGCGGATGATATCAACACTCCACCCTCCTACGATCATGAAGACTTTGATTATTGGAAGAAAAGGATGAAGACTTGGTTTGAAATGGAGTGGGAGTGCATGGTGGTGCTAGAGGAACCATTCGAAATTCCAAGAGACAAGCATGGGAAGAAGCTCCGACCTAGATATTGGACTAAGGAGCAACATGAAAAATCTAGTGCAAATGAGAAGGTAATTGGTATATTAGTTAATATTTTGTCTAATGATGTTTTGAGTGATGTAGGGGAATATAAAAGTACACATGAGTTGTGGAACAAGTTGGAAGAATTTCATGAAAACCCTACCCGAGCTTAAATAGTGGAAGAGCCCAAAGAAATCAATTCAACGGTCAAAGAAAGGAAAAAAGAAAAAGAATTGTCAAGCTCAACAATTGAAGTGGTACAATCAAGTGAAAGATCATCCACTTCATCAAGAGAAAAAGAAGAGGTGTCAACTTCAAGGATTGAGGGGGAGGAGAGATCCTCATCAATACTGGAACAAGAAAAAGCTCCAACCCCCACCAAAGCCAAATCAAAAGAGCACATCATATGCTTTGGAAGCAACAAGAAGGGGCACTACAAGGACAAGTGTCCATTAGGTAAGAAGGAGGTAAACCCTAAACCCGAGTCCATTAATTTAAAATCTAATGTGGGTTGTAGGGAAAAGAAAGAAAAGAAGCACATTAGGTGCTATACTTGCGGGGAGCTAGGACATTATCACACTCAATGTCCAAGAAAAGGAGAGCTCAAGAAGACGGGGCATTTGTGAAGATGGGAAAAAGATGAGAAGAAGAGAAGGAGCTCACATCAAGGGGGAGCTACAAAGGTAAGGGAGGTAATCCTTAACTTTACTTATGCTCTAAATGCTTTTATGAATGCTAGAATTAATAATGATTAGTTGTCTATGCGTACTTTTGGATTCAAGTATCATGATAGAAATAGAAATACTATTGCATGCCAAAATATCAAAGAATCTATGGTTCATGATAAATCTAGGGTTTCTAGACCTAAGGACCAAGACATTAACCCTAAGAAAGGGAGACACATGCTTAGAAAAATGGGTAAATCTAGGAATGATCAAAATGGACATAGTAATACTAAGGTTAGGAATTTAGAGAAGGAAAATCAAGTTTTAAGAGCAAAACTTGATAAATTAGGAAAGAACCTAGATAAACTCATTAAGGGATCCAAGGGATTAAGTATGAGGTCAAATGACCAACACCCTAGAAATGGTAGGCCGGGGCTAGGATACCAATCTAGGGGTCAAATGTTAGTAAGAAATCATATTCAAGAATGCCTTATGATTATGAGAAAGGAAAGACCAAAAATGGCAAGCAAAAGTCATTTAAAGGGAAAAAGGAAGAATTGACCAAGAAAAAGATATATAAGGTCAAAAGAGTGATAGTTGAAGGTCAAGAAGCACCGGAGGAGCACCGGTGTGGTCTTGCAGTTGTGAATGAGTTATCTAAGGAGGTAACTAGGGCTAGGAGCTTCAGGGAGAGCTCTAGGAGCCAAAATGGGATCCATGGTCAATGAATCTCAGGAGAATTTCTCCTAGGGGATTAGTTGAACTATGGAATGTGCCAAAGGGTTTGGAAGACTAAGGTGAGTCTTAATCCTAAGGAATTGACACATTAAAAGGAGGTTTATGGAGGAAACGATGAAAATGAGATCATAATTGGTAGAAATTAGGGTTTAATGTGTAAATGTCATATAACTCAGTGCTAGAAATGTATTATGATTAGGTATGAGAAGATACATCAAGGAGAGACCAAAATTAGGACTTTCGGATAAGTTTCAATGATACAACTTAGGAAGGGTTGAATTTCGTGTCAATCTTAGGATCCGGAGTAGTTTTGTTTGAAAACATATTTTTCCCAAGTAGACATAGGCTTCACAAATCTCTCCATGAAATTTCAGATTTTTTAGAGATTAATGGAATTAATTAGGCATTTCTGAAATTAGGCTGAAAGATTGAAATTCAGGTACCAGTCGACTAGTCCAGGTGAATTCGAAACTGAGAACCTTCTATTCGTTTTTTCAGTCGACTGCCCCAGGGACAGTCGACTGATCCCACCTGGGGAACTTTGCTTATGCTTTCATGATATTTGTGAAATTTTATGTTATGGTTTCATATTGTTTATATTACTCAAAATTCATTGATTGATATTAAATGATAAGATCTTTCTAAATGAAGGCATAAGGGAGGTTTGTATATGTATGTCTAGGGTTAAGAATAAAAGAGAGGGAGGCTTTGTCATAGTAAAACTCTATAAGGAAAAAGGGGAAGTTAAGAAAAATTCTGTGTAAAATAGTATTGGAAGATTTTGGCAAATACATAGATTCATATATGGATTTCAAAGTTGATACAAAATGCCAAGTTTTGAGAAAATTTGAATTTGTACCAAAAGTCAAGCACATTTGATATTTTTCATGAAACTATATTTTTCTAGGGTAAAGTATATATCCTAACAAATGTGCTTGCAAACTTTTAAATTTTTCTAGATTTTCTAAAATTTTCTAGAGGTTTCTGAAATTCGGCTGAAATTTTAGGGTTAGGATGTATCAGTCGACTACCAGGTAATTCTATATAATAATTTTTGAAGGTTTTTTTCAGAAATAGGTTGAGTTCTTTTTGGCACTAAGGGTAGGATTGCTTGAGGCAATCTTTTTGATGGTGTCAAAGGGGGAGAACTTGTGGTGTTAAGTTAGGTTTAACTTGACATGGGAAATTTGTGGTGTTAAGTTGGATATAACTTAACTTGGTGTTGTGGTGAGAATTCAAAATTGGGAAAGGACATAGGTTAAGCATAGCAAATTGCCTCTTGTTTGCTATGCTTTAATTTTCAATTGCTATTGCTATTGTTGGTTTTGTTTACCTAACTTAAACATATTACCACACATCAAAAAGGGGGAGATTGTTGGGGCAATCGACCCAAGTATGATCTGGAAGATCATGGGTTTTGATGTATGTGTCAATATGGTTAAGTTAGGGTTTGTTGTTGGACTAATATGTGTATGTGAGTGTGCAGGTTTGCAACTACACAGACTTGGTTGATGTCTTCAGGTGAAGGGTGGCATGTAGGCAAGCCGTGGGCTTGCGTGCACATCCGAGGGACCATGGACAAAGCAGGTACGATGAGCCGAGGGAAGCGGACTTCGAGGCGTACGTGAAGGGTAGCATGGAGGCAAGCCGCGGGCTTGTGTGCGTATCCGAGGGACGAGGGCCAAAGTCGAAGAGGGCTTGAAGGCGACAGATCGAGGCTGTTGAAACAAAGACGATGAGCCGATTGACGCAGACTTCGAGGCATGCGTGAAGGTTGACATGGAGACAAGCCGAGGGCTTACGTGCGCATCTGAGGGACGGGAGTCGAAGATGAAGAGGGCGTAAAGGTAACAGATTGAGACTGCTGTTGAAAAGTCAACCAGGTCGTGAGAGTCTGAGTGATGAGTGATTATACTCGGGAACTAAGCCGGGAGGGTTCGAGTGCGGAGAGAAATGTACTCGGGAAGGATAACCCTAGGCTTAGGAAAGGACCAGTCGACTGCCCCAGGGGCACTCGACTGGTAATGGCTGGTGATTCGAATGTTGGCTGTAACGGTCGAATCTGAGTGGGACCAGTCGACTGCCCCAGGGGCAGTCCACTGGTAGCGGTCATATCAGACTCGAGCTCTATTTAAAGGAGCTCGTTTCAGGCTTTTCTTTCTTGGCGAAACCTGCTTTGATAGAGCTGGTTAGTAGTATTCTTTGCTCAGATAGTGTCCTAAAGCTGTGGAGAGGTTTCTCCACCCACAAGAAGCTACGAGATCTAGCCGGAGATGCTCCAGGGAATCATCCACCGACGGATTAGGCATCGCGCACCATATGGGCAACCATGGAATAAGAGTTTTTATCTCCGAACCACGTAAATAGGTGTGGTCCTTATTGTTAGTTTTGTTCTTGTTTAGTTTATTCCGCTTGCGCACTAACAATTTTAGGAAAGAAATCATACCCCCCCCCCTCTCTCTCTCTAGTAAGACAACAACGATCTAACAAATTCCATTACAAAATCGCATAGCAAATCTTTGGTCTCCAGGACGAATAAAACAAAATGACCAGAATCAACTTCCTCAAACCAACAAATGATGACAAATAACAATTGTCAGGTACTTATCTATCCACATCACATTTCATGATGCAGAAAGAAAGCTAAACATCAAATGATTCACACAGGTGACACAAGAGGTTGTCTGCGCATTCTCTTAATCAAAATGTACAAAATAGCTCGAGCATTAACCATGAACAAGAACTCCACAAACTGGTTCACCAATTCTAAAAATGTAGTAGAATCATTTGAACTGCAATATTCTAAGCATAAACATATAATGTTGTGCATACAGAGTTTAGGTGAGCACTGTCAAATCCAAGCACACATAAAAAGTACTTGAGGGATAACATGTTTATTGCTGATGCAAGGCATGCAAACACTGAGCATGTTCTTGTGCTAGATTGACCTAACAAACAAAAGAAAAAAGCAATGAGAACAAATCAACAGCAAATTTTTAGCCATAAAATTCATTAGAGGATAAATAGTGGCTTGCCTTCGAGTCGTAAAACTTCAAAAAGAAACGGGACTTTGGAATGGACAGGTTATTATCTAAAATATCAGCAATTCCCGCACTTAGTTTCTTATTCACATCAGGATTCAGCCCACCAATGGAAACTAATTCACCATAAGCAGCTGGCTGTTGTGTGCCACCAAACAAAATGGGAATAGATCCCTTAAGCACGACCATTACATACTGTAAACAAAAAAGTAATAATGAAAGATATAAGGTTATGCATCAGTGACAAGGATATCCAACTACAGAAATGTCTGGTTATTTTTCTTGTATACCATATTTGCAAGTAAACTAATATTGCAAAAACAACAAAAAAAAAAAAAAAAAAAAAAAAAAAAAAGACAAATGAACTTGACCCCCACCCCACACCCACCCACATAAATCAAGCTCACTAATCAAAGGGCCTTCGCCATTGGAAAATTGCAATGCCCGTATGATGCGGATGTACTAGCTTATGCCTCCTGTATATTGGATTGGGTGTAAGGTTGTTGCCTTCGCATCATTGAAGAAGATGCAAGCATGGATATTAAAATTTGACAATTCATTCATGCCATTTATTCAACAACCACAATTTCTTTTAAAAATCATATGATCAAATAAAAGATTCTTGAAAAGGAGGATTCCTGTCAAAGGATGATAGTGAACGCTTACAGAAGACTATCTCCTATATCTGGTGTTTATATGTCCGACATGGATATGACATTGCATTGAATAATTATATAAGACAAAGGATCATTAACTTTATTGAGATACCAAAATAACATCTTAAATTTGTACAGAAGAATAAAGCACGATATACTACAATGGAAGTGAAAATCTTCAGAATTTGAAGTTGCATGAATTGCCTATTAACAGTAGAACAGTGCTTACATCAAGAATCATAATCTTTAACTAAAACTCAGAGAAACAACTGTCACAGACAATGATGCTTCACAAGCCAACGGAAGTGGCAAATAAGTTAATTAACAAAAGGGAGACTATGTGGAATGAAAGTTATACAGTGGAAAGGAGTTAGATGCTTATAAACATGTGCCAAGAGGTAGAGAATGAGTATAAAAATGAATGCTACAGAGAAGATTAGGTGGTGGCAATACATTCAATACACAATGGGCATATAGAATTTTACCGAGTTAGAAGGCAGTCAACAGTCAAAAAAATAAGCTACTGGTACTTATTTTACAATGATACTAGGCCTCATGTTACAAACTAGTCAATTGTTGCCAAATGGCGTGACGGAAACCAAAAGCTCAGTCGGAGACCAACTGCTCAGGAATCACCTTTTTTTAACCATCAAAACTACTTTACCAATTCCTACAGGCCTGATTGAACTCGGATACGTATTAAATGCTACTTTATTAATGGTCAGCTTTGTATTATGAACTAGTACCACGTATGCAGTTGAGCTAATTCTAGTCTTTCTATCTATCAATATTCAATATGTTTAATAAGAAGTTAGCTTAAAGGACAATAGCAAACACTAACCAGACTTGGCCCAGTACCACGCTCGATGAGCAAGAAGGGCTAGGATTAAACAAGAGAACAAATGAATAATGCCGTGCAATCACATAACAAGCTTCGCCATGGACTTCAGCAATGAAATTTCTTAAACAATACTTCCGGTCAACCTTTCTTCTGAGTTCTTCAGCTAGTCCCCCATGCCTGTTATTATAGTCTAATTATCCAACAATCCTAGTTCAAATTAACTATTCTCACTTTGGTTATTTTTCTATGCCCTAGTCAATTAGCAGGTGTTGGGAATCTATCAACACAAAAGCCTCCTCTTCATTCCTTTTTGAAAAAGAATTGTTCCGATAAACAACAAAAATTCATCAGGCTTTGGCGTAGCTAACAGCAACATGGTTACCCATTTTCTGAAGAAAAGATAAAACCTTTCCAAAGTGTGAACCGTATAAAATATAACGACTAAATAAAAAAAACAGCGTATGGTGAATAGGGAACAGAGATCGAATGGAGAGAGTAAAGGAATCTGGGGCTAACAGATTCGGGCTTGCCGACGATGTCGGTGATGGTCTTCGTTGCCTCGGATAGGACCGTTGAGGTGTCGACGTCGTCCAACCGTACGTTGGTGTAGAGATTGAGGCATGGCATCTTCTGTTCCCCCTTCTCTTCGTTTCTCGGGTAAAACCCTAAGAACCCTTACTGGGCACTTGGGCAGCAGGAGGTGAGACTTATTGGATCGGATGCGTCAGCCCCGGTCTGATTA
Organism: Boesenbergia rotunda; assembly: GCA_024364735.1. Classification (NCBI taxonomy): domain Eukaryota; kingdom Viridiplantae; phylum Streptophyta; class Magnoliopsida; order Zingiberales; family Zingiberaceae; genus Boesenbergia; species Boesenbergia rotunda. The sequence goes on along the minus strand of JAGFNQ010005136.1, from coordinate 133,053 downwards.
TGTCACAAAGAAGGGATAATCTTTAGAACGCTCTTCCAAATTTATCAATTTTTCACAAATATCCTTTAAAATTTAGAGCATTAATATGTAAATACTTTTTCATTAAAAAAAAGTTTTAAGGATAAATGGAAGAATACTTGATTGAAAGGTTAAAAAAATGAACTTTAAACAAGAAACAGAGCATTTGCTGTTAGAGAAACCATTAGAAACAACATTTGTAGTGAACAACAAACACTATGAGCAGGACTTGAAGATGTTCTACGTCTAGTCAAAACTACTACATCCATCTACTGCCTTTCTATTTGAATGGTTACATGACTAATATTGTACTCCCGCTTAATGTATCCGATCACCGTATCGAGAACAAGATCCGCATCCGCCTCTGGGGCGATCGTCACATGGCATGCGAGAATAACCTTCCCTACTGTGATGGCCCAAATGTGCAACTCATGAATGGTGATGACACCATTCAGCCGACAAAGCCCTGTTTCAAGTTTGGTTGCATCTATTTGGCACAGTGTGCTCTCCATCAAGACCTCAAGTATGTCCCTTAGCATCTTGATGGTGGTGATTAGAAGGATGACCGAGAAGAAAAGTGTGCAACCCTAAACAAATGTGTTAGAGTAACAAAACATCCCCATGCAAGAAGAGTGAAACAATAGTTTCAAAGGAAGAGAGACAACTAACTGAGCAATTTTCAGGAAGCACCATATATAGTGCTTGCTTCTTTCATTTTTTATCCCCCCTTCCGCTTTTGAATGGCACAAAGAGGGTAACAAGTGTCTCAGTGTCTAGTTAATTATTCTGTGCAAATCAAGTTCTCTGTATTTGGAAAATTTCATACCATTTCTTGGGCTATTGTGTTTTCTCTCAAGAAATAAGAGTGTTGAATTATAAAGAGGATTTAACTGAAAGAATCCACTCACCGATGTGGAAGAAAGGGATGCCAAAATGATCACAGAAGGAAATTTTGAGGAAGAATTATCCGCAAGAATGAGGAAGTCTGACTTCACGTTAAAACAAAAAGGCAGGATTTCAGAAAGGTGTAAAAGTATGAACCCTAGCAGCGAGTCGATTTGCTTAAGATAAAAATCCCCAAGTTTGGGTTTTTTCAGAAGGTGGAGAACTGGAAAAATTTTAAACTGCCAACGAACAAATGAATCACACTATGTTAAACAAAGATCCTAAGAAAGAAAACTTCTTCCCCATCCAAATTATAGAAGGATTTCAACGAGGAAAAAGCTATAAACCCTAGAAGCAAGATGATTTGTTCAAGATAAATTTCCAAGTTAAGGGTTTAAGAACACGGCGAACATGGAGCTTTCAAACCAAAAAAAGGACAAACGAATCGTGCTATATTAACCAAAATCCTAAGAAAGAAGGTTCTTCCCAATCCAAACTAGATAGATAATTGGAAGATCGAGACTCCAAGAAACAAGAAAATACAACCAAAAGGATCAAAAGGCGAAACGCTCGCCTCCAGCGCCTGGGGTCGAGGAAATTAATGCCAGACCAGGGTTTTATCCGAATACAACCAAAAGGAGAGAGAGAGAGAGAGCGCTTACATCTTTTCGCCCAAGCCCGGACCTTTCGGCGATGGATCGAAGGCTATTCGATTCCTCGAGGAAGAACAAGATGAATCGTGAAGATCCGGGGTGAGAGGGAGAGGAGGATAAGAGGAGATAAAGGTGCGGCGGCAACTATGCGAAAGCGCACCGTCTCGCTTTGTGGAGAATGAGCATCTCCAACCCATCGCTAAACCCATACCAAAATATTCTAACTTATTCATTAAAATTTATCCCAAATTTATTATGATGAATACTACATCACCATTTGATGACATTATATTTAATGTTAGATTTTTTTTTAATTTTTTTAATATTTAAAAATTCTTATTATATTATATAATCAATAAAATCAAATATAATATATATTATTAAATATTATATTACTAAATAACATTAATAAAAATTAATTAATAATTATTATTTTTCCATAATTATTTAAAAATATTAATTATTTATTATAAATATAAATTAAAAAATATAATAACGTATTTTAATTTTATTAAACATAGTTATAAAGATTTAATTTAATAAAAATTTATTTATTAAGTATATTTTAATTATAATTATATTTATAAATTATATCACTAATTTCAAAAAAATATAATAAAATAATTAAAATTTTGATATGCATAAATGTAAAATACATCATCTATTATGTTGACATACAAAATAAAAATAGTAAAGACACTAAATTAAAATAATACTAATAATCACTTAAATACATAAGTAACACAACATACATAAACTTAAAAATTAAGTGTTATTGTTTGTTTGTTAAATTTTTATAATTCAATTAAGTGTTATTGTTTGTTTTAAATAAAAATTAGTAATTATGCTAATTGTGTGTGATTTTAAAATATTTTTATATAGATTAGTTGGATGTAAAATTTTTAAAAATTAACTTATTAAAATAAATGAAATATTAATTTTAAATATAATATGAATTATTTAAAGATTACTAAATTAAAATTTACGTGGATAATTAAATTTTGAATAAGAGAATATTCTATTTCATGTGATATGGTATTAGTGGGTTGGCTGAAATAATATTTGGTGTTGAAATTGTATTATTTTAGTATGGAATTGACATCAAATATAGTGTTTTGGGTTGGAGATCATCTGACAGTAGAATCATCGGGAAGCAGTTAATCCGTTAATGCAAATAACAACTTTAATGATATCCAGCTCAAGTAACAAATGTCCCGGCCTCGGGCCATCGAATCCAAGCTAATAATAATAATAAACACTTATTGAACTATACTGATCAGAATTGAGTCAAAGATAAATCTAAGTTCTCTGTCTAAGTTATGTCATCCCAAGCTGCCCGAATTCTCAAATTCCTAAGTTGCCCAAGCTTTTGAATTCTTGGGCTCTCTAGTTTAAATTGGCCGAGCCCCCAATTTTCCAAATTGCTTGGGCTCTTGAGTTTCTAAGCCCCTGACGATTGTCCATATGATCCTAGGTGTGATATCCTATCTCGTTTGCATCTAGCCTTATAGGTTACACCTAGAGTCCTAGGCCATATATAGGCATGGCCCCATGCCATTTTGCATTGGACATAGTTCCCAAGTTATATATAATATGTTCCTTTACATTACTTATCTTATTTAGGTATAACCTTTCATCTACACGCATTTATGAATACTAAGGTATATTGATGCAGCTTAAACTATGTGTATTCGCAGAAGATTCGAAGCCACGCTACAGAGTGATCCTGTCCTTAAGCTAAGAAGAGCAACACGTAATCAACGTTGAACAGCACAACCCCATTGTGTAATCACAGAAGACTTGAAGTCGTGCTAGAGATGCCCTGAAAATGAAGACCAAGGGGAACATAGGAGATCAGAAGCAAGACTAGAAGGTCTCCGGCACAGACACTCCAATGCTCAAGTCAGTCAAAATGAAGTGGAATGCTAATGTAAATGGAAATTCAGCCTACCTGTACCTAGAGCTGTCAATTTGGGTTGGGCCCGTCGGGTTGGCCCGCCCCGCCAATCAATTTAAGCGGGTTGGGTTAGAATTTAAACAACCCAAGCTCGTCGCGGGCCAACCCGCCTAGGCTCGCGACCCGCATGGGTCGGCCCGCGACGGGCTTGGGTTGGCCCGCGGGTTGAGAATCATATGTTAGTTAAGTTTTATGATAATTTATTATCTTTCTTTGTTATTATTTTGAAATAAAAAATATTATTTTTCATCACATGAGTATTCGTTTGTATCCATTTATATTTAAAAATATATTTCTTAACATATTTGATTGATGAAATCTAAATATATGATTTTTTTAATTTTTTTAAAAATATTTTGATGGGCCCGCGGGTTGGCCCGCCTAACCCACAACCCGCCTTGGATTGGGTTGGGTTGGGGATTTTCCAACCCGCCTAGATGACGGGTCGACCCGCCCCGCCCCGCCAAATGGCCGGCCCGCCATGGGCCGACCCGCACCGCCACGGGTTGGCCCGTTTGACAGTTCTACCTGTACCGTGAAGGAGAGACTCCTATTTATATGCAACATTTTTGATGACCCTCCACCGTCAAGGCGTCACATCAGATATAGTAAAGATGTTATGTCAATGATTTTCTTGTAAAAAATTAATTAGCCAATGACCAAATATTAGCAGGTCAATGTTTAGACCATGTTCCGAAAGGAATCGACGTCGACGGCCAGTCACCAAAGTTCAACCCACGAGGATGATGACGAGAGAAGAAAAGCTCCCACCCTGCGAGATTAACACGAACGCTAATAGGAACACGTCGAAGATTGTCCGGCGGAGCCCACTCCGACGCTCAAGTCAGTGCGAGAGTCTCTGAGAAAGAAGGAAATAAGGAGAAATGTGAGTAAGAATGAGCGTAACCCTTTACCTGGGGGGTTAGAGTACCTTTTATACTTAATGCGGCAGTCACACATGTCCCCACGTTCTTCTCCACGTCCCCTCAATTGTCGGTTACTGGATAATCATTGTAACGGTCCTCACAGCTATTAAATATGGGTCGTTGCGATAATTAAGGCTTTAATGGTCGCGTATTATGGGTCATGATTATCCTATAATTATTAGTGATAATTATCGACAGATCCGAAGAAAGGGGATGATTATTTGAGGTTGGGCTACCGGATAGGGTGATCCTTGGGATCCGCTACCCCAAGGTGATCTCAGGGTCCTTTGGCCCGAGGGGATCCTGGACGTTCGCCTTCCCGAGGTGATCTCGGGGACCTGACCTCCCGAGGTGATCTCGGGCATATGCCCTCCTGGGACGATCTCAAGAGTGTGTCTACCCAAAGTTGTCTCGGGAATTTACTTTCCCGAGGGGGTCTCAAGAGTCAAAAAAAAAAGAGTCATCCAGACTCGGTAGATCTTGCTACATAGTTTCTTCAGTCCACCTGTCAACCACGGGGTGTTCAACCCCATCACAAGTCCCTCCCTTCAAGTCTAATCGAAGGAAGTGTGGTTGACTGATTAGACTAGTGGTGTAGCGAAGAAGCTATGTTGGGTTGGGTACATGCACCCATTACTACTTCATTGGCAACACGTTGGGTCCGAGGAATCGAAACATTCATCCCAGGGTCTGAGGCAATCCTTTTTTGAATTAGTCTTCAAAAAGGCTTCGACAATTTTCGAGACACAGCAATGATAGTCGTCCATCACCCATAAAAGTGTATGGAGCCCTTTAATGGCGATAAACCCCCTTCGCGAATTCGTCTTCGCCACGTGCCTTAACTTCTATCCTCGCGATCTCCTGCTGACATGCGCGGCTCCGGCTGACATGTGCGGCAGGCTCACATCAAACGGCTGCTTATTGGCGACGCCTTGATATAGCTGTCTTTCACCGTCCACGTGTCTTACCCCCATTGTACACACGTAGGCGGCTTTCTCCCTATAAAAAGGGGAGGCGAAGACGTTCGTCCACCTTTCAGCTTTATCGCTTAGCAGACATCATCCTCGTCTTCTTCCTTAAGGACTCCTCCTCACGTGTAAGTCTTCTGTTTCCTTCTCATCTTCTTCCTTAGGAGCCATGGGGAAGGAGAGGAAGAAAGACCAAGGGTAGGAGAGGGGTTCCGGAGGAGGGCTACCAAGCGGAGTGGTACGAGTCCACCTCCTCTAGAGTGAGGTCGGAAACTCTACAAGCGGCCTGCGAGGCTTATGACATTCCGGGCGAGATGGCGGTGGTGATCCCTAGGGTGGACCAGTCGTCGGTAGAACCTCCTCTAGGTTTCTTTACCTTCTTCCTAGGACAAGTAGAGTTAGGATTTCGTTTCCCTATTCCCCCTTTCTTCATGAGTGTCTCCTCTTACTTCGACATTCTTCTCCACCAGATGACCCCCAATGCCTTCGCTCAGATGGGCGGGACGTACATCATTTTAAAGCTTTTTGATATCCCTCTGGCCCCCGTCTTTTTCATTTTTTCTTTGTTCCGATTGGCTCACGAGGGGCATTTAGCTTTACGGCGTGCCCCAGCCACAGGTTTTTAGGGGGGGTTCCCTTCTTCTCATAAAGGGTGGAAGGAGAGGTTTTTCTTCATCCGACTACCCTACTACCCTTTCAATTCCCATTGTTGGACGGAGAATCTGCCTGCTCCCCCAGAACTAGGGAACTTCCAATAGGATCCCGCCTACTAGCGAGCTAGCAGCCTTCTCTCTGGCATGAAGTTCAGTGGCCGGGGTCTGGTACATAGTGATGAGCTAATGTACCGAGTGGGCCTCAGCCCTAATGTAACCTGCATCAACCCTAACCTCGGTAAGTTTGTCTTTTCCATCAATACCTGTTAATTCTAACTGATGTTCTATTGCCTGTCTATTGCAGAGAAAATCATGCTCTCGAGGGCGATGAACCGGCTCATCAAGTAGGATGAAGCCAACAAGGAGGCCTTGGATCCTCCTCCAGCCCCTCTCGCCTCGCCCTCTGCCTTGGCCGAGGCTTCGGAGGAGGCTCTCAAATCGTCCGGTGGCCAGATGCTAAAGCGACCAGAGGCTCCTACCGTGCCTCAGACGGTTACCGACCAAGGGGCTCCGGAGCTGTCTGTTGACCCGGAGATCGACGTCCCTTCGGAGACAGATCCATCTCTTGTTACCGTCCATACGGGAGAGGCTGCAGAGAAGTCAATGTCTCCCGTCGACCCATAGCTACCCAAATTCTCTAAGTGGCAAAAGAGGAAAGTCTTAGAAGACTGTGCTCAAGGCGGAAGGGGTTGCGCCGCATCGATCCCAGCACACTCCCTTCCATCCCTAAGGAGGGCATTCCCATCTCCGATGATGAGGATGTTGTCCCCCTGTCTCCGCCTTTCCAGCAGACTGCCACTCCAGAGATAGGAGGTCAGGCCCCCAGCTCCTCCCCAGTCGACTCTTCCGAGGCCCCTAAAGGCAAGCAGGCATTGCCTGGCCAACCTCGTATGCAGCTCGACCACCTACGCAAGAGGCTTGATGTGAACTTGGAGGCAACTATCCAGTCTTCCCCCCGGTGCAATTTAAGGAGGTACCTGCCGAGGGCCTTTCTTCCGAGGGGGCCTCCAGTTCCGATGAGGATGACTCTGACCCCTCCAATGCGTCACCTGGAGCTCCTACTGTCCAGCCGCTCCCCACACACAGAGATTCCTTACCCTCTGTGAGCCGAGCCGACGCCCCGAGGAGTTAAGGAGTCTCGGGAGGGGATGTCGTGCGTGTCTTGTTGGGGCAAACTATGGTCCGGAGTGACCATGTGTTTTGATATTTGGGCAAAGGGTTTAAGCTATGTTTACCCTTGTGTTCTAATATATGTATGTGAGTGTGCAGGATTGTAGGTTACACATATTGACTTAGCTGGACGGCTTTGGTACGGTGAAGGGTGGCATGGAGACAAGCCACGGGCTTGTGTGCGCACCTGAGGGACTATGGATAACAGGGACGATGAGCCGAGGGGCGCGGACTTTGAGTCATGCATGAAGGATGGCATGGAGGCAAGTTGGAGGCTTGTGTGCATCCGAGGGACGAGAGCCAAAGATGAAGAGGGTGCAAAGGCAACAGTCGAAGTTGCCGGTGAAGAGTCAGCTGAGTCATGAAGGGACGAGAGCCGAGGGAAGAGGACTCTAAGGGCAAGCCGGGAAGTGGACTTCAAAGGGCACACGTGAAGGGTGGTATGGAGGCAAGCTAAGGGAAGGCTTGTGTGCACATCTGAGGGACGATGGCCGATGGAAGAAGACTTCAAGGGGCAAGCCAAGGGAGTGAACTTGAAGGCACACGTGAAGGAGGGTCTTCGGAGTGAGAAGGAGTGTGTTTGTAAGCTGGGCAGTCGACTGGGAATATAACAGTCGGCTGCCAGCAAGAACAGAAACTCACAGAATGTTGTCGACCCTGGACTAGTCGACTGCTCTGGGAGCAGTCGACTGGTAGTGATTGGTAGTGTTGGCTGAAAATTCGAACGTTGAGCTGCAACAGTCGATTTTCAGTGGTACCAGTCGACTGCCCTGGGGGCAGTCGACTGGTAGAGTGTTTTTCAGCTTAGAGTTTTATTTAAGAGAACTCGGTTTGGGCTGGGAGTTTTTGACGAAATGAGCTTGGTTAGAGCTCATTAGTAGTCTTAGTGCTCAGAAAGTGTGTTCAAAGTTGTGGCGAAGTTTCTCCACCCACAAGGAGCTACATGAGCTAGCCGGAGGACATCTGGGGAGTGATCCACCGAAGGATCGAGGGAACGTCTACCTCAAGGACTGTCGTGGAGTAGGAGCTTCATCTCTGAACCACGTAAATAGGTTTGTGTTAGCATTGTTTAGTTTGTTTATTATTGTTTCCGCTTGCGCTTGCTAACGTTGTAGGAAGAAAGTTGAAAATTTCTATTCACCCCCCTCTAGCAAGACAAACACGATCTAGCATGTCTCTATTGGGCCTCTTACCACCCTCTGAAAGTCTCTCTTGAAGATAAGTGTTCCCAGTTTGATAGATTACTTCCCTTTACGTTTTATGACTCCTTTGCACGACAACAGGTGGCTCAAGACTGCCTAACGACCGCCTGCCACCTGTACTCCTGGCAGGAGGTTGAGGCCTTGACCCACCGAGCACTAAAAGCGGAGGCCAACACTGACCATGACCATAGAGCGAGACTCATGCAAGCGAAGGTCAGCAGAGCTCTTCGGGTGAAGGTGGAGCATCAGTTGGAGACCCTGCTGGCTCTGGAGTCCTCCCTACATAGTTCCCGCCGTAGGGAACGGTTGATGTCCGAGAGAGTAGTGACCCTCATGGACAACCTGCTCCGGATGACCCAGGAGCAGGACCAGCTTCAAGTCAGGGAGAAGAAGCTGTCGGGGGATGTCAGACTCCTGGAGACCTCGGGCAAAAAGTTGAACGAGCGCATCAAAGACCAAGCACACCAGCTAGCCCGGAAGGAATCAAACATCATGGCGGCCGCTAATCGCTTGATCGACCTCGTGGAGGACATGGCCCAGGCCCGATCGGAAGCCTTGGCCACCTCAAAGAGACTCAAAGAGGCCATGGAAGACTAGGATAGAATGTCCTCTGAGGTGGCTCAGCTAAAGATTGCCAAGGAGGCAGCCGTGGCCGAACTACGCAATTTTAGGGTTGCCGAGGCATCCCGTCCAAAGGAGGCTGAGGCGGATTTCAAGGTCAGGTTCCTAGAGTCTGACGAGTTTGGCGATATCCTGGCCGGCTAGGTAATGAAACATTTGAAGCAGGGCTTCCATGGGGCCATTGATCAACTGCGGAAGGCCCAACTCTTACAGCCAGACGCCAACTTGAGTTTCATGAGCATCGGCCGGGTCTGGGAGGAGCTCCCGCCAGAAGACAAGGAATTGTAGATAATATAGAACTCTTTTCCAACCCGGTCCTTGCCTTTCTTCATTTTTTCTAATGCGCCAGATATGTAATCATCCTGAATATAATGAAAACATTTCTTGGCCTGCTGTCTCTAGTATCTTTTTTGTTTTGCTCCTTATGCATTATGTGCCCTCGGTGTGAGGGGCGAGGGAATTGAAGAACAATCGTTCTTCCCTGACTCGAGAAGCAAGGACATGGAAGAGCAACTAAGGGGCAAGCGACCCAGAGGGAGGCCCAAGGTGACTTGAGCAAGCCGGGAGGACCCGGCTGGGACAAGCGCCGACCCCGCAGGAGGAGCTATAGTGGTTGTATCTCTTTGTACTTTGCTCGTCTGTTAGAAAGGGTAACTACTAAATGTAAATAGGAATTCTTAATGAACACTGTTGTCCCTTTCCTTTGTGTACTCAGAGTCTTTCTTCTTTGGATTGATGTCTCCTTGTGAATTCACGCGACCCGCTTTTACTTTCATAAGCGAGATTATTTTGTTTCTAGCCACAGACCAAGGGTCCACCATCTCAGTAAGGATGACCTTCAGCTCAAGAACCCAGAGCTCAGAGGTCGGCCAGTAGTTGCACGTCAATACAAGTCTTCGTCAGACAGCCGCAAAGAAATGACTTCTGTCGTGCTCTTCTAGCCAGCTCTTGGTTGGGCATCCGCAGCACCCAGACCAAGCCTACTCACCTCAGGCATCCGCAGTACCGCGAGGTAGAGGGTCTTAACATCTCTTGGTCGGGCATCCGCAGCACCTAGATCAAGCCTACTCACCTCGGGCATCCGCAACACCATGGGGTAGTAGGGTTTTAACAACTCTTGGTTGGGTATCCGCAACACCCGGACAAGTCTACTCACCTTGGGGATCCGCAGCACCGCAAGGTAGTAGGGTTTTATAGCTCTTGGTCAGGAATCCACAGCACCCAGACCCAACCTACTCACCTCGGGCATCCGCAGCACCGCGAGGTAGTAGGGTTTTAGTAGCTCTTGGTCGGGCATCCGCAACACCCAGACCAAGCCTACTCACCTCAGGCTTCCGCAGCACCGCGAGGTAGTAGGGTTTTAGCAGCTCTTGGTCGAGCATCCGCAACACCCAGACCAAGCATACACACCTCGGGCATCCGCAGCACCGCGAGGTAGTAGGGTTTTAGCAGCTCTTAATCGGGCATCCACAGCACCGCGAGGTAGTAGGGTTTTAACAGCTCTTGCTCGGGCATCCGCAGCACCCAGACCAAGCCTACTCACCTTGGGCATCCGTAGCACCGTAAGGTAGTAGGGTTTTAGCAGCTCTTGGTCGGGCATCCGCAGCACCCAGACCAAGGCTACTCACCTTGGGCATCCGCAGCACCGCGAGGTAGCAGGGTTTTAGCAGCTCATGGTCGAGCATCCGCAGCACCTAGACCAAGCCTACTCACCTCGGGTATCCACAGCACCGCGAGGTAGTAGGGTTTTAACAGCTCTTGGTCGAGCATTCGTAGCACCCAAACCAAGACTACTCACCTCGGGCATCCGCAGCACCACGAGGTAGTAGGGTTTTAACAGGTAGGTATTCGGTGTTCTTCGAGTAATATTTCATTTGCTCCTTTATTTATTGAACTGCAAGGCAGTGCCAATAGAAATACAAGTTTTATGCAAACAACTCAACATCTCACCGAGTACGATAAGGGCGGAGATAATTGGCATGCCATGACCTCTCCAACCCCTTGCCTTTGTCATTCTCTAGATAGTAACTGCCTCCTGTAAGCTTTTTGGTGATAATGTAGGGTCCGTCCCACTGAGGCTCCAGCTTCCCCGGGTCACCGATTGGTTTGATCCTCTTCCAAACCTTGTCTCCGACTTCAAAGCCGCGGGCGATTACCCGACAATTGTAGGCTTGTTGCATACGTCGTCGGTACGCTTCCAGTCGGGCTGCTGCTTTATCCCGGACCTTTGACACGAGATCTAGGTCGAGCAGCCACTCTTGATCATTGTCCTCCTTATTATAATGCTTCCGTCGGACGGACTCTTCACCTACCTCCATTGGAATCACGACCTCGACTCCATACACAAGCTGAAAAGGGCTCTGACTTGTTCCTTCTCGTGGAGTGGTATGGTAGGACCACAAGATACTGGGGAGCTCCTCGACCTAGTTGCCTCCGACATAATCTAATTTTATCTTGAGTCCCATGAGGATTTCACGGTTAACGACTTCAGCTTGTCCTTTGCCCTGAGGGTACGCCACTGATGTGAAGGCTTGGCGAATGCCTAGCCCCTCGCACCATTCTTTGAGCTTGTGCTCGGCAAACTGCCTTCCATTGTTCGATACCAGCTTGTGGGGGATGCCGTATCTACAGACTGTTAGTAGGAGCCCTAGAGCCAATTGTGTGATGATTGACTAGGGACTTTTTGTATCATATTCTATCATTAATAAAGACATGTTTGGTTATTATATTTACTTTATTATTTGTGCCAAATAACTAAGTATAATAATGTCCTTGGATAGTAGGTTCTTATTTACATCATATCAATTAGTTGAATCGATAGTGAGATGATGTAGAGAATACTACACTAAACTATTCCTAGTCAAGCATTAATATTCAAGGACAATATTAATGTATGGAGACTAGCATGTAGGTCAATTGATGACTTGAGCTCACAAGTCATGGATATGTGATATCAAGTTGACACATGGGTATACATTAGATAATGTGTACTGAATTGACCCACCATGAGAAAGTTTCATAGATTGTCATATGAGTGTCATAAACTTTCTCATATGACTATTAGTATGAATAGTCCTTAAACCTGAAGTCACTACGGTTCCCTACATAAGGAGTTATGTACTTTGGTATTGTCAAACGTCACCCGTAACAGGGTGGACTATAAAGGCGATCACTGGGTATGTAATGAATTATGCGGAGGGATGTGAGTGATGTAGATGGGATCTATCCCTCCCATATGACAGGAGTGATATTTGTGGGCCCCTTGATCGTGTAGGACTGCTAAAATGCATGGTCATACTCAAATGAGTCTATATGAGATATTGAGCTCATTTGTTTGAGTGAGTTTACTCAGGGATCAAGAAACACAAAGATTGATCGAGGATGACATGGTCTATGCCTCATTGGTCAATCTAGATATCAAGGATAGAAGGACAAGGTCATACATTGTCATAGTCACGGAGGTTAAGTCCGATCTTGACTTTTCTTGTTACTTGGGTAGCAATGATGCATTGCTAGATGCCGCTCATTGCTTATGTGTCTAAAGCGGTTTAGACACATTGTCAACGTCACGAGAACCTATTGGGTCACACACTAAAGACATGATGCTTCGGGAGACCTGATCGGGAGCTCGGGTTTGATCGAGAGCTCGAGTTGGGAACTCGGGAGCTCGGGTCAGGAGCTCGGATGATCTGATCAGGAGCTCGGGTCTGATCGGGAGCTCGAGTTGGGAACTCGGGAGCTCAGGTCAGGAGCTTGGAAGATCTGATCGGGAGCTCGAGTTGGGAACTCGGTAGACTTGGTCGGGAGCTCAGGGACTTACTCGAGAGACCTAGTCGGGAGCCCAAGAGGCCCTGGTCAAAGTTGCGGGAGAAATTCATTAAACTGTTTAATGAAAGAAAGAGAAAAGTCTCTCTTCATTGAATGAAGAGAAGATGAAGAGTCACATAGAAAGACGTGCTCTTTATTGGCTTTAATGAAGGGAAGCCAAAGAAACAAAAGCCTCTTCATATTCATGGGATGAGTATAAAAGAGGGGCTAGTCATTTTTGAAAGAGTGAGCTTTCCCTTCTTCCCTTCCTCTCTTCTTTCTCTTCTCCCTCTTGACTGAAACCCTTTTTAGGTTCTTGGTGGTCTTGTGAACTACCTCAAGTTGCTAGCACAACTAAGGTAGTTCTTCCTGAAGTTGAGAGATCGTGTCTGTGTGGATACACATAGAGGCACAGACGTTTGAATGTGCAAGAGATCCAGCGACACTTGGACGAGCGGGATAAACGTAAGGGCACGCTCCAAAGGTATACACTTTAGATAGATCTATTAGATAGATGAACTTCGTACGAGTTTTCTTTCGCATGGATCGCTCAAGGGATCTTGTTTCCACTGCGTTTTTGTGTTTATGTCATCGGGAGATCCCAACACAGACAATATCCCTCCATAGGATCTTTATTACCGCAGCCTCCTTGATGTATGTCAGAGGCTCAACTTCCACCCATTTGGAAAAATAGTCCACGAGGACTAGCAGAAACTTTTCTGCTGTGGTCCTATGGGAAAGGGGCCTACGATGTCCATTCCCCATTGATCGAATGGGATGGACACTGTGGAGACTCGTAAGGGCTTGGTCGGTCAATGAGTCACATGCTGATGTCTCTGGCAGGCTTCACATCCAGCCACGAACTTGAGAGTGTCGGCTTGTAGAGTGGGCCAAAAGTACTCCGCTAGGATAATCTTGCTAGACAGAGATCTTCCCCCAATGTGGCTCCCGCAGATGCCTTCATATACTTCCCGCATTACGTAGTCGTCTTCTTCTGGCCTAACACATTTGAGGAGTGGTCGGGCAAAGGCCCTCCTATATAGTTGATCTTCGACCAGTGTAAATCTGGCAGCCCGGTGGCGGAACAATCGGCTTCCTTGATCCATGCTTGGAGCGTTCCCGCTGCGTAGGAACTTCACATACGGATCTCTCCAATCGGCTATGGTGTCGCCTTTCGCCTCCTCTCCAATCTGCGCTACCGTCTCTTCCGAGACACTAGGTTCATCTAGCTGCCAGGTCGAGATGGAGCTAGCCAACCTGGCAGCTCATCGACCTTGACATTGTCTCCCCGAGAGATCTTTTGCAGTATAACCTCGGCGAAGGAAACTTTCAGTTGCTCATAGTGGGCTACATACTTCTGCAGGCGTTCACACCTGATTTCGAAGTCGCCCTTTATTTGCTGTGCCACAAGCTGAGAGTCTGAATGTACAACGACCCGAGTAGCTCCCACATGCTTGGCTATTTGTAGGCCCGCTAAAATTGCCTCGTATTCAGCTTCATTGTTGGTGGCATTGAAGTGGAGCCGAATGGATACATGTAATGTGTCCCCTCGGGGGGAGACCATTAACACCCCGACTCCGCTGTGCCGGCTGTTGGAAGACCCGTCTACATAGATCTTCCAGACTCCTTCAACCTCGGGCTCTGGGACAGTCTCAAGCATGAAATCTGAGAGAGCTGTGCCTTGATAGTGGTACGAGGATGGTACTCAATACTGTATTCGCTTAGCTCTATCGTCCATTTGATCAGCCGACCTGAAGCTTCGGGATTTGTTAGGACCCGTGCGTCAGGCTATTGGTGAGAACCACGATGGGATGTGCTAAGAAATATGACCTTAGTCTCCGGGCTATTAAGACCAGAGCATAGGTCAACTTCTCCATCGTAGTGTATTGCGTCTCGGCATCCTTCAGGAGATGTCCGAAGAAGTATATGGGATATTGCACCATGCCTTCTTCTCAGACAAGCACGGAGCCCACCGCTTATTCGGCTGTAGATAGGTAGACGAATAATGTCTCCCCCTCCACTGGCTTGTACAGGATGGGGAGCTCCGTGAGATAGGCCTTTAGATTGGCGAATGCCTTTTGACACTGATCATCCCAGTTGAACTTAGCTACCTTTCTCAGAATCTTGAAGAATGGTATGGTCCTATCTGTAGACTTGGAGATGAACCTAGATAGAGTCGTGATTCTATCATTCAGTCATTGTACTTCCTTGAAGTTGCGAGGGGATGACATATCCAGAATAACATTTACTTTTTCTGAATTAGCTTCGATTCCCGTCTCTGTCACCATGTATCCCAAGAATTGACCACTCTTCACCCCGAACAAGCACTTAGTAGGGTTCAACTTTAGCTTGTTGCCCCTCAGGGTGGCAAACGTTTCTTCTAAGTCGGTTATCATGTCCTTTACCTTGTTAGTCTTGACCAGGATATCGTCCACGTACACTTCGATGTTCCTCCCGATCTGATGCCTGAAGACCTTGTCCATCATCCACTGGTAAGTTGCCCGAGCGTTGCGCAATCCGAAAAGCATGACATTATAGCAATACGTGTCATCTGTTGTCACAAAGTTGACTTTCTCCTAGTCCTCGGGAGCGAGAGGAACTTGATGGTAGCCTTGATAAACATCTAACATCGAAATAAAATCATAATCAGCCGTAGAATCCACTAACCGGTCTATTTGAGGCAAGGGGTAACAATCCTTAGGGTAGGCTTTATTCAAATCTCAAAAATCAATATAGACCTGCCATTTACCCCCTGGCTTAGGGACAAGGACTACATTAGCTAACTAGGCCGGGAATTGAACTTCTCTTATGTGCCCGACTCTTAACAGCTTGTTGACTTCTTCTATGATAGCCTTGTCCTATTTTGGTGCAAAATGCCTTCGCCTCTGTTTCACCGGCCAAGCTCCAGGGATTACATGCAAGTGATGCATGGCTAGAGCTGGGGGGACTCCTTTGATCTCCTCAGTGGCCCAGGCGAAGACATCTCGATGGATCTGCAGGTAGTCGATAAGACGGTTTCTCATCTCTGGTGCAAGGTCGGTGACGATCCTCGTAACTCCCCCCATCTGTTAAGGGTGAATCTGGACCTCCTCGCTCTCGACCTCCCTACATTCTTCTTTGGGTCCTTCTTCCTCCCGTGGGGCGGCGAGATCAATTTGCAGAGCTTCGTGAGACTTCAGATTCTTGCGGGACTCCGATATGACCTCCCCACTATAACATCGCTGAGACCCCAGCTGGTCTCCCTTAACCTCGGCCACCTGATCGCCTATCGGAAACTTGATCTTCTGGTAGTAGATCGAGACCACAGCCTGGAATATGCTGAGTGTCGGGCATCCTAAGATGGCATTGTAGGATAAGGGAACATCGATGACCAGGAAGAGAATCCTCCTCGTCCTCTTCAGAGTGTCACTGCCCAACAACAATGATAGGGTAATTTGCCCTATCAGCTGTACTAGGTACCCGGTGAAGCCGAAGAGCGGAGTAGAAACTGGATGTAGTTCATCCTCGTCAATTTGTATTTGGTCCAGGGTGGCCTTGTATAGGATGTTCACGGAACTACCTGTATCCACGAAGATACGCTTAACCTCATAATTTGCAATATGTGCAAGAATTACCAAGGCATCTTCGTGGGGAGCTTCTACGTCTTCCAAGTCCCCTGGGTCGAAAGAGATTGTAGGGCCATGATGTTGGCTCCAGCTCATCCTGATGGCGTAGTTTTCTAGCCGACAGGTGTGAGCCTTCCTCGCCCGGTGGGAATCTCCTCCGGTAGGTCCTCTCGATATCACCCCTATGTGGCCGGAAGGCGAACCATGTGCAGGGCCCATGCCCTTCTTGGGGTCTCGTTCTAAGGAGGGAGATCGACAGGGTGCAACCTCCCGATTCCTTCCCCTCAAATGCAACCGAGATCGATGTCGGGCTTCATTCTCTCCCGACGACCATTTACATGGAGAAAAGCTCCGCCGAGGGGACCTTCGGTGATACCCCGTCTTCTTCCACTTCATCCGGGGCTTGGGGTCTACTTCCTCATTCAATTACTTCTTCAGGGCATGGCATTCCTCGGTAGAGTGCGTCGTATTGCCATGGAAGTCGCAATACCTCATCAATGGCTCTGGTTGTTGGGTGTCCACTATCTCTACCAGCTTTCGCTTACCAGCCCACTGGTCCTTCCCTGGGCGAAGATCTTTTCCACGAGCTGGAGCCAGAGGTTCCGTCCTTTCTGACCGTATAACGGTTTGAGCAGGGACTCTAATTGGTTTTTTACGGCGGGCGTATTGCACTTCTTCAATGTTGACGTGCTTGACAAAACGCCCTACCAAACCATCGAAGCTGGTAGGTGGCTTCTTCACCAAAGATCGGAAGAAATCTCCTTCAGAGAGTCCCTGGGTGCAAGCGCTGACGAGGATCTTTGATGTTGCGGTTGGCACATCCTGCGCCACTCGGTTGAACCTCTGGATGCAATCTTTGAGCGGTACCTTCAGCTTCTGCTTGAGGGCGAATAAGTTTAACACCGTCTTCTGATAGCGATGGCTGCTGGCAAAATGGTGGAGGAAGGCGGTTCTAAACTCCAGGAAGAAGTTGATAGAACTCTGGGGCAACCTCAGGAACCATCACTGGGCGGCCCCTGATAGGGTGTTCAAGAACACCCGACACTTTACACCATCGGTGTACTGCTACAGGAGTGCCGCATTCTCGAACTTGCATACATGATCCTCAAGATCTGTCTTTCCGTCGTAGTCGACAATCCCAGGTCCGCGGAACTACTTTGGCAAGGGATCTTTCACAATCTCCAGTGAGAAAGGGGTAGAGGGTGCCTTTGAGAAGGCCTTAGGTTCTTCCCTCTTCCCTAGTCCTTCCTCCTGCCTCAGTGTACTGGAGGCTACTGAGTTGACCTTCTCCAAATCTCCTAGAGAATCCCACCGGTGTACTGGGATTGCTTCGGCGTGTCCCACCGATGGGGAGACAAATCTCCATTGTTGGGGATGCGAGGTGGAGATCCTGGGGATCTTCCCTTGCACAGAAGATACTCGCTGTGAGGTGACCTACTCGATTTGGTGTTGTTTGAGCGCACCTTTGACAACATTGGCCACCAAGCGATCTAATTCCTCTTTGGTTAGAATGATGGATTGTCCCTCCGGCTCTGCCATCAGTGCTCCTTCTGGTGCTTTGATAGAATTCCCACAGACGACGTCAAACTTGTTCCAGAAGGAATCGACATCGACGGCCAGTCACCAGAGTTCAGCCCACGAGAATGATGACGAGAGAAGAAGAGCTCCCACCCTGCGAG
This sequence comes from Boesenbergia rotunda, assembly GCA_024364735.1. Lineage (NCBI taxonomy): Eukaryota > Viridiplantae > Streptophyta > Magnoliopsida > Zingiberales > Zingiberaceae > Boesenbergia > Boesenbergia rotunda. The sequence continues at coordinate 114,909 of JAGFNQ010005136.1, read as the reverse complement.
ATTAACATGGACATTAATGGGAACACGTCGGAGATTGTCCGGCGGAGCCCACTCCGACGCTCAAGTCAGTGCGAGAGTCTCTGAGATGGAAGGAAATAAGGAGAAGTGTGAGTAAGAATGAGCGTAACCCCCTTACCTGGGGGTTGGAGTACCTTTTATACCTGAGGCGGTAGTCACACGTGTCCTCACGTTTTTCTCCATGTCCCCTCAATTGTCGGTTACTGGATAATCCTTATAACGGTCATCGCAGCCATTAAATCTGGGTCATTGCGATAATTAAGGATTTAATGTCCGCGTATTATGGGTCATGATTATCTCATAATTATTAGTGGTTATTATCCATAGATCCGAAAAAAAGAGGTGGTTACTTGAGGTTGAGCTACCAGATAGGGTGATCCTTGGGCTCTGCTACCTTGAGGTGATCTCAGGGTCCTTTGGCCTGGGGGATCCCAGGCATTCGCCTTCCCGAGGTGATCTCGGGGAACTGACCTCTCGAGGTGATCTCGGGCATATGTCCTTCTAGGGCGATCTCAAGAGTGTGTCTACCCGAGGTGGTCTCGGGAATCTACCTTCCCGAGGGGGTCTCGGGAGTCAGGGAAAGAGAGTCGTCCAAACTCGGTAGATCTTGCCATATAGCTTCTTCAATCCAAGTGTCAGTCACGGGGTGTTCAACCCCATCAGTCCATTTGGCTACTAAGTAGCTGAGCTGTCAGTAAAGCAAGTCAATTTTTAAGGAAGTCAGGCCCGGACCTGAGGTGAGGCCTGGGAGGCGCTTGCCTCAGGCCCACTTTCTAGAGGGGCCCAAAAATTAATAATTTGTTATTCTATTTAATATTAAATTATAGTTTGAACGAAACAAAGTTCGCGAAGTGTTGATCCTCATCGTCTTAATTTCGTCATGAGTTCCTTCTTTTCAAGGGTGCTTATCTCCTATATGGTCGGTGATATATAGCAAGCAACCTTTTCGATTCATCTTCTATTTTGATAAATTTCTGTTTGATCTATTTAGAAAGATTGAAATTTGCTAATAATGATAGCATAATGAAATCTTGTAAAAAATCTCGAAGAAACATTGAGATATAATAATATGTCAGATATTAATGGAGATGATCTATATATGGAGTTATCAATCTTGAAATAGTCTTTATCAGTGAAAGTAAAAAACAAGCAATAAATATTTTGAATTATCTAAAAAATATGTAGGACTATTATCCTAATACACATGTTGCCTATAGAATTTTATCTATATCAGTTACAGTGACATTTGCAGAAAGGAACTCTTCCAAGTTGAATTTGATTAAAATATATTTTCGATCAATCATATCACAAGAAAAATTAAATGGATTGACAATGTTATCTATTGAAAAAAATAGTTGAACATCTTGATTATATTAGTCTAATTAATATTTTTGCAATCAAAATAGTAAGACGTGTTATATTTAAATGATTATTGGTAATATTTATTTTTTTATTATATCATATGTTACCATATTAATTGTTATTTAACTCTATATGTTACTTTACATGTTATAGACTAATTAAAAAATGATACCAATATGTATTGTACATGGAAGCAAGATATGTTGTATTAAATGATCACCTTTAACATGGGAGCAAGATATGTTGTATTGTACATGGAAGCAAGATATGTTAATGCTTACACAAATGACAACACAGTTTAAAGACATCATGTCTACTGTTAGCCAGGAAGCAAACATATTTTCACAAGAAAAGATTCAAAGGGTGAAACATACCTATCCTATACTGGACTCAACTGCTGAATGCTATCACATACCCTATTTCCATTCATGTGGGGGATTGCTGAATATAGTGTGAATGAAAAGGGAGGAAAGATGCTCCATTGTGAATGAGAATTTAGTCCCACATTGGGAGTTTCTAGTGAATGGAAAGGGAGGTGAAGAATAAAGAGACTCCATTGTGAATGGAACTTTAGTCCCACATTGGGAGTCTTAAGGCATAATTGTTGGTTTATATTGTTTCACAAGCATGTTAGTTGTGAACAAATGCAAGAGGAGAGACTCTCTCTCACGTGTGGGTGTGCAAGGGGGGTGCAAATCCAAGGCCCAAATTTGTATTGAACCAAGTAGACTCGTGAGTGTGCAGGACCTGTGTGCGTCGAATGCCCGACCGGTCGGAGAAAAATTTATCCAAGCCGATGAACCAACATTTTACCAAATTTTTTACTCAAATGTAATAGATGCATTAACTATTGATTAATACAAAATCAGTAACCCCTAAACGTTTGGATTTGGACGATTAATTGGTAGTAAATGACATTAATTCGGTCATTGATTACTGCGGGGGTCTAAACTTATATAAAGAGGTTGTGACCGAGAGAAAGAAAAAAAAAAGAAATAGAGAATATAGAGACTTCCACCTCGTTCCTAACTCCCTGGTAGCGTTCGGGTGCTTCTTCGGTTCACCACGAGCAACGAGTGTTTCGTTGTGCCCGTGGTTTCGCTGTTGTATCCTGAGAGACAGACATCTATCGGAGCCTCGAAGCACCGTCGGAGGAGGACAAATCTGTTTCATGGAAACTGCGTTACGCAGGCCTCAGTAACTCTCCAACTCCGGTTCAAGAAGACCGGTTCAGGATTTCCGACTTTAGACGTCCGGCTCGGGAGATTCTACTCGGGAGATCCTAGTCGGTGGTCGGGAGATTCTGCTTGGGAGATACTGGTCGGGAGACTGCTCGGGAATTCCTGCTCGGGAATTCCAGCTCGGGATAATCTACTCAGGCAATTACAGCTCGGGAAGACCAGTTCAAGACGTCCAGTTCGGGAAATTTGCTCGGGTGATTTCAGCTCGGGAATTCCAGGTCAGGAATTCTAGCTCGAGAGACTACACCCTGCACAAAAGGGTTTCTCAGGCCACTCAATAGATAAGTTAAAATTTATATAATTTCAATTTATTTTTGTTAACTCTCCTGATAAAGGAGCATTTCTTCCAACAATTTTAAACTGCGCTTCGTTTGGAATGTTGCCGATCGGAGATCGGATTTGCTTTTGATTCCCCATTGATTTTGACCGATCGGATTTTGGCTCATCTTGGCTTGGACAAAAATTGTTCTGAGTTGCTGATCAGATGACAATTTTTCTTTTGCTGGACATTTAGCTGATCGGCACGGAGTTTTACCTATCGGACTTTTGGAGGTGCTGATTTGCATGGAATTGACTACTTTTGGAAGGAGTCTAATGAACTTGGACTTGACTTTGGGCAATTGGGTGATGTCACTTGACATTTGTTTAGAATTGTCCCTCTCCAAGCTACTCGGAATTAGCAATGTTAAATGTGATTTGGACTTTTTCTCATTTGACTTGTTGAAGCTGCTCAGACTCTCTCTTGATTTGTAATTGATCCGGTCTATTGGCCTTTTATACGTGAACGTGCCGATCGGATGCTCGCTTGATACATTTTGATTGCAATTCCTGTCTCAATTTTTCAAATGATTGAATACCGAGGGACTCTGTTGACCATAACTCCGTGAAATTTGAATGGACTGCCAACGTCTGATTCAGCATGGGGTTGTCGATCGGATCAACTGAGACTGATCCAATCTTTCATGGAAATACTGATCATTTCCCTTTGAAGTGAGGCAGCTGAATGGAGATCTGCCAACTCGGAGATGAAGTAGCCACCGGTTTGGATATTGCTGAGTTGGAAGAGACAGCTGCTCGGATTTTGGCATTGCAACATGATGGAGCCTCCGATCGGATTTATCAATTGAAAATTTCCAATTGGAGTTGCCAAATTGAATCTGCCTGATTTATAATTGAGAGTTGTTGATGGTCTAGAGGTCGTTGGTGATACCGGCCGAATGACCATTTGGGAATACCAACGAGTGTTCATTAGAAAATATCGACTGAGTGACCCTTTAGAGAAATACAGTCATGTGGCTGATCCCGGCCTAGCTCACGTATAGCTCGGTCGGCCAGCCTGGCGCCACGTCACGATAGATCAAAGCCAGAGGGTATGGATAGCTCGAAGTAGCTGGCTAGGCCCGGATACCCCGAGGCCCAGTCGGGCCGAATCACCCGACCGAGCGAACTATCAGATGGACGCCGACCTGATCCCCCTGGGAAATGATGAGTGTCCGACCCCATCCGCCACACGAGATGCGCAGTTCATCCGCCCTCAGTGAGAGATACCGACTACCGAACCTGAGAAGGCCCGTGCAACATTTGATTGACGTCCAGTCGGTAGTCTTCCTATGCCCTAACCACCCGGCCCTGAGGTAAGTATGATTAACCGAGCCCGAGCACTCCTTAATTCGGGGGTATTTTATTCCAATCCAAGGGGTATCACCCACAAGGGCAGGTCTCACTCAGGGTGGCCGATCGGCGCTCCAGTTTGGGATTTGTCGTCTTCCTAGAGAATGCTCACTCCTTGACATCATCATAACAAAGTGGTACGGTGGTCGGCGTAGGTCTAACACCATCCGTGCCTGAATCGCGGGTATCCCGCTGACACAGTATATTTGGCTGACACAGTATGATCCGTTGACACAACATGTTTCGCTGACATAGTATGCTCGTGACATACCTTGGCTCTCCGTACCCCAGCACCCCTTACCTGTGTCAGACGCGGGCAGAAAGTGTCAGTTCTCTCGGCTATACAAGGTCCTCCACATTCCATTTCGCATGTACGCGTGCAAGAGTTATTTTCGCTACTGTTCTATTGCTTTCTTCCCTTCCCCCGGAGACTAACCTGACCGTCAGAGGGCCTTGCAGGGGACTTTTCCCGACGAGTTGCTAACGGTCATTTCCTTGCAGGTCGGAGCCAGCATCAGCGGTACTCGGGTCCGCTTCGCTCTTGGGAGTCTACCTAACTCTGCGACAAGATCATATTTGGCGCTAGAAGGAAGGTTTTCTGCCTGATTGAGAGTGCAAGATGGAAGATCCAAACCGAGTGACAATTACAGTTACTCTCGAAGAGTATGAGCTCTTGTTGGCTACCCAAGCTCAGAAAACCCCGCAGAGGCCTTTGCAGATTGGTAGCCCCGCGACTCGATTTCCTAAGCCTTCGACGCTTGGCCACTCGGGAGGTCCAGGGAATGTTGCCCTACCAGAGGGAGTCTCGGTCCCCTTCCTTGTCGTTTACTACCGAGCCCAGTATGACAAGGCTCATTCGATTCCCGTCGAGGCGTTTGCATCTAGCCAGATGCACTGGCCTCACCCGGATAAGGGGAAGGCCCCAACCAACCCACATTTGGTCCCCCTGGCGCGCTGCCCCTTCTCCTCGCGGATCCTCGAGGACTCGATGCCCAAGCATCTTCGGATCTTCACCATACCGGAGTATTTCAGAACGACCGACACCGAAGAACACCTCATGAAGTTTGAGAGTACTGCCATGCTGCACCAGTATCCTGGGGGCGTGAAGTGTCGAGCCTTCTTGACAATGCTCTTAGGGTCGTCCTAGCGATGGTTCGACCGACTCCACAACGGGTCCGTGTTGAGCTTCGAGGAGCTCAGGAGGATATTCCTGCAACATTTTGCCAGTAGCCGGAGGCATCACAAGACCAGCGTCAACCTATTTACATTGAAGTAAGGCCCGAAGGAATCACTCCGAGCCTACATCAAAAGATTTAATGGATTGGTACTAGACGTGTCGATCGCTACACCCGAGATGCTGATCAGCGCCTTTTCCCAGGGGCTGCAAGAGGGAGACTTCTTCCGCTCGTTGATCAGGAAGCCGCCGAAAGACTTCGACAGCCTGTTAAGAAAGACTATTAAGTACATTAATGTGGAGGAAGCACAAGCCGCTCAGAAGAAGAAGACGATTAATACGGCGACTCCAAGCCCTGCTCAAAATAGCCGATCCCCAGGCGGGCCCATCCACAACTCGGGGGGAGCAGTTGACCGAGTGGGAATGGAGCACATGTACGTGCAGCAAGTGACCCAGGGGTGTTTGCCGACCCGTTGGAGACCCTATTGTGTGTTTCACCAGAGCAACACGCACAATACGGAGGAGTGTCGACAAGCTAGGAGAGGTCAGGCTCCTGCCGCGTGGGGACGGGGAAGTCAGACATCTCCTGGATGCGGCTCGGGCAGGGAGAGTCCGACAACTACCCAAGCAGTCGGAGAACCTAGACAGAACCCCCCGACTACTCGTAACTTGTTCCCACGGGAAGAGCGAGTCGAGTCCGAAGAAATGGATGAGGAGCAAGCCAACCAACAGAATGCCGTCGGAGGAATTCACGTGATCTCGAACGGGCCGACTGGGAAAACTCCAACCGAACCCGGAAGGCACAGGAGGTGAGACTTATTAGATAGGATGCGTCAGCCCCGGTCTGATTATATCATAAATAGTCAAAGAAGGATAATCATTAGAACGCTCTTCCATATTTATCAATTTTTTTTTACAAATATCCTTTAAAATTTAGAGCATTAATATTTAAATACTTTTTCATTAAAAAAAAGTTTTAAGGATAAATGGAAGAATACTTGATTGAAAGGTTAAAAAAATGAACTTTAAACAAGAAACAGAGCATTTGCTGTTAGAGAAACCATTAGAAACAACATTTGTAGTGAACAACAAACACTATGAGCAGGGCTTGAAGATGTTCTACGTCTAGTCAAAACTACTACATCCATCTACTGCCTTTCTATTTGAATGGTTACATGACTAATATTGTACTCCCGCTTAATGTATCCGATCACTGTATCGAGAACAAGATCCGCATCCGCCTCTGGGGCGATCGTCACATGGCATGCGAGAAGAACCTTCCCTACTGTGATGGCCCAAATATGCAACTCATGAATGGCGATGACACCATTCAGCCGACAAAGCCCTGTTTCAAGTTTGGTTGCATCTATTTGGCGCGGTGTGCTCTCCATCAAGACCTCAAGTATGTCCCTTAGCATCTTGATGGTGGTGATCAGAACGATGACCGAGAAGAAAAGTGTGCAAGCCATGTCGATTGTCTTCCACTCGGGCTTCCACCATATGATGGCGCCACTGATCATCACGCCTACACTCTGAATGGAGTCGCCGAGAACATGAAGATAGGCGCCGTGCACATTGATATTCCGTGTTTTGTCTTTGTCGTGCTTTGCATTGATTAGGGTCTTATCTGACTCGTGCAATAGATGATCGAACTTGTCCTCATCTCTTGAATCCACTTCGGCACTGTGGCCATCCTCCGAGTGGCTATGGTCATGACCATGCTCATTGTGGCTGTCCTCATGGCGACCATGACTATAGCTATGCCCCTCGTGTCCGTGCTCATGCCCAAGCAAAACAGCCATAATGATATTAACAAGCAAACCAAATGCTGCTACGCCAAACATCAATATACCTTGAACTTCGCCGGTGTCATGGATAAGTCTGGCAATAGCTTCGTAGACTAGGATGCCAGTCAAGAGCCATATAAGTTGGATCGAGACTAGAGCCCCGAGGATTTCTATTCGAAAAAATCCATACGACTGGCGCGGTGTTGCTTCCCACCCTGATGCCCAGATGGAGAACAGGGAGATGGCAAAGGCTGCGACGTCTGAAAGGAGATGTGTGGCATCTGTAAGAATCGCAAGACTGTTCGCTTTAATTCCTCCAACCACTTCTACGGCCATGAAAATGATGCACAAAACGATGGCGACCAAAAGTTTGCGCATAGAAGCAAATCGTTCTTCAGTATCTTTTGAGTTTGTGGAATTGGAGAAGCCACATGTAGTGCCGCCGCATATCTTGTTACATGTTATGCTAGGTTCTCCCCCTGACTTATCTATGCTTATATCAATGATCTGTGTGGAATGGGAAGTTTGTGGTTCCATCTGAACAAAGAAAAAAAAAGAAGAAAAGATGGCAATCTATGGAAGGTTTAAGGAACAAACAGTAAGAGAACCACCAATTAATGTCGACTATAATTAGAATTACAAGAAGGAAACAAATAATGTTGTCTGTTAGAAGTATTGTTATAACAATTGTCTCTTCAATTCAGAAACAAAACAAATGTGTTACAGCAACAAAACATTCCCATGCAAGAAGAGTATTGTTATATAGTGCTTCCTTCTTTCATTTTTTATTCCCCCTTCCGCTTTTGAATGGCACAAAGAGGGTAATAAGTGTCTTAGTGTCTAGTTAATTATTCTGTGCAAATCAAGTTCTCTGTATTTGGAAAATTTCATACCATTTCTTGGGCTATTGTGTTTTCTCTCAAGAAATAAGATTGTTGAATTATAAAGAGGATTTAACTGAAAGAATCCACGCATGGATGTGGAAGAAAGGGATGTCAAAATGATCACAGAAGGAAATTTTGAAGAAGAATTATCCGCAAGAATGAGGAAGCGTGGCTTCACGTAAAACAAAAAAGCAGGATTTCAGAAATGTGTAAAAGTATGAACCCTAGCAGCGAGTCGATTTGCTTAAGATAAAAATCCCCAAGTTTGGGTTTTTTCAGAAGGTGGAGAACTGGAAAAATTTTAAACTGCCAACGAACAAATGAATCACACTATGTTAAACAAAGATCCTAAGAAAGAAAACTTCTTCCCCATCCAAATTATAGAAGAATTTCAACGAGGAAAAAGCTATAAACCCTAGAAGCAAGATGATTTGTTCAAGATAAATTTCCAAGTTAAGGGTTTAAGAACACGGCGAACAGGGAGCTTTCAAACCAAATAAAGGTCAAACGAATCGTGCTATATTAACCAAAATCCTAAGAAAGAAGGTTCTTCCCAATCCAAACTAGATAGATAATTGGAAGATCGAGACTCCAAGAAACAAGAAAATACAACCAAAAGGAGAGAGAGAGAGAGAGAGAGCTTACATCTTTTCGCCCAAGCCCGGACCTTTCGGCGATGGATCGAAGGCTATTCGATTCCTCGAGGAAGAACAAGATGAATCGTGAAGATCCGGGGGGAGAGGGAGAGGAGGATAAGAGGAGATAAAGGTGCGGCGGCAACGATGCGAAAGCGCACCGCCTCGCTTTGTGGAGAATGACAGTAGACTCATCGGGGAGCGGTTAATACGTTAACGCCGATGACAACTTTAATGATATCCAGCTCAGGTAACAAATGCCCCACCCTAGATTAAGTCATCCCAGACTGCCCGAATTCTCAAATTCCTAAGTTATCCGTGCTTTTGAGTTAAATTGGCCGAGCTCCCAAATTCCCAAACTGCTTGATCTCTTGAGTTTCTAACGATTGTCCATATGGTCCTAGATGTGATTTCCTATCCTGTTTCCATCTAGCCTTATAGGTCATACCTAGAGTTCTAGGCCATAAATATAGGCATGGCCCCATGCCATTTTGCATTGGACATAGTTCCCAAGTTATATATAATATGTTCCTTTACATTACTTAAACTGTTTAGGTATAACCTTTCATCTACACGCACTTATGAATACTAAGGTATATTGATGCAGCTTAAACTAGTGAATATGTTATTCATATTTGATGACCCTATCCTTAAACTAAGAAAAACAAGGTATAGTAAATATTAAATAGTACAACCCTAATGTGTATTCGCAGAAGACTCAAAGCAGCATTACAGAGTGATCATATCCTTAAGCTGAGAAGAGCAACGCGTAATCCAGGGGCGGATTTACATGGGGATCCGGGAGGGTCACGACCCCCCAAATTTTTAATAATATTATTTTTATATAGAAATTTTTATTTCTTTAGTATAATAATTTTTATTTTCTTAGTATATATATAATTTGACTCCTGTACAAGTATATATTTGTAGTTTGTTTAATGGTAGGTTTGATTCTTGTTTTAGCATACATCTAGAGTTCAAATCACTAATTTTTTTAAATTTTTTTTTTTAAATTTTAACTCAATATACATTATCTTTGAAAGATTAGAGAAGATATTATTATAATAATTATTTTCTTGATTATTATTATAATAATTATTTACGTTGGCCCCCTCAAACTTATAATCCTAGATCCGCCACTGGCGTAATCAACGTTGAACAACACAACCCCAATGTGTACTTGCAGAAGACTCGAAGCCGCACTAGAGATGCCCTGAAAATGAAGACCAAGGGGAACATAAGAGATCAGAAGCAAGACTAGGCGGTTGATGATCGCTAACTAGGTGTCATAAATGTGGATTTCAAAATTTAGATATGTGTAAGTTGGAAACCCTTTTTGCAATCAAAGATGAAAACGTAGTAAAGAGGCCACAGGTCGTATTTTTCCTAGGGCTAGTTGAGATTGTGTGAATCGTGTTCGATTTTATGTGTCGTCAAATATTTTTGGGTTTCAGATAAGATTTGGGTTTGGGTTGCAATCAGAAGTGAAATCACAATAAAAAGAAAGGAGACTTAACTATGAAACTTAACAAGTGATAGCAAGTAATAACTCAACAAATGGGAAACTTAATCAACCAATTCAAAGTAGCCAAACTTGAAGAACAAAATTGATATGAATGCAATCCGAATGCTAAGCAAATGAATAAAGGCAGTGATACCAATTTTCGGAAACAAGCAAACTTAAAACAATTGCTTGCCACGAAATTCAGTAATCAAACATTTAAACAAACTCAACTCAAACTAGCTAGAATTTCCGGAAGCAACAAATGCAGGGAAAATTCAAAAATAGCCGAATCCAATACTAGATGATTTCAAGCACCATAGTGTTGATGCAGTCTGGCCCGGTTGTTGTTTTGGTGTTTGACAATGATTTAAGTTTGGTTGAGCGAATTTGGGTTAAAGTCTTGGTCGGGGACTGGGCATGAAACCCTGGTGAGTGAAGCCAGGTCCTAGCTTGTGAAGCTAGGTTGAAATCCCGGTGAGTGAAGTCGGGTCCTGGTGAGTGAAGCCAGGTGATGGAAATCCCGGTGAGTGAAGTCGGGTCCTAGTGAGTGAAGCCAGGTGTTGGAAATCCCGGTGAGTGAAACCGGGTCCTGGTGAGTGAAGCCAGGTGTTGGAAATCCCGGTGAGTGAAGCCGGGTCCTGGTGAGTGAAGCCAGGTGGTGAAAAGTCCTAATTCAGAAGGGTTGGGTGAAAAGTCCTAGCTTGGAGGGCTAGGTGAAAAGTCCTAACTTGGAGGGTTAGGTGCAAATTCCCATCCTGGAAAATTAGGTGAAAAAGTCCTGGCTTGGAGGGTCAGATGCCTAGCTTGGAGGGCTAGGTTGGATGATGTTCTAACTTGGAAAGGTTGGGTGAAAAGTCCTAGCTTGGAGGGCTAGGTGAAAAGTCCTAGCTTGGAGGGTTAGGTGAAAAGTCCTAACTTGGAGGGTTAGGTGCAAATTCCCAACTTGGAGAGTTAGATGGAAAAATCCTTAGCTTGGAGGGCTAGCTAAGGTGGATGAATTCCTAGCTTGGAGGGCTAGGGTTGAGTCTCTGGATCGGTCTGGTGACCGATCAGGGACATTGACAGCTGCTCCTTCGTGGATCGGTCTGGTGACCGATCCAGCGATGTCTGATCGGTCTGGTGACCGATCAGGGAGTGTGTGTTTCACTCACTGCACAGCTCCTGATCGGTCTGGTGACCGATCAGGGAGCGAACAGTGAGTTGAGTTCCCTTGCTAATCAGGTCCAGAACGGTCCGGTGACCGATCAGAGACTTAGGATTTGATTAAAGAATCACTGTTCACTCAAGCCTGATTGGTCTGGTGATCAATCAGGCTGGAGCCTGATTGGTCTGATGACCGATCAGGTGCAGCTAGGATTTGATTAAAGTTTCAGCCTGATTGGTCTGGTGACTGATCAGGCTAGAGCCTGATTGGTCTGGTGACCGATCAGGAGTATGCAAAAGACTGTGGATCGGTCTGGTGACCGATCAGGGTCCTTCCTGATCGGTCTGGTGACCGATCATGCTCAGAACTTTAATTCAAATACGTTGACAGAAGCTCTGATCACGTCTGTTTTCACTGTCGATTCTCTGATACATTGCTGATATGTTTTGATATGTATTGCTAAGCCTCTGTTGGAGTGTGCAGGTGATAGCAGGTGATTCAAACACTCAAGGAGGGTCAATGGGAGGCTTTCCGTTGAGCAGGTTTGGCTGTTTCTCATTCTCAGGTTTCAACGGGCAACTGACGCAGCTGGCGACTGACGGAAGCTCAGCTGGAGAGGAGGTCTTCAGTGGACTGAGTGCTCAGGGAGGTCAGTGGGTTCAGGATGGCTCAGTGGATGCTGATGAAGTTTGTGATGGTGAGCAGAGCTTAAGTGGCGAAGCTGGAAGTAGAGGCGAACAAGACAGAAACTTGGGAAGTTTGGCTGGGCTGTGTTCGTGCTCTCTGTTGCTTTGTGCTTGAGCGATCTTGTTGCATCTTTATGAGCTTGTCTTCTCGAGTGTCTCTGTGCTTAACTTGTATCTTCTTGAGATCACTTGTGGAGAGGTTTCTCCACCGAGAAGGAGGCTGCTACTATCCGGAGTTCACCGGGGCTTGATCTGCCGACGATCAAGGGATCGCCCACCTTACGGGCACGCCAAGGAGTAGGGGCAAGTTATCCCGGAACCTTGTAAACGATCCTTGTTAGCGATCTTTGGTTTGTATTCTCTGTTTCTGCATTTCTGTTAAGTTAGTTTCCCTGCATACGTTTTGTTTCCGCTGCTGCTATCTTAAGTGCAGAGAAAGAATTTAAGAGAGCCAAGTTATAGTGTCTGGCTATATATTCACCCCCCCTCTCTAGCCATCTCGTTTCCAACACATAGCACACTAAAATTACCCTATAACTTGATACCCATCAATGCCTAAGCTGTCCATGATACAAAACAATGCCAAAACAGCTAGACACGCATAGGAAACCTTTGTGCCAAAGCTGATACTTTTTGTGCCTAGGGTAATATTAAGAGTTTAGAAATGAAGCTGATCGATGTAGTTTGGAAAACAAAGTTTTCAGTGAAGAAGTTTGCAAAAGTGAATGTAGAATTTCAGGCCAAAATCCGATCAATTCAATCAAACTAAAACCTGAAATGAACTTGCAAGGACTGTATACATAAATGCAGGACTAACTTGAAAAATTCAGAAACCGATTTGGATGCTAAAACCAAACAACAACTGAAATCTATTGCTCCAAGCTAATGTCCACATAAGATTCCTAAGAACTCAATTCAACTGATTGCAAATGCCGGAACTGAAGACTGATACACAACTGAACTGAACTGTCGAATTTGCAGAAACTGATGCAGAATTGATGCAAATGCAGAGTCTGATGCAGCATTGCAGCACTAAATTAAATGCCGAACAAGCAAACCAACAAGTTGAAATCAATGCACTAATCTACAATTCAGAAAAGCTTAAAAGGGGCTAATGATTACTTGACACAAACTCACAAAAACTAAACTGAAACTTGCTGAAATTTACTGATACGCAGGAAAAGGAAACAGAGCATAAAACTGATACACAAGCAATAAAATGGCACGCAAGCAATTGAAGTGTAAAACAAGCTGAAATTAAGTGCAACTAATCACTAACAAGCAATCTATCTCCTACCATTGTAGAATTGAAAACTAATTGAAGCAAAAACGTCTCAGAATATTAAACTAAACAGTTGATACAAAATTCAGAAACTGTCTTAATGTGCAGAAATCAAAATTACAGCAAAAGAACTGAAATTAACTAAGGAAACTACTCCTCAATCCTTCCCTTAGCTCAAAACCTCCATGCCATCATACAAGGGCAAGCCAAGAACCCCTTCAGCTCCGCAAATCACTGGAAAACAGCTTCAATCGATCGATTCTGCTCAATCTGCACTCAGCTGGGGGAATCCAATCCGAACTCCTCGATCTCAATGAATGGGATTGGGATGATGATTTGAAGATGCTCTGAGCTCACCTGAGGACCCCTACAGATGGCTCAGATGGACGGAAATGGCACACGGATGAGATCCAAGTGATCGGACCACAGAACCGTCGAAACCCTCAAACAGCTCTGTCCGGCACAAATTTGAGCTGAATTCTCCACAGAAGCTTCCTCCAATGATCCAAATCTTGTTCCAAGGTTGAAATGAGGTGGTCACGCCTTCAAACTAAGGAAATTGCAAGAAAAATGAAGAAAAATGCTAAACTACCGAAGAAGATGAAGACGTTGCGGCGAAGATGCGACAAAGCTGCCCTGTGGAAATTTTTGATTAAATACTTAGCAATGGACGACCCAGATTTCTTAACTCAATCCAACGGTTGATCTTCATCCGATCTGACCCAAACTTTCCAGATGTTGATCAAGGGTCAGGATCTGCCTCCCAGTAGCTCGGATCCTCCAGATTTGCAACGGATGGCCCAGATCAACCTAATCTTTGAATGGACAGTCTAGAGCCCTCTGAGCTTGATCCAACGGTTGAATGATCTCTGATTTGGATGAAAATCTCAGATCTTGACCTGAGTGCTTGATCAACCTTAACGATTGACTCAGATGATCCCAGATGGCTCAGATCTAGCCACTTTTGAATCGGACGACCCAGATTAATCTCAAGCTTGATCACTCGATCTGGGTACACTTCCGACTCAAGTTTGACCCAGCATGCCCTAGGTCCATGATCCTTTCATGCCTACAAAAATAGATAAAAAATTTAGTGGCAAAATAATTCAAATGTGTAAAGATTTGCAATTAAGTCCAAAATAAAAGTAATTTCTAGAACCTAGGGTAAATTCACAATTAAGCAAGTAAAATATGGGTCAAACTTGGATTTTAGCAACTAAAATAATCAACAAAATAGCACTTATCAACTCCCCCACACTTAAGCTTTAGCGTCTCGCGAAACTACTAAGTATGTATCCCTTAGGCTCTTTCCAAGCATAATTAGAAACAAATAAAAAGAAATTACCTAGGGTCATCAATTCTCAAAAATCTAAGCTCTATGGATTAGTATCTCGTTCTTAAATCAACAACTTAGCCTTTTCATCCTTCATGAGTCATTGAGATGAATTTAACTCACTAGCCTTTCAAGGGAAATTTTTGGTGGCTCTCTTCTTGAGTTCTAAATTTATGATGAAAGTGGAGCTCACTCAAACACACATGCTTTTTGCACTACCATAGGCTTGCTTGTTATCTACTCTCCACCATTATTCATGATTAGGATCAACATTTATAAAAACAAGTGAAAGACATAGAAAATGGTAAGGAATGGAGTAAAAGCCAAGAAAATAAAAAATTTGATGAAGTGGGAGACTTGGTTGCTCAAGAATATTTCCAATGTGCTTTGCCCCTCTTGTCAGTCTTCTAGTGAAATAAAAAATATGGTGAAGTCAATCTTTAACAATGCCTTTGATTTGGATGAAGAAAACTTTATAAGTTCCAATGTGCCAATTTGCTCTGGTGTGCCACTTGTGCTTCTTTCTCTTTTTTTTTCTCTTGGTCAGCTGCTGAATTCATTTTTTGCTTTCTGTCCCTCTAGTAAAGTCAAAAAGGTAGTGGAGCAAGGCTGTAATTCAGATGAGAAACATTCCACTAACTTCATGGTGCCGAAACTCCCTTGTGTGCCATTTTGCTTCTTCCTTTTTTTTTCTCAAGTTGTTTCTCTTCTTTTTTTTTCTCGGTCAGCTGCTACTTCCTGTTTCTGGTCTTCATCTGTTCAGTTGGAGACTTGCTGACCAGGAACTAGCTCCAATCTAACACTGTCGTGACCTTCTTGATACACATCCCTTCAAGTTGGCACACCTTCCACTTACATTTTTTCCTTTTTCTGTTTTAAGTTCAGTTCCACGCAAGTACCTCAGTTCTTGCAATTCTCTGATTTCTCAAAGTAAATACATCACATAGTGGTGGAGAATTTAAATGGTTCCTCTCGAAAATTTCTGATCAGCACATTTCTTTCTTTTCCTTTCCTTTCACTACATTCATGTGCTTCATTCCTTGATTCACAGCCTTGAAACCCAAATTCAGCTTCATTTTGATACAAACTGACTTTTATAGCATAACCTTCTGATTTTTTTTCTTTTTCAGCTGCATTTCCAGCTCACATTTTCAATTTTGCTGCATTCCATAGTCTCTCATAGTGTTTATGAAATTACAGCCAATGTATAGCTGCAATTCTGCTATTGCGTGCCATTTTAGACTTTGGCACAACTTTTTCTCCTCTTCATTTTGCATTTCAATTCTTAGTTCTTTCCAATACATATTCCACTACACTTCTTCCACAAATTTCAGCATCTTGCAGCTCACTTGCATTCAGTTTGTTTAATTTCAGTAGCTCCAAGTCAAGCCTTGGCAGGTTACAAGCTCCTCCTTTGCAATGCATTTCAGAAATTTTTCACCCTTGCAATGCTTTTGTTCAGCTTTTGAATTCTGTACACCTGCAGTTCATCTCGATCACTGCGTGCCATTTTGACTTGGACACAAATTCGGCCTTCTTCATGGAATTCCCTTTGACACAAACAGCTACAAATTCATCTCTAACAGAGTGGCTGAAACAAGCTCTTTTCTTTTCTTTTTGGCACAAAATTTTTTTTTCTTTGTAATGACACAGATTTTTTTCTTTGTTGGTGTGCCATTTTTTTCAGATTTTTCATTGCTTGCCACTTGAATCTTCAAAGTATGATAAGGGATCTAGATCTCCAATTGCTTCAGTTCAGATTACTCATTCTTGACACCAACTCAACTCACTTGTCACATATAATTGCAGAAAAAAAAATTTCTTGACATGAAATGCCTCTTTGATACCAAATATAAATCACTCCCCCACACTTAATCCTTTGTCCGTCTCGGGCAAAGTATCATTAAGAAACATTTCAAACAAACAAGTCCATAGATAAGTGTGGTTAAGAGTAGAAAATATGGAAAGAAAAATAGAATAAACATGATTAGTGCCAAAAATTGATATGGAAAGGAAAACCAATTGATTAGTCTCTATAGATGTGATTCAATCATTGAAATATGGTTTTGAAAGAACCCTAACAAGTTCTAGAGTACAATTACATATGTGTATCACAAAAATAAGACTAATTCTCACTAGGTGCAAATGATTCATCTCAAGTCATTAATTAAGAATCTAAAGCCAAGTAGTACTCAAGCATCTAAGAATTCATCCATAAGCTCAAACCCTAAGTTTTAACAACCAAATTTAATTTATTTTCAAGAGACTCTAAAATGCTATGAAGATAACCTAAAGGGATACATTTATTCCTAATCATGCAAGAAACAAATTTTCAAGAAGACTAACATGGTATATTCACGCATTTATTAGCAAGGACTCAATTTAAAAGGAAATTGTATTTCTAGAAATCATAAAAGTGAAAAATGCAATGGAAGAAAATTGCAAGAAAGAACAAACTCCCCTTTATTTCTGGTGGACGGAGTCTATCAAGAAGTAGCCTCCATCGTGGTAGTGGAGGAATATGGGTGGCTGAGAGAGCTTCCTTCATTTGATCTATGTCATGGTGCATGTCTCCCCCACACTTGAATTTTACAAAAAAATATTCAGGTGGCCGCAGGCGATTTAGGTGTAAGACCCATGTAAGAGGTGGAGTGTTTCGAATTAAAGTAAAAATCATCTCCTCCTTCTTGATGCCTTTTGAAAGTTGTTCCAAGAGGTTGGAGTCTGTTCAGATGGAGCACCCACTCTAGAAGTCTTCTGGACCCTGCAAAACCATGTAATACCTCTCTCAAGCATGCAGGGTAAGAAAGAAATGAAATAATATCAGTCTCTACATGAAATGTATCCAAAACTGCATCATATCCAATAAAATCAATTCTTGGTACCTCAATGAATCTTTCACAATTATTTTCTACAAAAAATGCATCCAGAAACTCATCACAAACAATGAAATCAATTTTTGGCACTTTAATAGAAATTTCACAATTATTTTCCACCAAGGATGTATCAAGCAATGTATTACAACCAATGAAATCAACTTTAGGTGCCTCTATCAGTCTTTCACAATCAATTTCAGCATAAGATATATCATGAGATTCATCACAACAAACGACATCAATTCTAGACACTTCTAAAAATTTTTCACATTCAGCATTTTCATGATATTTATCACCACATGCTTCATATTCAGCAAATTTAGCACTAGGTACCTCTATCGATTTTTCACAATCAAATTCTACAAAAGATGCATCCCTAAGTATATCACAAACAATAAAATCAGTTTGAGGTACCTCAATAAATTTTTCCAAAGAAATAGGAAGAATACTTACCTGATCATGTTGAAAAATACCAGGAGGTTCTACAAGAGTAGATGTAAATGTGGCCTTCTCCTGGTCAAGTGCATGCGCCACTTCAGGTTAAGGTTCTGGTGGACACTCAATTAAAGCAGGTGATCCTTGGGTTCTTGCTTCCACCATGCAAGTCCCTACACTTTCTGGCTTGTCCTTTGAATCTTCTAATGCATCAGTCGATGATGGTGGTCCCTGGGGCTCTGTACAATCCCCTACACCTGTAGAATCATCTCCTATGCATGCTCCTTCTGTAATATCTGCAACAACAATATCAGAAAAATTAGGACCATCAATAATACTAGCATCACAAAATAAAAGATGAGAAGGGTCCTGTAGTGCTTCAGAATCTTCTTCTTGAGCTGAAAAATTTAGAAATGAATTTTGAACAAGAACTTCAGGAGGAATGCATGCTGTAGGTGCCCTGACATTAATGATTTCTTCTTCTTCTTCCACCAATTTTGCGAGATCACTTGAAAAAGGTCTTAGATTTTCTCCAGGGTCACCTTGAACTGATAAAAATTCAACTTCGGGGCTGTTTTGAATGAGAAAATGGGATGCTGGAAATTTTTCAGGAAATTCGGCATTTGGAGTGTTTAAACTTGACACAACCTCTTCATTCCCCAAAGTTGATGCATAATCATACCCCTTAAAATCTTGAGTAGCTTGAGAAGATAAGTGTTCTATTTGCATTTGATTCATTTGTATAATTTGTTGCAACATCTCTTTTATCCTTTGTTGTTGAGCCTCATTCTCATTAGGATTGTCAAAGCCTCCTTGGTTAGTGTGGAACTCCTGTTGGTCTTGAAATGTAACATAAGGCTGCTGAAGACCAAGAGTAGGCTGTGCATTCTGAAATGGGAGCTGTTGGGGCTGCTCAAATAGTTGGATGGGCTGATTAAACTGCTGAAAATTGGGCTGGAATGATGGTTGAATTTGCTGAGAATTGTAGCCCTGGAAATCCTGGATCTGAGGTTGAAATGGTGGTGGTGAAAACTGAAAATGAGTGGGCTGGAAACTCTGATTTTGTGGCTGGAAATTTTGGTTGCAAGGCTGAAATTGCTGTGGAAATTGATATGGTTGCTGGAAATTCAAATTATCTTGGTACCCTTGCTGAATTCCTTGAAAAAGTGATTGATTTTGTTGATAGGGTTGCTGAAATTGGGGTTGGAATTGCTGAATTGGTTGCTCAAAATTCTAGAATTGTGGCTGCCCAATCTGAGTTTGCAGGAAATTTGGTTGACTTGGCTGAAAATCTTGCTGAAATTGTTGAAATTGTGGCTGAAAAAACTGATTTGTTTGTTGAAAATTCGCATAGGACTGTTGGAAATCTTGATTTGGTGGCTGACTGAAAGGTTGGTTTTGCTGAAATTGTTGGAAAGATTGACATTGTGGTTGCCCTTGCTGAAATTGATAGTTTGGTTGCTAAAAATTTGAATGGGATTGCTGAAAAGATTGGTTTTGCTGCTGAAACTGTTGACATGACTGCTGGTAAGTAGATGAATGACTGTTGGATCTCTGTTGGGATTGCAAGTGCTTAATCACATTTTTTAACTCCACCAGTGCATCTTTGAGCTCTGGTTGTATAGCTGAAAACATTTTGATCTTGCAGCCCTGTCACAAAACAAACAAGAAAAATGGCAGCAACCGTATACAAAAGATAAAGCACAAGAAAATAGAATCAATTGATATGTCCATAAACACATAAGCAAAAATCAAACAACTCAACTAGTTGCTTCCCCGGCAATGGCGCCAAAAATTTTGATGACCGCTAACTAGGTGTCACAAATGTGGGTCTCAAAATTTAGATTGTGTAAGCTGGAAACCCTTTTTGCAATCAAAGATGAAAATGTAGTAAAGGGGTCACAGGTCGTATTTTTCCTAGAGCTAGTTGAGATTGTGTGAATCGTGCTCGATTTTATGTGTCGTCAAATATTTTTGGGTTTCAGATAAGATTTGGGTTTGGGTTGCAATCAGAAGTGAAATCACAATAAAAAGAAAGGAGACTTAACTATGAAACTTAACAAGTGATAGCAAGTAATAACTCAACAAATGGGAAACTTAATCAACCAATTCAAAGTAGCCAAACTTGAAGAACAAAATTGATATGAATGCAATCCGAATGCTAAGCAAATGAATAAAGGCAGTGATGGCAATTTTCGGAAACAAGCAAACTTAAAACAATTGCTAGCCACGAAATTCAGTAATCAAACATTTAAACAAACTCAACACAAACTAGCTACAATTTCCAGAAGCAACAAATGCAGGGAAAATTCAAAAATAGCTGAATCCAATACTAGATGATTTCAAGCACCATAGCACACTAAAATTTCCCTATAACATGATACCCATCAATGCCTAAGCTGTCCTTGATACAAAACAATGCCAAAACAGCTAGACACGCATAGGAAACCTTTGTGCCAAAGCTGATACTTTTTGTGCCTAGGGTAATATTAACAGTTTAGAAATGAAGCTGATCGATGCAGTTTGGAAAACAAAGTTTTCAGTGAAGAAGTTTGCAAAAGTGAATGCAGAATTTCAGGCCAAAATCCGATCAATTCAATCAAACTAAAACCTGAAATGAACTTGCAAGGACTGTATGCAGAAATGCAGGAATAACTTGCAAAATTCAGAAACCGATTTGGATGCTAAAACCAAACAACAACTGAAATCTATTGCTCCAAGCTAATGTCCACATAAGATTCCTAAGAACTCAATTCAATTGATTGCAAATGTTGGAACTGAAGACTGATACACAACTGAACTGAACTGCCAAATTTGCAGAAACTGATGTAGAATTGATGCAAATGCAGAGTCTGATGCAGCATTGCAGCACTAAATTAAATGTCGAACAAGCAAACCAACAAGTTGAAATCAATGCACTAATCTACAATCCAGAAAAACTTGAAAGGGGCTAATGATTACTTGACACAAACTCAGAAAAACTAAACTGAAACTTGCTGAAATTTACTGATACGCAGGAAAAGGAAACAGAGCATAAAACTGATACACAATCAATAAAATGGCACGCAAGCAATTGAAGTGTAAAACAAGCTGAAATTAAGTGCAACTAATCACTAACAAGTAATCTATCTCCTACCATTGCAGAATTGAAAACTAATTGAAGCAAAAACGTCTCAGAATATTAAACTAAACAGTTGATACGAAATTTAGAAACTGTCTTAATGTGCAGAAATCAAAATTACAGCAAAAGAACTGAAATTAACTAACGAAACTACTCCTCAATCCTTCCATTAGCTCAAAACCTCCTTGCCGTCACACAAGGGCAAGCCAAGAACCCCTTCAGCTCCGCAAATCACTGAAAAACAGCTTCAATCGATCGATTCTGCTCAATCTGCACTCAGCTGGGGGAATCCAATCCGAACTCCTCGATCTCAATGAATGGGATTGAGATGATGATTTGAAGATGCTCTGAGCTCACTTGAGGACTCCTACAGATGGCTCAGATGGACGAAAATGGCACACGGATGAGATCCAAGTGATCGGACCACAGAACTGTCGAAACCCTCAAACAGCTCTGTCCGGCGTAAATTTGAGCTGAATTCTCCACAGAAGCTTCCTCCAATGATCCAAATCTTATTCCAAGGTTGAAATGAGGTGGTCACGCCTTCAAACTAAGGAAATTGCAAGAAAAACAAAGAAAAACGCTAAACTACTGAAGAAGATGAAGACGTTGCGGTGAAGACGCGACAAAGCTGCCCTGTGGAAATTTTTGATTAAATACTTAGCAATGGACGACCCAGATTTCTTAACTCAATCCAACGGCTGATCTTCATCCGATCTGACCCAAACTTTTCAGATATTGATCAAGGGTCAGGATCTACCTCCCAGTAGCTCGGATCCTACAGATTTGCAACGGATGGCCCAGATCAACCTAATCTTTGAATGGACAGTCTAGAGCCCTCTGCGCTTGATCCAACGGTTGAATGATCTCTGATTTGGATGAAAATCTCAGATCATGACTTGAGTGCTTGATCAGCCTTAACCCTAGCTCGGATTGACTCAGATGGTCCCAGATGGCTCAGATCTAGCTGCTTTTGAATCGGACGGCCCAAATTAATCTGAAGCTTGATCACTCGATCCGGGTACACTTCCTACTCAAGTTTGACCCAGCATGTCCTAGGTCCATGATCCTTTCATGCCTACAAAAATAGATCAAAAATTTAGTGTAAAATAATTTAAATGTGTAAAGATTTGCAATTAAGTCCAAAATAAAAGTAATTTCTAGAATCTAGGGTAAATTCACAATTAAGCAAGTAAAATATGGGTCAAACTTGGATTTTAGCTACTAAAATAATCAACAAAATAGCACTTATCAGCGGTCCCCGACACCGATAATCCGATGATCAAGTCAGTCAAAATGGAGTGGAATGCTAATGTAAATGAAAATTCAGCCTACCTGTACCGTGAAGGAGAGACTCCTATTTTATATGCAACATTTTTGATGACCCTCCACCGTCAAGGTGTCACATTAGATATAGTAGAGATGTTATGTCAATGATTTTCTTGTAAGAAATTAATTAGTCAATGAGCTAATATTAGCAGGTCAATGTTTAAACCATTTGGCCACTGAATAGCTGAACTGTCAGTGAAGAAAGTCAATTTTTAAGGAAGTTAGGCCCGGACTTGAGGTGAGGCCCGAGAGGCGCTCGCCTCAGGCCCACATTCTAGAGGAACTCAAAAATTAATATTTTGTTATGCGATTTAATATTAAATTATAATTTGAACGAAACAAAGTTCACGAAGTATTGATCCTCATCGTCTTAATTTTGTCATGAGTTCCTTCTTTTCAAGGGTGTTTATCTCCTACATGGTCGGTGATATATAGCAAGCAATATTTTCGATTCATCTTCTATTTTAATAAATTTCTGTTTGATCTATTTAGAGAGATTGAAATTTGCTAATAATGATAGCATAATGAAATCTTGTAAAAAATCTCGATGAAATATTGAGATATAATAATAAGTCAGACATTAATGGAGATGATCTATATATGGAGTTATCAATCTTGAAATAGTCTTTATCGGTGAAAGTAAAAAAGAGCAATAAATATTTTGAATTATCTGAATAATATGTAGGACTATTATCCTAATACACATGTTGCCTATTGAATTTTATCTATATCAGTTACAGTGGCAGCTGCAGAAAGGAGCTCTTCCAAGTTGAATTTGATTAAAATATATTTTTGATCAATCATATCACAAGAAAGATTAAATAGATTGACAATGTTATCTATTCAAAAGAAAATAGTTGAACAACTTGATTATATTATCCTAATTAATATTTTTGCAGTCAAAATAATAAGGCGTGTTATATTTAAATGATTATTGGTAATATTTATTTTTTTATTTAATTATATGTTACAATATTATTTAATTATTATTTAACTCTATATTTTACTTTACATGTTACAGTCCAATTAAAAAATGATACCAATATATATTGTACTTTCATAGCTAAAACGGAAGCAAGATATGTTGTATTAAATGATCACCTTTAACATTTAATTTTTTATTATATTTTGAAATTCTCATGTTATTCAACTTTTTATTTTACTGTACAATTTGTAGACTCACTAAAAAATTTTAATCGCATATTGAAAGAAAGATCATATTTTGAAATGTAGAAGTTTTTTAAAGCTAAAATAGTAGTATTAAGACGTTGTAAGGGGGACCTTTTATTGAAGCTTGACTCAGACCATCTAAATCTTAGGTACGATACTGAAGGAAGTGGTAGGATGATATCATCCTTTTGCTAGCGTTTAGTCAAAAATTACTTGCTGAAGGGTTTATTGGTAGTTATATGGAGACCTCATAGGGAAATCGCTAGGTGTGAGACCCAGCTTGGCCCAATAAGGTAACTTGATTGTAGCTCATTGGGTCATGATAAAGCTGGTTGACTAAGCCGAAATAGCTAAGACAATTAAAGAAGTGTAGCTTGTCTGTCGACCGACAGTATTCGACCAATCAGATTGGATGCTTAACCTTATTTAGCCGATCAGTGGTAGTATATGAGAGTATGAGATATTTGATCGAACGATCATTTGGATCGTGATCGGGCACATCCGATCGGTTGCGATCGTTGGGAACGGGGAAAACCGCTTATAACTTGCGCTAAGGCGAGAGTCGGGGATATATCACCCAGCGATCATTTGGATCGCGGGCAGCCACGTCCGATTGACTTTGATTGTTGGGCAAGGAGAAACTCACTTATAATTCATGTTGAGATGAGAGTTTGCGATTTTGTAGAATGCTAAATGAAATTGTGC
This sequence comes from Boesenbergia rotunda, assembly GCA_024364735.1. Taxonomy (NCBI): domain Eukaryota; kingdom Viridiplantae; phylum Streptophyta; class Magnoliopsida; order Zingiberales; family Zingiberaceae; genus Boesenbergia; species Boesenbergia rotunda. Next base: position 90,552 of record JAGFNQ010005136.1, on the reverse strand, counting down.
CAATTTGAAATTTCTGCACTTGAAGCTATTTTAGAGCAGCCGAGTGGATGTTGATTGTGGTTTCGTTTGAATTTCCAAGTTGATTCTGAAAGGGCTTGGCCATTTGAATATTTACTTGGAAATTATCTCTCCTGATTTTGATTGCCGAACAAAATTCTCATCTGCATATGCATGAACTTTCATTTTGAATTTGCATTGGATTTTACTTTTAAGGTTGATCGGTTTGTATTTGTGACTTGATTTTTAGAGGCTCATCGGCTTTGATTCCTCTTGTATTTGTGATTTGGACTTTGAAGCCAATCGAATTTAAGATTGGAGCGGGCGATCAAATTAATGAAGCTGCCTATTAGTTCAGAGGCCATTGGAGATACCGAGTAGTTCTTTGTAAATATTGGCCAAGTGGCGTTTGGAAGAGTGGCCCTTGGTGAATATGGGCCAAGTGGCCATTTGGAAGAGTGACCCTTTGATGAATACCTTAGAGTTTAACTGTTAGTTTTTTTTGTTGGATATAGTGTGATTGGAAATGGAGGAAAGATACTCCATTATGAATGGGACATTAGTCCTACATTTTGAGTTTCTAGTGAATAGAAAGGGAGGTGGAGAATAAAGAGACTCCATTGTGAATGTGACTTTAGTCCCATATTAGGAGTCTTATTGTTGGTTTATATTGTTTCACAAGCATATTAATTGTGAATAAATGCAAGGAGAGAGACTCTCTCTCACACGTGGGTGCGCAGAGGGGGTGCAAATCCAGGGCCTAGATTTGTACTGAACCAAGTAGACTTGTATGCGTGCACGACCTGCGTCTGTCGAATGCCCAACTGGTCGGGGCAAAATCAGTAACCCCCAGACGTTTGGACCTGGACGGTTAATTGACAGTAAATGACGTTAATTCGGTCATTGATTACAGCGGGGATCTAAACCTATATCCTTTCCTCTCTTCCTCCTCTTCTCTCTCTTTGGCCGAAACCTTATTTTGGGGTTCTTGGTGTCTCTACGAAATACCTCAAATTGCTAGCACAACTAAGGTAGTTCTTCTCCGAAGTTGAGAGAATGTGTTCATGTGGATACGCATAAAGGCATGAACGCTTGAATGTGTAAGAGATCCGGCGTACCTTGGACGAGTGGGATAAATGAAAGGACACACATCAAAGGTATATCTAAAAGATAAGTAGTTGTAGATCGACTTTGTATGAGTTTTCTTTCGCATGGATTGCTCGAGGGATCTTGTTTCTGTTGTATTTTTTTTTGTTTATGTCGCTGGGAGATCCCTACATAAACAACCCTTTTTAATCGATTAACACTTATTTTAATCGATTCACACTTCTTTTAATCGATTAAATATCTCTCTTAATCAATTAAAAACTATTTTAATCGATCAGATCTGTTTTGTCAATCGATTACACATGTTTCAATCGATTAAGCTATAATTTTAATCGATTAAAAACTTCTCTGTGGTCGCAACGACTGCGAGTTTCAGCCGATTCATTCTGATCACCGGTGATTTCCAGCCACAGAAGTCACCTGTTGCAATATCTAGCCCATCAACAACCATCGCCGTGATTTTTCCTGTGACAAACACGGTTGCTGGGTAAGCGAAATGAACAGGAAGAAATCGCTGAAAAGAATAGTTGCTCGATCGAGCGAACAGATACGGTTTCAAAAATGTCATGCGTTTACAAATCTAACGAGCTCTAATACCATTGTTGGATCTATAACATGAAATACAAAAATAATAACAAACACTCACAGTGATCGATGAAGGAAGAAATTACAAAAATTGTCGTCGGCAAGAAGGTTACGGCACGAACGCTTCTCGGCGATTCCACAAACCAAATCCCAAGGACGAACCTATCACGAACTTCTCTCCTCTTGCCCTCACGATGAACAGATCATCTACCTTTTTTTTCTTTTCATTGTCTTGGATGCACTTTTATAAGAGGAGAAGAAGAAGATGAAAGGGTGCTGCCCTTTCTTCTTCCATGAGTTAAGAACACCAAGGGTTGCTATTAACCCTCTTAACTCCAATATCGAACTGCTCTTTCTTCTTCCATGAGTTAAGAATACCAAGGGTTGCTATAAACCCTCATAACTCCAACACGCTGTACTTTGCTTTTACTTTTTTTTCTTCATTCTTGAAAGAAGATTGGTTTGTGCTTTTTATCCCGCATAATGATTTCTCCATGCCATGAACTCAATCTTCTCCTTGTTCTTTTGTCTGCAAACCTCTTTTTTTTTTTTTGACCCTTCATTTTGTCCGAAGGTTCTTCTACTTGTTCAAATTATTCGGCTTGTTTGGCACATCTAACTTGTCCATCTGAACCTATTTTGCTCTACAGCTCACCTAACCTATCTATCCATCACGTTTCGTTAATCCACTTAACTAATCTTGATTGTTTAGTACTGTTCAATTTCATCAAACCCTAAATAAATAGCATTATTTGGCTTGAATCCTAGTAAACCATAAAGCGCAAGTCTAGGTTTTGGCGAGTCGCTTAGAAGAGCTGAGAGTGTCAATGATTTTGATATATTTTAGTTATGATTTACTAATAACTAATTAGAGAGCTAAACTCTTCCTTGAGTAAATCCTCGACAGTGATGTGATGTCTAAACTCATACAAGCCGTCGATATGTTGGGATCAATGACATAGATTGCCTCAAGAGAGACCCAATTTTAATGGGATGCATTCCTATTTCATCCTTTAGAGCTTTAAATCCGCATGCTTCATTAGCTCAGACTGCATGTCAACCCTAAACTAATGATACAATAACACAAATAATTCAATTTTTGATTTAATTGATATGTATAATAATTTCCAAATGAATAGTTAAACTTACTAAAACTAAATTTCTTAATTAAGAAAATTGTGACTTTATTATAACAAAAATATTGATGTTTTTTTTTTCAAAATGGAATATATATACTCAATTATTAAAAGAAAAATGTGAAAATTTATTAGTTTCCAAACAGATCATTTCCTAGCTCCTTTAGTTTAATAATAAAATAATAATATGATAAATACGCCAAACACTTGGGCTTTGACAACAAGGGCCGTGTTTCGTCCGCCGCCGCCTCGTCGCCAGCCTTCTCTCGTATCTGCGCCGTAATCATCCGATGCTTCCCCGCAACGGCAGATACGGCGGCGGCTTCACGTCCTCCTCCTCCCGAAGGGACGTGCTCTACTGGTGACTGATCCCTCTCTGCTCTTAGACTTTGGTTTCAGAAAATTTCCCCTTTAAGAATTTTGATCGCTCACTCAATTGGTCGAAGGATCTGCTCGAGCTTGGTTCTTGTTTTTATTGGGATTTGATGAATTCGGGTTGTGTTCTCGGCAGCTGCGGCCACTGCGGTTACGCGTTGAACCTGAGTTCGTCGGATCGCGACACGGCCAACATCGGCGCCGAGTACGGGAGGTCCATCAGGAAGGGCGTCGTCTCCTTCGCCACCATCGACGAGAGCCGGTTCACGCAGACCGACGATCTCCGCTGTCTTCCCTACTTCCGCTCTCCGCGATCCTGGGGCATCCGCCGCCGCCGGACCCGCCTTCTCTGCCGCGGGTGCGGCCTCCTCATCGGCGTCGCCACCTACGCCGGCGACGGATTCGCCGCTTCTTCCCCGTCCGGCGGCTCCTCTTCGGAGAGCAACGACGCGGATACCACCTCCGGAAGCTTCCGGAAGTACAAGATCAGGATCGGCGCCTTGCAGCCCTCCGACGACGACGCAGGTGCCCCCTTTTTCACTTGAAAAGCCCTCTTTGTTTCAGGTGTTGATCGATTTTTTTCCTTTCTGTTTATAGTAAATTAGATATCTACATATATATTTTTCCTTGGCAGTGTAGAAATAGATAGTTAGCTTGTAAGTATGGATTTGATTTTATTTTCTGCTATGTTTGTCTTCCAAAAAAAAACTTGTATTAAAGCTCTCCAAATTGAGTTTCTTTAAATAAAAAATTTGATTCCAAAATAAGATTCAGATTTTTTTATTAAATTGTTATGGTTCATTAGTATTTAGTCATCATATTTTATTCTATAATTATATTTGATTCTACGGTGAATTGCAGTAAACTCCCTAATAGGGAGTCAAATTTTGCATTCAGTCCCCATTTGCGTTTTTTTTTGTGTTAACTCCCTAATGGATTGAGTATGAAAATGTGAAAATTGAATATACATCAGTAAAAAATGAGTATAAAAGAATGAAAAGTGAGTATAAAAAAGTGAAAATTGAGTATGTAATTTTTTGATGTGGTGGATGAAATCTTATATACTCAATTTTTTAACTTTTATACTCAACTTTTTAACTTTTATACTCACAAAGCTGTCTTGTCAATCCCATCAGGACTGCATGTAAATAAAAATTTGGCTAGGGATTGCATGCAAATTCAAATTTGGAAGTGGAGAGTTAGAGCAAATTTACCCATTCAAGCTTGATTCTATGAATTTTATTTTCAAGATTTAAATAAATTATATATTTTTTCAAAAATATTATATTTAAATGATAAAGATTATATTTAATTATTAAATAAAAAATTATAAAATAAAATTAATAAATAAAGATATATGAAATAATGATTGAAAAAAATATGAAATAAATTTTATATTTTATTTGTGGAAATATTATATTTAAAATAAAAATAATTTATATTAAAATTAAAAATATAAAGTGAAATTGAAATATGAATGTAAAAAAAAATGTGAATGAATTAGTGTAGGTAATGTGATAAAAATAAATTTATTTTTTAGGTTTATTATTGGAATATTTTTATGGATTTATAATTTTTAATACGGTAAAAATAAATCTAATTTTTAGATTTATTATTGGTGATGTTGTGTGACTTAAGATGACAGTGATTAGATGCATTTAATGCTTTGAAACGATGATTAGATATGATCAGCTCTCAAAGTCAAAGCCTTTAATGGCGCTTTGCCATCTATCAGACTTCTACATCGTTGGATATCGCAATCAAAATATTTTATTTCTCTATTTCTTTCGATCTCGCAACTAATTAATTGTATTCTAATGCAAATAACTATTCCATCCAAAAAAAATTCAAATAACTATCTTCGAATTATTTAAAATCAAATTTTACTGAATTATTTTGTCTAAATTTTACTTCTCTATTTTCATAATCTTTAGTTAATTGCATAATCTTTAATACTTAGCGAGCAAAATTTAACCTTGGAAATGGATCGAATCATAAGCTTTAAGCATATAATATTATTCTCGCAAAATCACTTCTCTATCCTCGGGTCGGATCCTCTGGTCCCGAATCCCTGGTCCTCTCCTGGTCCACAATCTGCGATATAAAATGCCCAATCACGTGTTGATCACGTGCACAAACCAAGCCAAGCCCCTCGCCCGACGCAAGCCCCTCTCTCACGCGATAGCTGCTTCTCCTTCTCTCTGCGAATTTTTCCCCGAAGCCCTACCGCAGCCATCGCCTCTATCGCCGCCCTAACCCGACGCGAAGCCCCTTCCTGCTTTCGCGTCCTATCTCTCGCGCCCAAGCATCCTCCATTGCCGCCCTAACTCGACGCGAAGCCCCTTCCTCTCAGTGGCGCCCAAGCATCAAGCCCTCTCCCGACGCGAAGCCCCCCACCTCTCAGTGCCAGCCATCCTCCCCTTCCTCTCAGTGCCTCCTCCTCCCCCGACGCAAGCCCTCTCTCACGCGAAAGCAGGAACCCTAAATCCGACCTCGCCCCTCGCCCCTCGCCGTTCGCTGACCTCCTATTTATTTCAAGTGATGTCTGCTACTGCTAATCTTTCACAGTTTCCTGCGTCTAATGTTACTCCTCATACGCTTCAGCAACCTATTCAACAGTTTCCATCGCAAGTAACCCAGATGTTGCTCCAACAACAGGCACAAACTTTACAATCTAGCTTCCAATCATCTCAACAAGCAACATTCTAATTGCAACAGCAGCTTCAACAAATGCAACAGCAGCAGCAAGTATCTGAGGCCTCTAAATTGCAGGTAAAACAACCATCGATGGTTTATCTTTTGTTTTTTGAATGACATTAGATTATGCAGGTTAATTTCTTGTCTTCGATTAGCATCTAGTTGTTTTTACTCTATTCTGCATAATTTATATTTCATGGACTCATTGATTAAATGTGCAAGCTTGATATATATATTTTTAATGTTAGATACGCCATCCAGTGTGAAAAAATAATAACGATATCATTACTCATATGAACAAACTTTCTGGTGATTGTGAGTTAACATATGTTTGTCACAGGCTTGGTTTTTCATATGTTCTTGATATTATGAACTTATAGAAGGCTGAATTAACTCTGTTCAGATCACACCGATCTCTAGTTCTTGCGACTTGAGTTCTACTTCAATTGGCTCCATGGTGCTCCAATTGTTTGTTAGAGGAAAAAATATGAGAAAAGAAAATTGATCCTATCAGACTCGACTATAAGTAATCATATTTGACAATAAAGGTTAGGAGCGGCGAGGATTTTGGCCTAGTGTAAGATTTTTTCTTAACTGCTGCACAAACAAGATATTAGATCATGGAAGATAACCTTCCATGCATGATGTTTATGTTCTTTACCCTGTTTATTCTTCTATAGAGGCCCTTCCATGTTTGCGAAGAATGTTTATGCTCTAGTTTATGTTTGTCAAGCATTTGTTTGATCCTCTTAGTTATGTGTGGCATAAAATACAAGAAGATCGTCTTTAGATTTATATACACTGTTCGATAGAAGCAGTTCATCTTTGAAATAGATCAAATTGTTCGTTCAAATCCTAAATGAATTTCATGTTTATATACTTTTCTCATTTCAAATCGGCTCTGTATCACGTCAAACCGGCCAGCTTGTTCAAGATCCTGATGCAATTCACAGGTAAGATAATGTTACCTTAAGCTCAAAGCAGTAGGATGATTAATCCATCGGCATGTTTGAACGCTACTTCAAAAGAGCAAGCATGAATCTATGCCGGAGAACAAAGATGACGGACAATTTCACGAGGACGACGATGAGGATGACGACGACCAAGATGGCGAAGATCAGGAGGATGATGGAGGTGAAGGTGATCCTTCCGGGGATGAAAATTACAATGAAGGAGACGAAAAAGATGACCCAGAAGCCAATGGTGAAGGTGGAAGCGAAGAGGACGATGATGATAATGACGATGATTACTCTTTAGTTTATTCTATTTTCTATACGTTTGATCTCAGTATCATTAGAAAGCAAAGACTAATAAGTATTGCTAAGTATTGTTAAAGATCTAATTAGCTTTTATTTATAAATGTGTGTATAAATGAATTTAGAAATTTGAGATAAGGTGACATGGTGAATTTGTAAATCGATACTTTTTTATTTTGTAACATAGTACGCATAAAGCTCTGTTGCAATTACTTCACATTGACATGACATTTGTACAATTCAACATTTGATTATTGTAATTGCAAAAACTTAACAAATAAATTCTTTTCAGCTATAATCTTGATGCTTTGGCAGTGTTTCTAATCCTTTTCACACAAATTCCTGTTTCATAGTTATGCTTCTCAAATTCAACTTGAAAATTTTTAATCGTTGGTTTCTGAAACCAATTTTAGTAAATGTTATAAATCCAGAAATTATTTTCTTGTCTTCAGTCTACAACTTCACATATCCTATTTCTGATTGTTCTACATTTTATCTCTGACATGCAAGTTCTGAAATTTTTTACTTTGAATCATTTATATCGCCATAGAAAAACTGGAGCTTTATTCAAATAGAAACAGGGCTATCTCTTTTCTGAGGATCATGCACGATTACACTATGCCATGCCATAAATAGATTCAAAATTTCATCTCTAGACAATGCTTCAAAAATCAGACAAAATTGATCAGTGCAACCTATCAAACCGGTAACTAAAAGCAAAATTAGTAAAATTTGAATTTATTGAAAAATATATAACAAAGCTAATCCAGTTAAACCAAAAAAAACTTGGCATCAACACATGTGATTGATAAACCTCAAATTGCTTGTGTCATTTATAATGAAGAGAAGAAATGAACGACTCTGAAAATCAAGTGATTTTACACCAAGGTCGCATGTTCCCCAACAAGTTAAAAGATAGACAAAACATAAGCAAACATAGACAAAACATAGTCGCATGTTCTCCAACAAGTTAACAAAGCATAGCATTTTTTTCAGACAAGAGCAATGCAAACAGACAAAACATAAACATTTTTTTTCGATGTGAAGCAGACAAAGCAGACTAGACCATGACAACATGACACATTTGCACACCAAAATCTCCACCAAAACTTGCCACCATACATCATAAGCATAACTTTTTACTAGTGGAACAAAAAACGATAACAAAGAAACATTTTTTGTTTTGTTTTATTTTGTTCTTGGAACAAAGCACAAATCAAACAGTGATCATCATTCTCACAAATTCTTCATAATTGACTTGTCCATCTCCATCCAAGTCTGCCTTCTTGATCATCTTCTCCACCTCCTCATCAGTCAACTTCTCCCCCAGGTTGATCATCACATTCCTCATCTGCACCACCACCAAATGCAAGTCAAACACATAATTTTTCGGATCATGTTCTTCTCAGACACTAAAATTTCACACTGAAACAAACTCACCTCAGTGGCCGAGATGAACCCATTCTGATCCTTGTCGAACACCTTGAAGGCCTCCTTCAGCTCCTCCTCCACATTGGTCTCCTGCAACAAACCAAAAAAGCTTCAACTTTTTCACCTGCTACATAGCAAACAAAAACCATGCAAGAGGGCATTCTATCTTCACATTTCTGGACATCAGGTTCTGGAACTCCCCAAACTCAATGCTCCCGTTTCCGTCCGCATCGACTTCCTGAACCATCTCCTGCAGCTCCTCCTCACTCGGGTTCTGCCCCAGTGACTTGATCACGGTGCCGAGCTCCTCCGGCGTTATGCAGCTTCAGCAGAGTAGTCTGTCCTCGCTTCAAAGAGACATTAACAAAAGCATAATAAAGTAGATATAGAAATCTTTCTTTCCCGAGCCACCACCCCACACATCTTCAGCCTCCTGCCTCTTCCTTTAGTTTTAGTGTTCCTTACCCTTATCTGCAGCATAAGACAACACATAAACTAGTAAGCACAAATGCTTAGTAAGGATCCTGTCCTTCTCGCAAAATCCATACGAAAGAATACAACATGTACATATAATAAATCATAAGCATGAGTTCATCAAAGCATACTAAACATCCAAGTTTCTAAACATGCAGTATCAAGTACCTTAAGCATACTCTTCACATATAATAAATGTTTTCAATGAATGTTTTCAAAACAATTCCATAATGGTATTACTTAAAAATACATCCATATCATATTGGGCCCGGTTGTGTACCACATATCGCGCGTTACCTATTGCGCGTTCCCTAATGAATTGGGGTAGCGATCCACCAATTAATTAGAGCAGGACCCTTCCGTCCTACCGGAGCCATGACCTTACGTTAACATGCACCCCGGATTTGTTTAACGACCCCCTTCCGAGTCGGGTACACAACTTACAAAGTAAAATACTTATCATGCTTTTACCTGTAATGCCCGCCTTTATATCTACTCTCGGGGCGGGGTTACGTACAATCAATCATATAATAATATTTTTTTTCTATCTTCTAGCATAAAATTAAAACAAACAATGCAAGGACTAAGTACTGAGCATGCTTGTTTAAAACTATCAAGTGATATGCATACTAGAACGTCATTTGAACTATCTTAATAAAGAGTTATTCTATACATGATAGGTTCACATATTATTTTAACTCATAACATAATCAAACCTAATCAAGTATAAGAGTAATTACTAACATTCATCATCAAAGAGACATTAACAAAAGCATAATAAAGTAGATATAGAAATCTTTCTTTCCCGAGCCACCACCCCACACATCTTCAGCCTCCTGCCTCTTCCTTTAGTTTAAGTGTTCCTTACCCTTATCTGCAGCATAAGACAACACATAAACTAGTAAGCACAAATGCTTAGTAAGGATCCTGTCCTACTCGCAAAATCCATACGAAAGAATACAACATGTACACATAATAAATCATAAGCATGAGTTCATCAAAGCATACTAAACATCCAAGTTTCTAAGCATGCAGTATCAAGTACCTTAAGCATACTCTTCACATATAATAAATGTTTTCAATGAATGTTTTCAAAACAATTCCATAATGGTATTACTTAAAAATACATCCATATCATATTGGGCCCGGTTGTGTACCACATATCGCGCGTTACCTATTGCGCGTTCCCTAATGAATTGGGGTAGCGAGCCACCAATTAATTAGAGCAGGACCCTTCCGTCCTACCGGAGTCATGACCTTACGTTAACATGCACCCCGGATTTGTTTAACGACCCCCTTCCGAGTCGGGTACACAACTTACAAAGTAAAATACTTATCATGCTTTTACATATATGCTAAGGAGTACTCTATCCAATCTTAAGGGACACACCACTCTTCAAGGGTGCTCATGATCCCGTAGGGACACACCACACAACATAAGGGGTGCTCTTGATCCCATACTTAGTGGAGTATCCTTTCAAGCACTTTATTATACATATCACATGCAATTCATAAAGGGTGCCCCATGGGCTATATAAACATGCTTATACATACATCACATTTCAAACACTTACACATACTTATATATGACAAAATTGGCCACATCAATCATATTCATATCATAACCTGCTCCATGGTTTAATTTAACCCTTCCTAACCCTAAACCTAAGGTTTGGCCGAAAATCAAGGGTAGGGTAGCTTAGATTGTTTTGACATCAAATATCCCATACAAGCATCACATATATATATATCATGTATCATACTAAGCATAGCATACATCATGGAGTAATCAACCTTCACAACCCTAATGCTCATGCCTTGGCCGAATATCCCATGCTAGGAAACATTAAGATTTTCAATCAAGCATTTCATTGAGACATCTCATGCATTTACATATCATGCAACATATTAAGCCAAGAATACATCCTAGGACAATCATGCACCCTAAACCCTAATTCTCCTAGGGTTGGCCGAAAGTCAAGGTAGGGAAACTAGGGTTCTTGAACTTAGGTTTCATACAAACATTTACACAAACACTTTGTCTACACTACTAAACATGGATACATCATAGAAAATCATACAACCCTAAACCCTCTTTGCTTCATGTTTTGGCCGAAACCTTATAGGGTGTTCAACCCTAATTTTTGTCACCACAACATGTAGGAAAACATCATATAAGTATACCCTAAATTCCAAGGGGTCTTCCCATGCAACAAGGAGTAACCAAGGCCTCCTCTTTGAGGTTGGCCGAAATCTACATAAGGGCAAAACCTTAGGGTTTTGTTCATAACATTTTAAAGGGAAACAACATACAAGTATACCCTAAATTCCAAGGAGTCTTCCCATGCAACAAGGAGTAACCAAGGCCTCCTCTTGGAGGTTGGCCAAAAGTCACACAAGGGGAGAAACCCCTAATTTCAAAAACAACAAGAAGAAAAAATCATACAGCAACTATTACACTGCAGGCGAGGGGATACTTACATCCTTTCGCTTGAATTTCCCTTAGGGTACCCTTGGTTGAAGTTAGAGTGAGAGTTTCCTTACTAGCACTTCACTAGAACCTTTGGCCCTTGTAGAGGGCAAGATCCTTGGATGAGATCTTCTTCCTTCCAAATTCCCTAGGGTTAGAACCCTAGGGTTTACTTTTCGAAAATGAGAAGGGAGAAGAAGATGAATTTCGGTGGGGAGAGTGAGGAAGAAGAAGAGAGGAAGTTATTCCAACTTCTTCTTCTCTTATTTATACTTTTCTCATGAAGAGACATGTCTCTTCACTTCCCCAGCTTTAACAAGCATGTTTCTTATTCTCTCAACAAGTAACATGGCTTGGTGCAATGGTTATGACATGATTAGTGCAACTAGGAGGTTCAAGGTTCAATCCTTGCTTGCTCCTTTCTATATCTTCTTTTTATTACATTTTGTACTAATCCATATCAAAGCCCATTAAACCAAGCCCATCATAACATTACATAATAATAATGTTTCATGAATTCATAATATTTCATATGGGAAAATTTTGGAGTGTTACACGTGACATTGTCATCTTGGCCATGTAAGTAAGAAACGCATGACCAAATTACACCGATGTGGAATTCTGGAATCATTTGAACCCAGTTCATTTGATACATGCGAATCATGCTTAAATAGCAAGATGACCAAATTACCCTTTTTCGGAAAAGGTAAACCAGTGGGAGAATTGCTTGGTCTAATACATACTGATGTATGTGGACCAATGTCAACTCTTGCACAAGGAGGTTATAACTACTTCATTATCTTTATCGATGATCACTCACGATTCGGTTATGTGTTCTTAATGAAACACAAATCTGAAGCTTTTGAGAAATTCAAAAAGTTCAGAGGTGAAGTAGAGAAATAGCTTGGCAAATGTATTAAGATACTTCGATCCGATCGAGGTGGTGAATACTTAAGTCAAGAGTTTCAAGATTATCTTAGGGACAATGGGATATTGTCTCAATGGACTCCGCCATATACACCACAGCATAATGGTGTATCTAAGAGGTGTAACCGAACCTTGATGGACATAGTTAGAGATCTATGATGAATCATGCAACTCTTCCAAAATCCTTTTGGGACTATGCGCTGAAGATAGCTGTTTACATACTAAACAGAGTCTCGATCAAGGTTGTCTCTACTACTCCATATGAGACGTGGAATAGTAAGAAACCTCATTTATCTCACCTAAAGATATGGGGTTGTCCTGCTTATGTAAAGCGGACTGTATCAGACAAATTGGATGCTAAGTCTGATAAATGTCTATTTATTGGATATCCTAAGAAAATGAAAGGTTACCAATTCTATCATCCCTTGGAACAAAAGGTGTTTGTTTCAAGGCATGTTGTATTTCAGTGTCCCCAAACTGAAAGCGAAATGGCAAATATGAAGAAAATTCCATATTCTTCCGCTGTTGGCAGCCTTATGTATGCTCAAGTTTGTACATGTCCTGATATTGCTTTTGTTGTTGGTGTACTTAGGAGATACTTAAGTAAACCTGGTGTGGCACATTGGCAGGCTGTGAAACATGTTTTGAGGTATCTGAAAGGTATACAAACTTATATGATCACATATAGGAGATCAAATCATCTTGAGGTAACAGGTTATTCTGATTCTGATTATGGTGGTTGCCCAGATGATCATAAGTCCACATCAGGTTATGTATTCATGTTAGCTGGAGGAGCTATTTCTTGGAAGAGTGTCAAACAGACTATTACAGCTACATCAACCATGGAAGCAGAGTATATAGCTTGTTATGAGGCCACACGTCAAGCGATATGGTTGAGAAACTTTATTGCTGAGTTTGATTTTGTGGAGAGTATCTCTAGACCTCTTACTTTATATTGTGATAACTCTGCTGTAGTAAGTTTCTCTCTTAATAATAAGAGCTCAAAGAGGACAAAACACTTTGAGACAAAGTTTATGTTTGTAAGAGAGAAGATCCAAGAGTTTAAAACTATTGTCAAGCATATCCCTACAGAGCTAAATGTTGCTGATCCCCTAACAAAAGGCATAACTGTTAAAGCCTTTGTTGACCATGTGACCCGTATGGGTGTAGTGAAGTCTTTTGATATTTTGGATTGGTGGGACTTTATGTTTACATTTTGTTATGACTTCATATTCGTAATATTTGAGACATTGTTCAAATAAATAGCTATGAGAAGTAGACTATCTCTGTCCTTGTGGAAGAGGCAGAAAGCCTCGTGGAACTCGGCGACTTGCTCCTCCGACAGAAGATCCATCAATGCAGCGGCGAAGGGATGAGGAGAGGCGTGGGCACATCGGGTGGCGATGGAGGATGCTTGGGCGCGAGAGATAGGCACTGAGAGGAAGGGGGTTCGCGTCGGGTTAGGGCGGCGATGGAGGCGATGGATGCGGTAGGGCTTCGGGGAAAAAATCGCAGAGAGAAGGAGAATTGGCTTCCGCGTGAGAGAGGTGCTGGCGTTTGGGCTTGATGTGTGCACGTGCCGCGCACGTGACACCACATTTTATAAGGCGGATGTGGTCCAGGGAGGAACCAGGGATCTGCGGACCAGAGGATCCGCACTGCCGCTTTATCCTATGTGTGTTATTCAGCTGTCCTTCTTTATGCGCTATTCAATATTTAAGTTAATAATATTCGTGATTTATTTTTTTATAGAATAATGATTGAGAGAGTAAAAATGGAAGAGCGAAAATCTTAGTGAATGACGTGGCATCTTGCATGCACGATCTCCGACGGATTCACCGTGCCCCTCAGGATATAGTTTGATTCGGGGCGGCGGCCGAAGGCCGCCGATGGTGTCCAAGCGATAATTGGACGTGTGCATATAAAATACCATGTAATGTCACGTCATGCCATATTATTCACTATGGTTTTTATTCTCTTTATCATTACCCTTTTTTATATTATCCTAAGACAGATTGATAGAGTATTATAATAAACGAATCACTTCTTACTATAAAAAATATTATTATATAAAGCAAAAGAGAATTGGATATTTAAGCCCAGAGACTTAGTCCATCTTCTACCAAATTAGTAAAATAAAATAATAAATAATATAAATATAAAATATTTAAATAATATTATATCATGTAGGGGTGTCAAAAATCAACACGATCCGATGATCCAACTCGAATCAACCAAAAAGAAATCAAGTTCGGGTTAAATATTTTCGAGTTCGAGTTGGAGGATTTCGGATTTAAAATTTCCGAGTCAAGTTCGGATTAACCCTAATTTAATGTTTAGTAATTTTTTAGGGTTAAATCAAATTTTATTTTAAAAACTAAGATATTTTTATGTGTATTACTATCAATATTAGTATGATCATGGTGAAGTATTGAGATAAAAATAAAAAAATGTAGGGAAAATAGTGAAAAAAACGTTTTGAATCCGTTTTTTCGGGTTATTCGGGTCAGGTTCAGGTTGATCGGGTTGGTCGGGTTCGGGTTTGGGCGTTTTGGTTGAGTTCGGGTTCGAGTTGGGAATTTAAATTTTTTTTCCCGACCCGAACCCGACCCGACCAACCCGAATTGACATCCCTAATATCATGGGCGATTAAGAAAATATTAAGAGATAAATTTAAACAAGATCATGACCAAGTTTATTTCATTTAATTAGACAAAAAATAATAATTAATCGGTTGGGTAATATCGAATCAGAGACGATCGGCTTCATTCTATAAAATTTTTTCACCGACTGTTAGGATAAATCGGGAAATACTCACAGTCGACGATCCAGAATTCCAACATCCTACGATTGTGCGCCCTATTTGGTAATTTATTTTTTACAAAATTTGTCATAATTAGGGATCGAACCGTGAATGTATATAAGATAATTAATCGCTTTTCCACTACACCATAATCTAGGGGCAAAAATAAATAGATACAGAAAAAATGATTAATGAGGTTTTTTCAATTTTGGACGACCAATCCGGTCCCATGGAAATTTTTCACCAATCGCTAGGTTAAATCGGAAAGTGCTCATGGCAAGCAGTCTAGAAGTTCAACGTTCTAGGATTCACGTCTCATTTGTAGGAAATTTTTTTTTGTAAAATATGTCATAGCTGAGGATTAAACTGCAGATGTCTGGAATGATAATTAATCGCTCTTCCACTACACCATAGTTTCGGGGACAAAGAAAATAGATATAGAAAAAAAATGATTAACCAGATTTTTTCAACCTCGGATGACCGGCTCGGTCCTACAGAAATTTTCCATCGGCCGTCAAAGAAAATGATTGATGAGTGGTTGAAAAGTCGATTGATGAACTAAAATTCAAAAATGATTGATGATTAGGGTTTAAGGTTTAAATTTGTCAACTGATCTCAATCTAGCCAATTGATGATTGACCAGACTAAATCCATTAATAAGTCAACTTGGGTTAATAAGTTATCGAATATAATGGTTCTATTGGTGGCCCAATGGACTATGCAACTCACGGATTGTAAGTTGTCAATCAATTATTTGCTAAGATGGAAAGTAGAAAAGAGACTTTGTTGGGCAATTGTTAGATCAGGCAAAGCAGTTAACTAAAGGGTGTAAACCACTCAACTAATTAACAATAGATCAAATTACAATAAAGGGTTTTGAAGACTATAAAAGTAGGGCTTCATAGTGCCTCCAAGGTTGAAGAAAATAAAATTAGTCGAACCTTATTAAAACCTTTGTAATTTCCTGTAATAGTCTTCATTGTAATCTTATAATTTCTTTCGCTTTTAAGAGTTTCTCCACTCGGAACGAGTTTCCAAAAGAGACAAAGATAGTGACTCGATAGATTATAGACCATGGAGTAAAAGTATGAGGGATTGTCCAACCCCATTAAAAATATATATTAATGATTGTACGTGTCTGATTGCCCATTTGTCTTATATTTCCACTGTGCTAATCGTATGTTACCTTGATAGCACGTATGAAGAATATAAAAACCATAAATGAATTGGACCTTCATAACAAACTTGTTATTTGATTTGATAAAACTCATATATGTCATTCGATAATTGATAGGGTTGAATAACTCGTAACAAATACGCGGGTTGAAGAAGCTGGGTGGCAAGATATGGCGGGTCTGAGTGACACCCCTTTCAGAGCTCCCGGGGCACTATCGGAAAGAGGATCCTTCGGGCCCTACCCCCCCGGCGGTAACACACCTTGGAGATCAGATCAGAAAATCCCTCCTGGGATCACCCCGGGTGTCGAGTCCCGAGACCACCTTGGAGATGCAGAGCGCCTGAGACCTCCCAAGCCAGAAGACCCCGAGATCACCTTAGGGAAATGAAGCCCAAGCATCATTCGACCTCAAGTAACGACCCCCTTTTTTCTCGGATCTTGATACGAACCCCACCAACAGACGTGATAAAACCCGAGACAAAGATGGATAGAACCCCAAGAACAAGATGACAAGAGTTTGAGTCTTTACCCGCAACCAAGACTGGCACGAACAAAGACTACGAAAGAAGGAAATGCCACACCAGGATGGTGATAAGTTTCGGTTGTTGAACGCCACGAGATAGACTCGATAAGTTCAGAAGTTCCCTTAAGAACCAAGACATCACAAAATCCTCACTAGGATGTTACCAAAACCAAAAGTCCTTACAAATTCGGAATTCTCTCCCTTATATAATGGGAGCAAGCAACTAAAGTACCTACATGCATGCATGCAAACAAATACAAGTACCCATGGTGCATGCAAGCATTTAAACACTTAGAAACCCAAAAAAATAACTCCAAGTCTCCATACTTTTGCATGCATGAAATTAAATAACTTAGAAACCCCAAAATCCCAAGTTTCCATACTTCTTTTCTCCTTCCCTATTCCAACCATCATGCAAGGGATGAGTCATGGTTGAATAAGACCGATCACATGGGTTAAGCCTTGATTTGTACTTGGGCTTAACTTGGTTTCTCGTTTCTCATAGCCAAGTCATTGTTCTTGGATTAGCCCGTTTAGTGCTTCCTTGAAACACTTTGCTTGAAGTCTTGTAATTGGCCCTTCAGGAAGTGACAAATGATCTCTTGTGGTTTTAACCCGGTCTTGATGAATAGCTCCTTGGTCTACATCATTCTCCTCCTCTTGAAAAGGATTTGCCTTCAAATCATCACCTACATCAAATGGGGACAAATCAGCAACATTAAAAGTAGTATGCACACCATACTCACCTGGTAATTCAAGTTTGTAGGCATTATTATTGATGCGTTCTATCACTTGAAATGGCCCGTCGCCTCGAGGTAGGAGTTTAGAACGTCGTTTCTCTGGAAATCGCTCCTTCCGTAGGTGCAACCAAACCCACTCTCCTGGTTCAAACACAACTTTCTTGCGCCCTTTGTTAGCTTGTTGTATATATTGCTTGGTCCTTCTCTCAATATTCAAGTGTGCTTGTTCATGAATTTGCTTCACAAATTCAGCCTTCTTCTTTCCATCTAAGTTGACATGCTCACTTAAAGGTAGAGGAATCAAATCTATTGGTGATAAAGGATTGAATCCATAAACAACTTCAAATGGAGAAAATTGAGTTGCAGAATGTATGCTTCTATTGTATGCAAACTCAACATGCGGTAGACAATCCTCCCATGTTTTCAAATTCTTCTTGATGATGGCACGAAGTAAGAAGGATAAAGTACGATTAACAACTTCAGTTTGTCCATCGGTTTGGGGATGACAAGTAGTAGAGAATAATAATTTAGTCCCCAATTTTCCCCACAGAGTCTTCCAAAAGTAACTCAAAAATTTTGCATCTCGATCAGAGACAATGGTCCTAGGCATGCCATGTATCCTAACAACCTCTTTAAAGAATAAATCAGCTATATGGGATGTATCATTGATGACATGGAATGAAATGAGCCATCTTAGAAAACCTATCTACCACAACAAAAATTGAATCCCTTCCCCTCTTAGTCCGGGGTAATCCCAATACAAAGTCCATTGAAATATCAGTCCAGGGTTCATTGGGTATAGGCAAAGGAGTATATAATCCATGTGGTTTCAACTTAGATTTAGCTTGTTTGCAAGTGATACGCTTCTCACAAATCTTCTCTACATCACGTTTCATATGAGGCCAAAAAAAATGATCTTGCAAAACCCCTAAAGTCTTAGTGATACCAAAATGCCCCATCAATCCACCACTATGGGCTTCCCTAGTAAACAATTCACGCAATGAACATAGGGGTACACACAATCTATTTCCTCAAAATAAAAATCCATCATGCCTATAGAATTTTCCAAATGCAACTTTCTCACTTGCTTTGAACACATCAGAAAAATCAGTATCATTGGCATATAAGTCCTTGATGTATTCAAATCCAAGTAATTTCGCATTTAACGTGGAAAGTAAAGCATACCTTCGAGATAAAGCATCAGCTACCACATTCTCTTTTCCTTGCTTGTATTTGATCAGATAAGGAAATGTTTTAATGAACTCTACCCATTTTGCGTGGCGTCTGTTCAATTTGTGCTGCCCTTTCAAATGTCGTAGTGACTGATGATCCGTGTGAATCACAAATTCCTTTGGCCATAGGTAATACTGCCACGTCTCCAATGCCCTTACCAATGCGTACAACTCTTTGTCATACGTTGGATAGTTGAGAGCTACCCCACTCAACTTCTCACTGAAGTAAGCAATGGGTCTCCGTTCTTGCATAAGCACAACACCTATACCAATACCAGAAGCATCACATTCGATTTCAAATGTTTTAGAAAAGTCAGGTAGAATCAATAAAGGAGCCAAACTTAGCTTTTCTTTCAAGGTGTTGAATGCTTTCTCTTGCTCCTCTCCCCACTTGAAGGACTCATTTTTCTTGATGACGTTAGTAAGAGGAGCTGCAATGTTACTAAAATCTGGCACAAATCGTCGATAGAAGCTGGCCAATCCATGGAAACTCCTTACTTGGCTGATTGTTGTAGGTGTTGGCCATACTTGGATTGCTTTCACCTTTTCTTCATCCATCTCAACCCCTTTAGCACTAACAACAAACCCAAGAAACACAACCCTCTCCGTACAAAAGGTGCACTTCTTGAGGTTGGCAAAGAGCTTCTCTTCCTTGAGCACACTTAATACAGATGTTAAATGGATAACATGCTCTTCTAGATTTTTGCTATAAATCAAAATATCATCAAAATACACAACTACAAATCTTCCTAAGAAAGCACGTAAAACATGGTTCATTAAACACATAAAAGTGCTAGGAGCATTAGTTAATCCAAAAGGCATTACTAACCATTCATATAGGCCATGCTTGATCTTAAAAACAGTCTTCCATTCATCACCTTCCTTCATCCTAATCTGATGATATCCACTCCTAAGATCTATCTTTGTGAACACACAAGAGCCATGCAATTCGTCAAGCATATCATCAAGTCTAGGAATTGGGTGATGATATTTTATCGTTATGTTGTTGATGGCTCGGCAATCCACACACATCCTCCAGGTGCCGTCCTTCTTAGGAACTAGTAACACTGGAACAACACAAGGACTTAAGCTCTCTCGAACATGCCCCTTCTCTAATAGTTCGCCAATTTTCCTTTGGAGTTCCTTTGTTTCCTCCGGGTTGCTTCTATATGCAGGTCGATTTGGGATTGATGCACCAGGAATAAGGTCGATTTGATGTTCAATGCCTCGAATCGGAGGCAAGCCAGGTGGAACCTCTTAGAGAAAAACATCCGCGAAATCCTGTAAAAGAGAAACAACAACACTTGGCAAAGAATTATTAAGATCGTTAGTGCTCAAAAGTGCCTCCTTATACAAAAGTATAAGAGGTGGCTGATTTGAGAACAAAGCTCTTTTGATCTCACTTTTTTTTGCATAAAAGTTTTTCTCTTTCTTTTTTGCAGTTTTCTCAACTCCCTTTGATTCTTTCCACTCAATTTCTTTTCCCACATCTTCCTTGTCTCTCCTTTTCCCACTTTCTTTTTCTCTCTTTTTTTCATTTTCTATTTCTTTCTTCTTTTCATGGGCTCTTTGTAATTTTAGTTGATCCTCCATAACTTGTCGTGGAGTCAAGGGTACAAGTGAAATAGGCTGTCCTTTCAGAGTAAAAGAATACCTATTTGTGAACCCGTCGTGAGTTACCTTCCGATCAAATTGCCAAGGTCTTCCCAACAAAAGATGACATGCATGAATGGGAACCACATCACATAACAACTCGTCTTCATATTTGCCAATAACAATTGATACCAAGACTTGCTTTGTCACTTTGATTTTCCCGCAATCGTTCAACCACTGTAGGTGATAGGGACATGGATGTTTCAGGGCCGGTAGCGACAATTTCTCCACTAACTCAGTGCTTGCCACATTGGTGCAACTTTCTCCATCAATAATAACACTGCAAACCTTATCATTCACAAAGCAATGAGTATGAAATAAGTTTTTCCCGTGATTAA
>JAGFNQ010005136.1:0-65986 GCA_024364735.1 Boesenbergia rotunda | reverse complement strand
TCTCCAAATCCTTCCAACTCCTCTTCTTCTATTTCAGCCCTCGGAGCACGTCTTTGTTGTTGCACATTAGGATACCCATGCTGATGTCTCCTGGGTCTTTCCGCATCAACTCGATCCAGCCTCTCATGTATAGACTCCAATTCCGCCCTCATCATACGCTGCATTTCTCCCATTAATGCTTGCAATTGAAGATTTGGAAGTTGTCTAGCATTCTTAGTTATATCATCCTCTGGAATGTTGGACATTTTTGCAAAAAAAAAAAAAATAGAAGAAACCTCACAAGCACTCCCCTAGCTTTCTCAAGATTTGGGGACTCTCACTAGTAATGGTCTCACACACTCTCTTCTTTCTTTTTTTTCACTCAATTGTGTCTTTTTAGTTCTTAATCAAACTTCGAGAGCAAATCAAAATATCATGTTACAATTCAAAGTAATCCAACCGAAACTTTAAGAAAGGGCAAAAAAAAACTTTAAGAGAAAAGAAAGAGCACAAGATGATGAATACAAAGAGATGGAACGTGAAACTACTTCAAGGGTTCAAAGAAACTTGACTTGTACCATCAACTTCTTCTTCTTCTTTTGAATATTTTTTTTCCCCACAAATTTTTCTTCTTTTTTTTTCTTTTCCCACGAATTTTTTTTCCCGTTTTGTTTTTTTTTCAATATATCAAACAGCAAGAAAAGATAAATTGAACACTTGCCTTTTGAAACGAAGCTCTAATACCAGATGATACGAACCCCGCCAACAGACTTGATAGAACCCGAGACAAAGATAGATAGAACCCCAAGAACAAGATGATAAGAGTTTGAGCCTTTACCCCCAACCAAGACTGGCACGAACAAAGACTAAGAAAGAAGGAAACGCCACATTAGGATGGTGATAAGTTTCGGTTGTTGAACGCCACGAGATAGACTCGATAAGTTCAGAAGTTCCCTTAAGAACCAAGAGATCACAAAATCCTCACTAGGATGTTTACCAAAACCAAAGTGCTTACAAATTCGGAATTCTCTCCCTCATATAATGGGAGCAAGCAACTAAAGTACCTACATGCATGCATGCAAACAAATACAAGTACCCATGGTGCATGCAAGCATTTAAACACTTAGAAACCCAAAAAAAAACTCCAAGTCTCCATACTTTTGCATGCATGAAATTAAATAACTTAGAAACACAAAATCTCAAGTTTCCATACTTCTTTTCTCTTTTCCTTTTCCAAACATCATGCTAGGGATGAGTCATGGCTGAATAAGACCCGATCACATGGGTTAAGCCTTGATTTGTACTTGTGCTTAACTTGGTTTCTCGTTTCTCATAGCCAAGCCATTGTTCTTGGATTAGCCCTTTTAGTGTTTTCTTGAAACGCTTTGCTTGAAGTCTTGTAATTGGCCCTTCAAGAAGTGACAAATGATCTCTTGCGGTTTTTACTCGATCTTGATGAAAAACTCTTTGGTCTACATCATTCTCCTCCTCTTGAAAAGGATTTGCTCTCAGATCATCACCTACATCAAATGGGGACAAATCAGCATTAAAAGTAGTATGCACACCATACTCACCTGGTAATTCAAGTTTGTAGGCATTATCATTGATGCGTTCTATCACTTGAAATGACCCGTCGCCTCGAGGTAGGAGTTTAGAACGTCGTTTCTCTGGAAATCGCTCCTTCCGTAGGTGCAACCAAACCCACTCTCCTGGTTCAAACACAACTTTCTTGCACCCTTTGTTAGCTTGTTGTATATATTGCTTGGTCCTTCTCTCAATATTCAAGCGTGCTTGTTCATGAATTTGCTTCACAAATTCAGCCTTCTTCTTTCCATCTAAGTTGCTCACTTAAAGGTAGAGGAATCAAATCTATTGGTGACAAAGGATTAAATCCATAAACAACTTCAAATGGAGAAAATTGAGTTGCAGAATGTATGCTTCTATTGTATGCAAACTCAACATGTGGTAGACAATCCTCCCAGGTTTTCAAATTCTTCTTTATGATGGCACGAAGTAAGAAGGATAAAGTGCGATTAACAACTTCAGTTTGCCCATCGGTCTGGGGATGACAAGTAGTAGAGAATAATAATTTAGTTCCCAATTTTCCCCACAGAGTCTTCCAAAAGTAACTCAAAAATTTTGCATCTCGATCAGAGACAATTGTCCTAGGCATGCCATGTATCCTAACAACCTCTTTAAAGAACAAATCAGCTATATGGGATGCATCATTGGTTTTATGACATGGAATAAATGAGCCATCTTAGAAAACCTATCTACCACAACAAAAACTGAATCCCTTCCCCTCTTAGTCCGGGGTAATCCCAATACAAAGTCCATTGAAATATCAGTCCAGGGTTCATTGGGTATAGGCAAAGGAGTATATAAGCCATGTGGTTTCAACTTAGATTTAGCTTGTTTGCAAGTGATACACTTCTCACAAATCTTCTCTACATCACGTTTCATATGAGGCAAAAAAAAAATGATCTTGCAAAACCCCTAAAGTCTTAGTGACACCAAAATGCCCCATCAACCCACCACTATGGGCTTCCCTAGTAAACAATTCACGCAATGAACATAGGGGTACACACAATCTATTTCCTCGAAATAAAAATCCATCATGCCTATAGAATTTTCCAAATGCAACTTGCTCACATGCTTTGAACACATCAGAAAAATCAGTATCATTGGCATATAAGTCCTTGATGTATTCAAATCCAAGTAATTTCGCATCTAACGTGGAAAGTAAAGCATACCTTCGAGATAAAGCATCAGCTACCACATTCTCTTTTCCTTGCTTGTATTTGATCAGATAAGGAAATGTCTCAATGAACTCTACCCATTTTGCGTGGCGTCGGTTCAACTTGTGTTGCCCTTTCAAATGTCGCAGTGACTGATGATCCGTGTGTATCACGAATTCCTTTGGCCATAGGTAATGCTGCCACGTCTCCAATGCCCTTACCAATGCGTACAACTCTTTGTCATACGTTGGATAGTTGAGAGCTGCCCCACTCAACTTCTCACTGAAGTAAGCAATGGGTCTCCGTTCTTGCATAAGCACAGCACCTATACCAATACCAGAAGCATCACATTCGATTTCAAATGTTTTAGAAAAGTCAGGTAGAATCAATAAAGGAGCCGAACTTAGCTTTTCTTTCAAGGTGTTGAATGCTTTCTCTTGCTCCTCTCCCCACTTGAAGGACTCATTTTTCTTGATGATGTTAGTAAGAGGAGCTGCAATGTTACTAAAATCTGGCACAAATCGTCGATAGAAGCTGGCCAATCCATGGAAACTCCTTACTTGGCTGATTGTTGTAGGTGTGGCCATACTTGGATTGCTTTCACCTTTTCTTCATCCATCTCAACCCCTTTAGCACTAACAACAAACCCAAGAAACACAACCCTCTCCGTACAAAAGGTGCACTTCTTGAGGTTGGCAAAGAGCTTCTCTTCCTTGAGCACACTTAATACAGATGTTAAATGTATAACATGCTCTTCCAGATTTTTGCTATAAATCAAAATATCATCAAAATACACAACTACAAATCTTCCTAAGAAAGCACGTAAAACATGGTTCATTAAACGCATAAAAGTGCTAGGAGCATTAGTTAATCCAAAAGGCATTACTAACCATTCATATAGGCCATGCTTGGTCTTAAAAGCAGTCTTCCATTCATCACCTTCCTTCATCCTAATCTGATGATATCCACTCCTAAGATCTATCTTTGTGAACACACAAGAGCCATGCAATTCGTCAAGCATATCATCAAGTCTAGGAATTGGGTGACGATATTTTACCGTTATGTTGTTGACGGATCGGCAATCCACACACATCCTCCAAGTGTCGTCCTTCTTAGGAACTAGTAACACTGGAACAGCACAAGGACTTAGGCTCTCTCGAACATGCCCCTTCTCTAATAGTTCCCCAATTTGCCTTTGGAGTTCCTTTGTTTCCTCCGGGTTGCTTCTATATGCAGGTCGATTTGGGATTGGTGCACCAGGAATAAGGTCGATTTGATGTTCAATGCCTCGAATCGGAGGCAAGCCAGGTGGAACTTCTTCGGGAAAAACATCGACGAAATCCTGTAAAAGAGAAGCAAAGAATTGTTAAGATCGTTAGTGCTCAAAAGTGCCTCCTTATACAAAAGTATAAGAGGTGGCTGATTTGAGAACAAAGCTCTTTTGATCTCACTTTTTTTGCATAAAAGTTTTTCTCGTTCTTTTTTTTTTCTCAACTCCCTTTGATTCTTTCCACTCAATTTCTTTTCCCTCATCTTCCTTGTCTCTCCTTTTCCCACTTTCTTTTTCTCTTTTTTTTTCATTTGCTATTTCTTTCTTCTTTTCATTGGCTCTTTGTAATTTCAGTTGGTCCTCCATAACTTGTCGTGGAGTCAAGGGTACAAGCGAAATAGGCTGTCCTTTCAGAGTAAAAGAATACCTATTTGTGAACCCGTCGTGAGTTACCTTCCGATCAAATTGCCAAGGTCTTCCCAACAAAAGATGACATGCATGCATGGGAACCACATCACATAACAACTCGTTTTCATATTTGCCAATAGCAATTGATACCAAGACTTGCTTTGTCACTTTGATTTCCCCGCAATCGTTCAACCACTGTAGTCGATAGGGACATGGATGTTTCAGGGTCGGTAGCGACAATTTCTCCACTAACTCAGTGCTTGCCACATTGGTACAACTTCCTCCATCAATAATAACACTGCAAACCTTATCATTCACAAAGCAACGAGTATGAAATAAGTTTTCCCGTTGATTACCGTCTTCCTCCTTAGCTTGTAAACTTAGAACTCGTCTCGCCACCAATAAGTCTCCAACAACAGCATGTTGCTCATCATCTCTGTCCTCCGTTTGTGGTACTTCTTCAGCAACTTCATCCTCATCTTCTGATTCAAGCTCCCCTTGGGCATTGATAACCATCACCCTTTTGTTCACACATTGGCTAGCAATGTGACCACGCCCCTGACATTTGAAACACTTGATATCACGAGTTTTGTAAGTAGTGGACTCGCTAATACCTGGGGTTGTGGATGTTGTTGGTTTGGGCTTCTTGAAGAGTTCAAATTTTGGCTTGCTTTGTAACTGTTCCTCTTGTTTTGGGGCTGCCCTCCATGTATTGTTGCTAGTCACTGGTTGTCCCCTTCTAGTAAGCCTCTTTCTCTTTAGTTGTTCCTCTACTTTTACTGCTTGGTGTACCATGTCAGACAACTCAACATAATGTTGCAATTCAACAATATCAGCAATTTCTGGATTTAAACCATGCAAGAACCTAGCCATTGTGGCTTCTCGATCTTCATCCACATTAGCTCGTATCATAGAAACCTCCATCTCCTTAAAATACTCATCCACACTTTTGGTGCCTTGAGATAACCTTTGCAACTTCTGATATAAACTCCTATAGTAATGACTGGGTACAAATCTTTTTCTCATGAGCATTTTCATTTCGTCCCAATTGGACACAGGCCGCTCTCCATTTCGTCGCCGGTTCATAACTAGTTGATCCCACCACATAATAGCATAATCTGTGAATTCAATGGCAGTTCTGAAAATTCATGACAATCAAACACCATCTCTATCTTGGTTTCCCACTCCAAATAAATTTCTGGATCATTTTTACCTTGGAAGGATGGAATCTTCAGCTTTACGCTTCCTAAGTCATTAACTCTTCTATTTCCACCAATCCGATCCTCCCTATGCTCAGTCCGATCTCTATAGCCCCTCCTTTCTTCTCTATTACAATTCCAACCCCGATTGTAGTTTTGTTCACCAAATCCTTCCAACTCCTCTTCTTCTTCTATTTCAGCCCTCGGAGCACGTCTTTGCTGTTGCACATTAGGATACCCTTGCTGATGTCTCCTGGGTGTTTCCGCTTCAACTCGATCCAGCCTCTCATGTATTGACTCCAATTCCGCCCTCATCATACGCTGCATTTCTCCCATTAATGCTTGCAATTGAAGATTTGGAAGTTGTCTAGTGTTCTCAGTTATACCATCCTCTGGAATGTTGGACATTTTTGCAAAAAAAAAAATAGAAGATACCTCACAAGCACTCCCTCTAGCGTTCTCAAGATTTGGGAACTCTCACTAGTAGTGGTCTCACACACTCTCTTCTCTTTTTTTTCACTCAATTGTGTCTCTTTAGTTCTTAATCAAACTTCGAGAGCAAATCAGAATATCATGTGATGATTCAGAGTAATCCAACCGAAACTTTAAGAAATGGCAAAAAAAACTTTAAGAGAAAAGAAAGAGCACAAGATGACGAATACAAAGAAATGGAAGGTGAAACTACTTCAAGGGTTCAAAGAAACTTGACTTGCACCATCAACTTCTTTTTTTTTGAATATTTTTTTTCCACGATTTTTTTTTGACTTTTTTTTTGTTTTGTTTTTTTACTATATCAAACAGCAAGAAAAAATAAATTGCGCACTTGCCATTTGAAACGAAGCTCTGATACCAGATGATACGAACCCCACCAATAGACGTGATGGAACCCGAGACAAAGATGGATAGAACCCCAAGAACAAGATGACAAGAGTTTGAGCCTTTACCCGCAACCAAGACTGGCACGAACAAAGACTACGAAAGAAGGAAACGCCACACCAGGATTGTGATAAGTTTCGATTGTTGAACGCCACGAGATAGACTCGATAAGTTCAGAAGTTCCCTTAAGAACCTAGAGATCACAAAATCCTCATTAGGATGTTTACCAAAAACCAAAGTGCTTACAAATTCTGAATTCTCTCCCTTATATAATGGGAGCAAGCAACTAAAGTACCTACATGCATGCATGCAAACAAATACAAGTACCCATGATGCATGCAAGCATTTAAACACTTAGAAACCCAAAAAAAACTCCAACTCTCCATACTTTTGCATGCATGAAATTAAATAACCTAGAAACCCCAAAATCCTAAGTTTCCATACTTCTTTTCTCCTTCCCTTTTCCAACCATCATGCTAGGGATGAGTCATGGCTGAATAAGACCGATCACATGGGTTAAGCCTTGATTTGTACTTGGGCTTAACTTGGTTTCTCATTTCTCATAGCCAAGCCATTGTTCTTGGATTAGCCCCTTTAGTGCTTCCTTGAAACGCTTTGCTTGAAGTCTTGTAATTGGCCCTTCAGGAAGTGACAAATGATCTCTTGCGGTTTTAACCCGGTCTTGATGAAATGCTCCATGGTCTACATCAGAACAGATGAAGCCCCTCTCTTTGAAGATCAAGTACGAGACTATAGCCAAAGACAAAGGCGAAGATATAATGCCCACAGAGCCATCCAAAGGGTTACAAGAAGAATAGTTGGTCAAGGACCTTTCAACCAGTCCCTTGAGCAACAGCTAGAACCACAAACTCAACTACGCCTCTCAATGCTCTATAGTACCTGCTGAGGTACTACTATTCAAGAAGAGATGATGTGCACCATAGAGTATACGTGCACAGATCTGAAGAAGCCATCCTGGTTACAAATAACCAAATAGACCGTGCTTTTATTCAACCCGAAAGCTTCAACCAACAAGTGAGAGCCTCATCATGTAGTAGATTGAATAAGCCAAAAATTACATGTTGTGGCCGCCACCCCCTATATTTATAGCTATAGGGTGAACTAAAAACCCTAAAAGGCCAAAAGGAAGCCCATTTAGTGGAGGCCTATATAGACTACATAGGCCTATTGAGCTCTTGGCACCATTACAACCCAAATAAAGCTAGAAATTGGGCCTAAATTAAACCCACAAAATTAAAATATCCTTCTTACATAGACAAGAGACTAAGGATACTTGTTAAGCTCATCTAAGGCTTGAATTAGGTTGACTAAGCCGTAAGAGTTGCTCTTGGTCAAACCTTCTTCAATGGTCGCTTTGGCTTTCACATCTTCAATTAGCACATTAAGTGCTTCTTTCATCTTTTTAGCCTTAGCCCTTGTAATTGGGCCCCCTTTGATGCATAATGGATCATCAACAACTTCTAGAGTGGGTTGAGCATGATCCATATCGTTAGCTTGTTGGGAAACTTGTTCACTTCCTTTGTCTCCATCATTCCCCCTCTCCTCAAAAGGATTCATCCTCGAATCTTGATTACCTACATCAAAGGGAGAGAGATCAGAAACATTAAATGTGGGACTCACATTATACTCACCCAGCAAGTCAAGCTTGTAGGCATTATCATTGATTCGCGCCACGACTTGAAATGGTCCATCTCCTCTTGGATGCAACTTAGTACGACGTTTAGCAGGAAATCTCTCCTTTCTCATTTGAACTCAAACCCAATCACCGGGTTCAAAGATTATTTTCTTTCGTCCCTTGTTGGCTTGCGTAGCATATTGTTCAGTCTTCTTTTCAATTTGCATCCTTACTTTCACGTGCATTTGTCTCACAAATTCAGCTTTCTTAGTACCATCCAAACTAGCATGCTCAGAGATAGGCAAAGGTGATAAATCCAAAGGAGTTAGTGGATTGAAACCATATACTACTTCAAAAGGTGAACACTTAGTAGCAGAATGTATAGATCTATTATATATGCAAATTCAACATGTGGTAAGCAATCTTCCCAACCCTTTAAATTCTTTTGAATGATAGCCCTTAATAAAGTAGCTAAGGTTCGATTTACTACCTCAGTTTGTCCATCTGTTTGTGGATGACACGTTGTAGAAAACAACAACTTTGTTCCCAACTTGTCCCATAGTGTCTTCCAAAAGTAGCTTAGAAACTTTGCATCACGATATGAAACTATGCTTTTCGGCACTCCATGAAGTCGCACAATGTCCCTAAAAAAGAGATCAGCAATATGATTAGCATCATCTGTTTTCCTACAAGGAATAAAATGAGCCATTTTGAAAAATCTGTCTACAACCACGAAAATAGAATCCATACCACGTTTTGACCTTGGTAATCCTACAATAATGTCCATAGAAATATCAACCCAAGGTTCACTATGAATTGGTAGAGGTGTATACAACCCATGAGGTAAAGATTTAGATTTTGCTTGCCTACATGTGATACACTTCTCACAAAATTTTACAACATCACCTTTCATATGTGGCCAAAAGAAATGCTCCAACAAAACATCAACTGTTTTTCTCACTCCAAAATGTCCCATTAGTCCCCCACCATGAGCTTCTTGGACTAATAATTCCCGCAATGAAGAGTTAGGCACACATAACCTATTAACTCTAAACAGAAATCCGTCATGCCTATAAAACTTCCCAAATGCAGCATGCTCACAAACTTCAAATAAATTTCCAAAGTTAGGATCTTTAGAATATAAATCTTTAATGTATTCAAATCCTAACAATTTGGTGTTCAAAGTAGAGCGCAAGGTATACCTTCGAGATAAAGCATCTGCAACAGTATTTTCTATACCTCGTTTATACTTGATCACATAAGGAAATGATTCAATGAACTCCACCCATTTCACATGACGTCGATTCAACTTACTTGGGCTCTTCAAGTGCTTCAATGATTCATGATCAGTGTGAATGACAAACTCTTTGGGCCACAAGTAGTGTTGCCAAGTCTCTAAAGCCCTCACCAAAGCATACATCTCTTTGTCATAAGTGGGATAGTTCAAAGCTGCTCCACTCAATTTCTCACTAAAATAAGCAAGGGGTTGACCTTCTTGTATTAGCACAGCTCCAATACCTATTCCTGATGCATCACACTCAATTTCAAAAGTTTTAGCAAAGTTAGGTAACGCAAGTAAAGGTGCAGAACTTAATTTCTCCTTAAGTGAGTTGAAGGCTAAATCCTGTTCACTATCACAATGAAATCCAACATTCTTTTTAACAATTTCAGTCAAGGGTGCAGCTAAAGTGCTAAAATTCTTAACAAACCTTCTGTAGAAACTTGCCAAACCATAGAAGCTACGTATCTCAGTTATTGTTTTTGGTGTTGGCCATTCACGAATAGCCTTAACCTTCTTCTCATCCACTGCTATTCCGTTAGCACTAACAATATAACCAAGAAACTCAATTTGATTAGTGCAAAAAGAACATTTTTGAAGGTTAGCATACAACTTCTCATTTCGCAAAACAATGAGAACATTTTGTAAATGTTGTAAATGCTCTTCTAAATTTTTGCTATAAATCAAGATGTCATCAAAGTATACTACGACAAAATTTCCAATAAAAGCACGCAAAATATGGTTCATTAACCTCATGAAAGTACTAGGTGCATTAGTAAGCCCAAATGGCATTACTAACCATTCGTACAAACCATACCTAGTCTTAAATGCAGTTTTCCATTCGTCTCCCTTACGCATGCGAATTTGATGATAGCCCGACTTCAAATCAATTTTAGAGAAAATGCAAGAGCTATGTAGTTCATCTAGCATATCATCTAATCTAGGAATAGGATGACGATACTTTACCGTGATCTTGTTGATAGGTCGACAATCAACGCACATTCTCCAAGATCCATCCTTCTTAGGTACTAGCAAAACGGGGACAACACATGGACTCAAGCTTTCTCGGACGTATCCTTTTTTCATCAACTCTTCAACTTGCCTTTGAAGTTCTTTTATCTCAGCAGGGTTACACCTATAGGCTGGCCGATTAGGAATTGCGGATCCAGGAATGAAATCAATTTAGTGTTCTATTCCTCTAAGTGGTGGCAATCCATCAGGAACCTCATCAGGAAATATATCATCAAATTCCTGCAAAAGAGATTTAACAACACTAGGCAAAGTAGGATTAAGATCGTTAGTGTTAAAATCGGCCTCCTTGTACAAAAGTACAATCATCGGCTGTGAAGCATAAAACACTCTCTTAACCTCTCTTTCTTTTGCATGAAAGCTCCTTTTTTTACATTCTTGCTCTTGAATTTCTTTTCCCCTTTCTCACACTCTTTTTCTTCATATAGGAACCTTTTTTTTCTCACACTAGGCAAAGTAGGAACCTTTTCTTTTCTCACACTCTTTTTCTTTTTCTCACTTTCTTTTTTCTCACACTCTTTTCTTTTTTTACTCTCATTTTTTATCTTCATATACTTGCTTAGGAGTCAATGGTACAAGAGTTACATATTTACCATGCATCATAAAAGAATTCATATTTTTAAACCCATCATGCATGACCTTCCTATCAAATTGCCATGGTCTACCTAAAAGTAAATGACTTGCATGCATTGGCCTACATCACAAAGTATCTCATCATGATATCTACGAATGGAAAATGAAACCAACACTTGCTTGTTGACCTTGACTTCCCCGCAATCATTCAACCATTGTAGTTTATAAGGTCTAGGATGCTTAGTGGTAGGCAAGCATAATTTCTCAACCAAAATAGTACTAGCTACATTAGTGCAACTTCCCCCATCTATAATCATACTACATACCTTGTCTTTGATGTGGCAACGGGTATGAAATATGTTGTCTCGTTGTTCTTCATTATCTTCTTTCACTTGCACATTTAGAGCACGCCTAGTGACAAGGGCTTCACCTTCAACGGGATACTTTTCTTCGCTTTCCAATAATGTGGGCAAGATACTATCATCATCGAACTCACTTTCTGTCTCGATGTCACCATTTTCTTTCAAAATCAGTTCTTTGCCTTTGACCAATGGAGAGCTTGCATCTTTATTCTTTGATAAATCGGACTTTTTCTTTGATTCAACTTTATCATCTCTTTTTTTCCAACTAGATTTCCATGTTGACGAATTAGAATATTACCCCCCATGCTTGATTGATCCCTTCTTTTTGAGTTGTCTTTCAACCTTCATGGACATATGCACCATGTCTTCAAGCTCCACATAATGTTGCAACTCCACTACATTTACAATTTCTTGATTTAATCCTTGTAAAAATCGTGCCATGGTCGCTTCTCGGTCCTCCTCCACATTTGCTCGAATCATTGCGATTTCCATCTCTTTGTGGTATTCCTCCACAGTCTTGGATCCTTGTGTGAGACTTTGTAACCATTGATACAAATCTCGATAGTAATGTGTTGGAATGAATCTCTTTCTCATAATAGTCTTCATCTCCTCCCAACTGCCAACGGGTCTCTCTTTGTTTCTTCGCCTACTTAGAATAATTTGATCCCACCAAATAATTGCATAATCAACAAATTCAACGGCAGCGAGTTTTACTTTCTTCTCTTCAGAATAGTTGTGACAATCAAATACTAACTCCACTTTCTTTTCCCACTCCAAATAGGCTTCAGGATCAATTTTGCCTTGAAATGAACGAATCTTCATCTTGATATTTCCCAAGTTTCTATCCACATGATCATTCATCCTTCCTCTTCTACCACCTACTCGAGCATGATCCGATCTGCCACTTGAAGCTCTATCATCAATATCCTCAGATACGCCATCATCATCATCATCATCATGGTCACCACGGCAATTCTAGCACTTCGTGAAGGAACTCTACCAACCTGGCTATGTTGCAATCCTGCAATTACAACATCTTGTTTCTCTAATCTGTCCATAATCTGACTAAAACGGATTTCCATGCGTTCCAAGTGTTGTCTCAAAGCACGTTGATCAAGGGATTCTCTAGGTCTTGCTTCTCCACTTGTCGCCATTGAACAATCTGTTTCACTCAAACACTCTAACTTACGAATGTTAGCTCTTTAAAGAACTCGAACTGAGAATTGAGGCAAATACCTTGTAAGCGTTCGTGGACTATCAAAATTCCCAAGGGTGTTAGGACAAAATATAGGATTTCAAGATAAATAGTGCAAATTGTAGAATTGAAAACTTGAAATAAGTGCTGAACGGAAATTTTCCAGAATTGAATCTAGGCAAAATTGAGGACAATGCGGAAATGAAAGATAGCAAAATGTGAATTAAAGCGCTGAAAGGAAAGTTGACACAACTTAATCTAGGCTGCCAGAATTGAATCTAGGCAACTTAAAGGAAAATGAAAGTACTACAAATAAGAGTTGAAAGGAAAGTTGCCAAAACTTAATCTAGGCTGCCAGAATTGAATCTAGGCTAACTTGAAATGAAATGAGAATACTTAAAATAAGAGCTGAAAATGAAAGTCGCCAGAACTTAATCTAGGCTAACTTGAAATGAAATGAGAATACTTGAAATAAGAGTGGAAATGAAAGTTGCCAGAACTTAATCTAGGCTAACTTGAAATGCAAACAAAGTCTCTACTTCCTTCTCTTTTTTTTCTTTTTTTTTCAGCCTCTTTTGCTTCTTTTTTTTTTGTTTTGGCTTTTCTTCTTTCTTTTTTTCCTTCCTTCCTTTCTTTGCTTCTTTTTTTTTTCTTACTTTTTTTTTGGCTCAATTTTTTTTCCTCCTTTTTTTTTGAGCAACAAAGCAAGTAAGGCTTGCTAAGCAAACGAAAAGAAACAAAAATACGATAGAAACTCAAGAACACAAAGAAAAGGATAACCAAATCGATTTAGAGAAACTAAGGCTCTGATACCAAACGATGCGAACCCAATGAGAAGAAGTCTCAAGAACACACAATAAATGGAAGAAAGAGAGAAAGATAGTCTAAATCGAAAAGATGGAGAATGAAAAAAAGAAACCTCGACCCAATGATTAAGGAAGCAGAACCTTGGTATAGAAGAAGAAGAAGATAGACGCCACAACCTTGGGATGGAGGTTGATAAGTCTTGAACGCCACAAGGGGATGCCTTGATAAGTTCTAGTTCAATGAAGAACCAACAACTGAGAGCCTCACCAAGTAGTAGATTGAATAAGCCAAAAGTTACATGTTGTGACCGCCACCCCCTATATTTATAGCTATAGGGTGACCTAAAAACCCTAAAAGGCCAAAAGGAAGCCCATTTAGTAGAGGCCTATATAGACTACATAGGCCTATTGAGCTCTTGGCACCAAAAGGAAGCTAGAAATTGGGCCTAAATTGAGCCCACAAAATTATAATATCCTTCTTACATAGACAAGAGACTAAGGATACTAGTTAAGCTCATCTAAGGCTTGAATTAGGTTGACTAAGCCGTAAGACTTGCTCTTGGTCAAACCTTCTTCAATGGTTTATTCTTTAAGATTATATAATTTATGTGTGTTCACAGTTCACACAAGTGGAGTACTCTCAACAAGAAATTGATTAAGTGCGCTCTGAGGTAGCCGAATGCATACAAGATTATATTTATGAATAGGTATGTATAAGTCCTTTTCTTATTATTATTTTTCTACTATTTCCAACAAATTGGGCCAAATGTTTTATTTTGTGCATGACTATTACTTGGAGTTGTATTCTCATTTAATCTAATTTGTTTAATATTCTGTTGCTGTGTTTATGTGTATATAATCCTTTTCTGAGTTTTGATATCATTTATAGGCTTAAATTTTGTTTTAGATTTAATCAGTTGATCTCTTGATAGAAACTTAAGTTGATTTGGTGATTATTTATACCAACAGTTTAAATGTCTAGGAAGAGCCTAATCCATAAGCTGATAGCTAACAATAAGTTATTTATACATCGAGATTTTTTTCCACTTGCTTTATTGCTTTAAATAACTAACTGGAGTATAATTTTTATTTTCTGGTATCGGTTTTTTTAATTGTCTAAACATCCTATTGACTTGCCTACCTCAGTCTTCCCAAAGAAAGTGTGATGCAATTCTCACAAACTAGGTTGATTTATTGTCACATACAGCCTTGTAGACAATCCAGAAATGTCCTCCCGCATTCTGAATCTTGCATCGAGTGATCACCATTATGCTGTGAGCAAAAATGATTGTTACAGCTTATCTCAATGCAAGTCGATAAGGTATGAATCAATTCTGGAAGCTTTAGCCATATCGTTGAAAAGATATTGCAAACTAAATAGAGATTTTGATA
Source organism: Boesenbergia rotunda (assembly GCA_024364735.1). Taxonomy (NCBI): domain Eukaryota; kingdom Viridiplantae; phylum Streptophyta; class Magnoliopsida; order Zingiberales; family Zingiberaceae; genus Boesenbergia; species Boesenbergia rotunda. Next base: position 51,244 of record JAGFNQ010005136.1, on the reverse strand, counting down.
GCTTATCTCAAGGCATGCCAATAAGTGATACAATGCATGTCGATTGTATCACTTGCTGTAAGTGTTTAACAAAAGAACTCAGCTGGTTGCTTGTTTTGTTTCAGACTAATTTCAGATGACAACATTGCATCTCTATCGTACTATAATATAGTTGTATCATAATTATCTTCTAGAATCTTTTGTTATACTATTTTTAGTTGTGAATGATCATTTTATATTTCTATTTGGTGTGACAATTCATATCCAAGGGAAGGAATCAGCTTACGGTGCAAAGCTAAGGGGCGCGGTTGTCTTCATCTGGTTGACTGCACTTGGATGAAGCTACTGGGGATATTTTGATAATGTTTGGACTAATTTTGATGATGTTTATCTCAGTTTCTGGTTCTTGATGTATATGATATTTTGATGATGCTATCTCAATTTGGACTAATACTGGGGATATCTTGATGTATGATATTTGATGATATTTTAATGTATGATAGTTTGAAGTGTGTTTGCTCAATATTGTTTAATTATTTAAATAATTTATTTTTTAAATGGTTTTTGTTGTAAATTGTTGGTTGCCTCAATCAAAAGACAACGATTTTTATTTGTTGTCAAACTATTATTTAAATCATACACAAACAACGGTTTAATAATATTGTTAACCTGTTGTCGATCACATTAAAAGACAACGGTGAAAAACCATTGCTACACTGTTGTTATTGACTATAAACGACAACGGTTTTTAACTGTTGATGTTGAGCACCCCTTTTAACAACATGGCCTTTAACAACAGTGATTTTAACCTACGACAACGGTGAACGCCCGTTGTTAATAAGCATTTTTCTAGTAGTGAGTGTTTAAGATATGTACTTTACACCCAAATACTTTTAAGTAGTATAGTTTGTGATACTAAATTTCATAGGGTATTTTATTATGCCTTTTTTGTGGGATCGATGTAATTGATAGATGGGGGGGGGGTGAATATCGATAACATAATTTTTCTGAGAATCAAAATTAAACGCAATAGAAAGTACACAAATCAAACACGGCTAACGCGGTTTGTTTTACTTGGTTCAGTGTATATAACGGCTCCTACTCCAAGACTCACGGTCCCTGACCATTTTCGTTGGGAAAGTCTATAGCTCGAAAAATGATGTACAAGTGTAGAAATTTAAGTACAAAATTAAATAAAAAAGCTTATACTAACGACACTTAAGAAGAAGAGCGAAGCTTTGTCGAAATGACGTGTCGTCGATTTTGAACGTTGTCACCATAGAATGCTTGAGTTGATGTAAGGAAGCAAAGGGGTGAAGCCCCTTTTATAGCTGCTTCTCGGGCGCCTGATAGCTATTGGGCGCCTACCACGTGACCCAAAATCGCCGCATCCTTATCCGCAGACTCGGCCGGCGTTTATCTCCATTCATGGATGCCTGGGACTACTGAGGTGCTTGTGAGCTCACGGGCGCCTAGGAGATGATGTGGCGTAGCTGCTGGAAGAACCCCTTCTCGTTGAATTTAAATTAAAAACTATGATTTGATTGAACTTTGAGTTAGATTCAAGTTTAACAACTAGTAAATTAAAAATAAATTTCGATAATTGCCTATTAGGTCCTTGAGAGGCAAAGGGGCCTTCTTGGATATCGGAGGAACGACACTTTCCTAGACAAAACCTTTTAAAGAAATTTTATTTTCAAGTTACACTTTGAGAAACCTTGGTCTAACTAGTCTAGGATATGGTGAGGTAGCTTCAGCTAGTTACACCGGGCTAAAAAGACCAAATAGGGTATGTCTTACCATACCTAACTCCTTAGACAGGCATTTTTAATGTACTATTAGCTCGCCCTACACTAATGCTAGGGAATGAATTTTGTCATTAGGGATCCAATAATGATTTGGTCCCACTTGATTAGTTAGGCTAATTTTAGGGACCATGCTTGGACTTGGGTGCTAGTATGCTTCAACATTGAAAAGTATAATCTATACCGTGAGTTGGTTCTATACCCAAGTCTAGATCGGTTAAGAACGACATTCTGTTTTCCAAGAATCATATTAAGATTCTTAGAACTCGAAGTAAACCACTCTTGGGCATCTCTATGTTCCTTGACATATGTATTTAGGGAGGAATTCTCTTCCTCAAGTTGTTGGACTTGAGTTGAGGTTCCTTCTTGAACAGTTTCAGTCAAGGAGCTTGAGTTAGCCTCATCCTTACGGGCTTTTACCTCCTTTTGGAGGGACTTAACTCAGACGTTGGATTTGGCCAACTTACGAGATTGATAGGATATTAAATCATATAAGTTAGATTTAGTGATTTGACCATTTTCTAACATTGAGAGTGTTCCCGTATCATGGCTTTCCTCTGGCTCTAGTTCAGATTCGGACTCGGTGTCGAGTTCTTTTGATGCCGTCAGCACAAGGAAGTTCGATTGAGGTACTTCTTCTTCATCTTCCCCACACAGCCTGGAGTGCCTTCTTTCTCCGTTGTTTCTTTCCCTCCTTTAAGTTAGGACACTCCGATTTGATGTGGCCCTTCTTGTTGCACCCATAACAGGTAATCTCTATCTTGCTTTTCTAGCTCGTGTTTGGTCCAGTCTGATCATCCAGTGACTGAACCAATTTCTTCTTCCTTTGGCATTTGTTTTTCTTGAACTGGCTTCGAAATAACTTGACTAGCTCGGTGTAGTCAAAGTCTTCTTCGTTCGATTCTGAGTTGGAATTAGACTTGGATTTTGGTTGCGACTTTTTCTTCTTAATTTTTCCTGCAATAAACTGAATACCTTTCTCGACATAAGTAGTATTAGTCTGTTCATGCAATTCCAGTTTAGAAAATAACTCATCTAAATTAATTTTAAAAAGATCCCTCAAAACTTTATAACCATCTACCATAAATGCTCACAAAGTATTTCTTGGAAAAGAGTTGCATACTATATTATGTCTACGTTCTCTACCTTGTAACTGATAGCATGAAGATCGTTCATCAACTCTTAGATGCGTGCATGAAGTTGTCCATCAGTTTCACCATCTTGCGTCTTTATGTTGTAGAGCTTGTTTAGAAGCAGATCCCGCTTACTTATCTTCGTGTCAGAAGTCCCTTCATGGAGTTTTATTAGCTTGTTCCAGAGCTCCTTCGCGCTATTGAAGGAGTCAACGTGGTTAAGCTCCTCCTTCATGAGGCCACATTGGAGAGTCTGAGTAGCCTTTGCATTAGCTTCTATTTTCTTCTTCAGGGCAGTGTCCCATTCGGTGTATCCCTGAATTTCTCCTTGTGCATTTTTTGGGATTTCGAGGTAGGCCTGGGTAATGATCTACATTTCCACATGAGTTTTCAGGTCGACTTTCATGCAGCTCCTCCAGTAGCTGAAATCTTCTCTTAAGAAAAGAGGAGGACGGGCAGTGTTGTATCCTTCTTGTTGGGCCATTTAATATAGAGAAATGCTAAAAAAATAGAAATAACAAAACTTATCCCAAGACATGCTCTTGGATTCGCTGTGCGGAAATAAATATAAAAACAAATCTTGAGTGGTGTTGCACCAACTTTGAGATACGAAAAATTTGTGAATGAAAAAGAAACATAAAAAATTAGAAATAGGCAAGAATACCTTTTCTGATTAAAAAATATTGAAAATCCAAAAAACAACTCACTTGTGGGATCGATGAAATCGAAGGGAGGGGGGGGGTTGAATATCGATTCGAAGTGTTTGGATTCAAGAGAGTAAAGGCAATGGAAATAAAGAAATCAAGTCAAAACAGTACTAACATCTTTGTTTTTACTTGGTTCAGAGTCTGTGACGAGTCTTACTCCAAGGCGCATGGTCTTTGATCATTTTCGTTGGAGAATTCTATATGGTCGCAAAATATGTTACAAATATGTAATTTGAAGTACAGAATAAACAAGTAAATTATACTAACAACACTTGACTGAAAAAGAAATGGAAGCGTTTCATTGTCGGAGTAGCGTGTTGTCGATCTCGAACTATTTTGACACAGCAAACTTGAGCACAAAGTGCGCTGGAATTTGATGCCGAATGATAGAGCTCAAAACCCCTTAAATACAGGCACTCGGGCGCCCGAGTGCCAATAGGGTTGCCTCCATGTCACCGATCTGGCCGCATCGTGATTCGCTGATAATGTCCAAACATTATCCTTCTCGAGTGCTTGAGTGCTCTGGGGCGCCTGAGCGATGACATGGCGTGTCCAATCAACAGCCGCTAACATAGCCTCGCCTGACTGAGAATTCTGTACTGGGGCGCCCAAGACCTCTCAAGCGCCTATATACTCAGCGCTCGAGACCTCTCGGGCACCTAAGCTCTTGGGCGCCCGAGACCTCTAGGACACCCCGGGAGCTGCTGATTCCAATTTCTTTGGCTACAACATAGGGTTAGTCTCAAATACAAATAATATGTAAAGTGTATAACATAAAATACATGTTCGACAGCCAGAGTTGTCCGCTCTTGACTTTGGATTTTGAAATGAAATCCTAGGTCGGACTGCAGTTTCCTCTTCCGGGGAATGCTTCCTCACCTACTCCACTCTGGAGAAATTACCGTTTGCCAATCGGCACCTCCTGTTGCACTTTTGCTTGGCCTCCGAAGCATTTGGATCTCGAGACGTCCATACCTCGACCCATCCCTACTTCTGTCCATTGTCCTCGCTCAGCTAAGACTTCTACTCGATCTTCCGGATTAGGTCATCAGTTCTCGATCCCCCGTCAAGTCTTCGGTGCCCAGTCCTTGGCCAAGACTTCATGCCTAGTCCTCGACCAGGACTTCATGCTCAACCCTGTGGTCAAGACTTCGTGCCAAGACAAACTAGGACTTTCCTGTATACTTTGTCAAATATATTAGATAACAACACATACTTAACTTTAAACCCTTTAACATTATCAATATCAGGTTCGATCTGGTGCTTCCGGCACCAACATGATTGGAAATTGGATTGGCTCTTTGCTCGGTTGCTACGACTGGCTTGGCAGGACCGACAGGTGGTGCACCCCCTCTCCAAGATGGAATCCCCTCAACACTAACCTCTATTTGAGCTATGGGCATGTGTCGTTAACCTATGAAGTCATATTCACTCAGTGAAGTGAGATGGCCCTGGGAGATGTCAATACCTATGACTGCAAATAGGGCTGTCAGGACATGTCAATAGGGCATATGGACTCTTTTCTTGGTGACAGTACCTGATGCATGGATTATGTTGTGGAAGATATGGTCATCTATGTCAATGTCCAGTCTCTATCATAGAGAATAATGAAAGAAAGAGTGAGACGGATAGATGGTCTGCACATCCCAAGATGTGACAGGCAAGATACAGGTAGTGAGAACTATGTATAGAATGTAATCTCGGACTCTAAGAGTTAGTGACCTAAAGTCAGTCACGATGGGAGTCCTTTCTACCCAAAAAAGTACATATGGATGGTATCCAAGGTAATATGTGAGTAGGGCTCATCAAATGGTAGCTCCCAACTAAGGTACTAGGGGAAGGGACAAGTGGATGCCCTATGTCCTAAATAATCAACCAGGACAGTAGGGGAAAAAGTAATGTCCCTCCCGGCGACTCTAGTGGCGTATGCTATGTGGGATCATTGTGATCGATAGAGCGGAGGGGGGGGGGGTGAATATCAATTACGTATTTTTGGAAAATCAAATTCAACGCAGCAGAAAAAACAAGTCAAAAACAATGCTGACACTTTGTTTTTTACATGGTTCAGAGTCTGTGATGGCTCATAGTCTAAGGCCCACGGTCCTTGATCGTTTACATTGGCAATACTATAATTCATAATAATGAAGTACAAGTATAATGATTTAAGTACAAAAATGAACTAGAAATATTATACCAATGACACTTTAATGAAAGAGATGATCTTCTCGTTGTAGGAACTGGAAAAATGAACTCCAACTTCTTTGGAGCAGTGAACTTGAGCACGAAAGTTTTGTCGCAGTGTTTTTGAATGCTTTTATTAATGTATGGAAGCAAGGGGGTGAAACCCCTTTAATACTTGAACTCGGGTCCCCGAGAGGCTATAGGGGCGCCCTCTACAATGATGATTCAGTTGCGTCGTTATCTGTGGACTCACCCAAACTCTAACCCTTCTTGGGCGCCTAGGAGCTCTGGGGTTCCTGGGAGCTGATGTGGCACCTCCAACCAACGGCTGCTAACTCAACTTGTGGCAACGCTGAGAAACACCTCTGGGGCGCCTGAGTCCTCTCATGTGCCTAGATTCCCGGGCGCCTGAGAGTGTTGGAACCGGCTCGGCGGGTTTCCCTAGCGAATACTTGGTCGTCCTTGAGAGACCTCTCCATGTCTACGAATTAAAAAAAATTTAATTCGAATGGAGAGCCTTCTCTGAACGACCATCTTGTCATCGTATCGTTTAGTACAAATTACAACTTGGTCAATCACAATGATCGTGCCTTGTAATTCTCCTAACCGAACAATCACAGAAGAGTTGACGAGTGGATCGCCGGTTCTTGTGTTTATGGTCGGGGTCCAATTAATTAATTATTCACCATGATTCACAATCAAAATAATTAATCAATACACATGAAATGACGAAGCAAAACAATTAGGCACAAAAGGAACAAAAGGAGCCAAAGGAAGAGAGTTATACCTTCCCTTTACCTCGAAACCTTCAACCTTATGTCCCTCCCCTCCCGGACGTCGTGTGGGCGACGAGCTACCAAAACCTAGATCACCGAAACCTCCAAAGCAAATTCTTCTTCTTCCAAAAACCCTAGCCACTAGGGTTTTGATCCGCCGACGCCTTCACTCCTGTCTTCCTTCCTCCGCCGGCCACCGTGAACTTGCCAAGCTTGCCAACAACAAGGGAGATCCAAAGAGGAAGATGAAGAAGAAGATGATGAGGAGAAACATGTTTCTCCTCTACCCAAATCCGGCCAAACACCTTGTCTTCCCACCCTAGCGCAGCCGCCTTGCACAGCCGCCCGCCGAGCATCTCTTGCACGCTACCCACAGGCTGCCTCCCCTCCTAGCCGTTCACCACAAAAGGGAGAATCAAATCCTCCCTTCCTCTAGTAGTGATCAGCGCCCTAGGAGGAGAATGATGGGATGAGGAAGAAGACGGTTTTCTTCCTTTAACCGGCGCCCTAGGAGAGAGAAACGAGAGAGAGAAGAAGAGAGAGACCCTTGGGTGGATTAATTGGATTAATTCCTATGTTTCATGATCCCATGGGGTTTATATAGGGCGAAGGCAGGGACCATGAGGAGGAGTTGGATCTTGACCCACTAATGGATCTAAATCCAATCCATTAATTAAGATCCATTCCACTAAAGGATCTTAATTGAACTTCCTCACCAACACCATATTTTCATATGGGCTCCACATATTATGATTCGTCCATCCCCCATGTTTAAGATATCGAATGCTCGTTAATTAATTTAAATTACTGACAATTTAAATTAATTAACTTCTGGATCTGTGATTAGTACCACTCAACCTTATCATCATGTTGGATCAAACCCACTTGCAGGGTTTAACATGATGAACCTTTTGAGCTCATCAAAGGAGCATCATCATCCCGACTCACCAGGACACGGATTTCGTCAATAATCAATGACACAACATATAATTAATATTATTTCACAACTTACCGGGCTTATCGATCTAACAAAATAGATCTCGCCCATTGGTAAATCAAAGAAATAATAATTAATCATATGTGTCCGTTATTATATCGGAATTTAGAGATCGTACTCCATAATAAAATCTGAGATCCTATCCAATTATCAAGCCAATACAAATTTGATGACCTTTGGTTTTGGTCCTTCTCAATGTACTCAAAGCACACTAGTGTAATTTTATGGTCAAGACCAACCACACCTAATTACACTACAACCATCCCGATGGATGGCCTAATTCCATCTCAGCTGTGAGCCTCTGCTTATACTAGGCAAGGAACTGATAACATGATCTTCCGTGTGTCACCACTCACCATGTTATCTACAATGCAAAGTAAAGAACTTTTATGCATGTACTAATAAAACAAGCATCTAGTGTCGTTATGAAATGAAAGTCGCCAGAACTTAATCTAGGCTGCTAGAATTAAATCTAAGCAAACTTTAAAGGAAATGTGAAAAATAAATTTGCAAAGAAAGTCTCTACTTCCTTTTTTTCAGCCTGTTTTGCTCTTTCTTTTTTTTTTCAGCTTTTCTCTTCTTTTTTTTTCTTTCTTTCTTCCTTCCTTCCTTTCTTTGTTTTTTTTTGGCCGAATTTTTTTTCCTCCTCTTTTTTATTGGAGCAACAAAGCAAGCAAGACTTGCTAAGCAATAGAAAAGAAACTAAAATAAGATAGAGACTAAAGAATATAAAGAAAAGGATAACCAAATCGATTTAGTTAAGGCTCTGATACCAAATGATGCAAACCCAAAGAGAAGAAGTCTCAACAACACACAACAAATGGAAGAAATAGAGAAATATAGTCTAAATCGAAAAGATGGAGAGTGAAAGAAGGAAACCTCGACCCAATGCTTAAGGAAGCACGAACCTTGGTATAGAAGAAGAAGAAGATAGACGCCATAACCTTGGGATGGAGGTTGATAAGTCTTGAACGCCACAAGGGGATGCCTTGATAAGCTCTAGTTCAACGAAGAACCGACAAGTGAGAGCCTCACCATGTAGTAGATTGAATAAACCAAAAGTTACATGTGGCCGCCACCCCCTTAATTTATAGCTATAGGGTGACCTAAAAACCCTAAAAGGCCAAAAGGAAGCCCATTTTGATGGAGACAAAGGAATTGAACAAGTTGCCCAACAAGCTAACGATACGGATCATACTCAACTCACTCTTGAAGATGTTGATGATCCATTATGCATCAAAGGAGGTTCAATTAAAAGGGCTAAGGCTAAAAAGATGAAAGAAGCACTTAATGTGCTTATTGAAGATGTAAAGGTCAAAGTTACCATTGAAGAAGGTTTGACCAAGAGCAAGTCATATGGCTTAGTCAACCTAATTCAAGTCTTAGATGAGCTTAACTAGTCTCCTTAGTCTCTTCTCTATGTAAGAAGGATATGTTAATTTTGTGGGTTCAATTTAGGCCCAATTTCTAGCTTTATTTGGGTTGTAATGGTGCCAAGAGCTCAATAGGCCTATGTAGTCTACATAGGCCTCCAATAAATGGGCTTCCTTTTGGCCTTTTAGGGTTTTTAGGTCACCCTATAGCTATAAATATAGGGGGTGGCGGCCACAACAGGTAACTTTTGGCTTATTCAATCTATTACATGGTGAGGCTCTCACTTGTTGGTTCTTCATTGAACTAGAACTTATCAAGGCATCCCCTTGTGGCGTTCAAGACTTATTCTCTTTGGGTTCGCATCACATTTAGTAGAGGCCTATGTAGACTACATAGGCCTATTGAGCTCTTGGCATCATTACAACCCAAATAAAGCTAGAAATTGCGGCTAAATTGAACCCACAAAATTAACATATCCTTCTTACATTGACAAGAGACTAGGAGACTAGTTAAGCTCATCTAAGGCTTGAATTAGATTGACTAAGCCGTATGACTTGCTCTTGGTCAAACCTTCTTCAATGGTGGCTTTGGCTTTCACATCTTCAATTAGCGCATTAAGTGCTTCTATCATCTTTTTAGCCTTAGCCCTTGTAATTGGGCCTCCTTTGATGCATAATGGATCATCAACATCTTCTAGAGAGGGTTGAGCATGATCCATATCGTTAGATTGTTGGGCAACTTGTTCACTTCCTTTGTCTCCATCATTCCCCCGCCCCCCCCCCCCCCCTCCTTAAAAGGATTCATCTTCGAATCTTGATTACCTACATTAATGGGAGAGAGATCAGAAACATTAAATGTGGAACTCACATTATACTCACCCGGCAAGTCAAGCTTGTAGGCATTATCATTGATTCGCGCCACGACTTGAAATGGTCCATCTCCTCTTGGATGCAACTTAGTACGACGTTTAGCAGGAAATCTCTCCTTTCTCATATGAACCCAAACCCAATCACCGGGTTCAAAGATTATTTTCTTTTCAATTTGCATCTTTACTTTCTCGTGCATTTGTCTCACAAATTCAGCTTTCTTAGTACCATCCAAACTAGCATGCTCAGAGATAGTCAAAGGTGATAAATCCAAAGGAGTTAGCGGATTGAAAACATATACCACTTCAAAAGGTGAACACTTAGTAGCAGAATGTATAGATCTATTATATGCAAGTTCAACATGTGGTAAACAATCTTCCCAACCTTTTAAATTCTTTTGAATGATAGCTCTTAATAAAGTAGCTAAGGTTCAATTTACTACCTCAGTTTGTCCATCTGTTTGCGGATGACACGTTGTAGAAAACAACAACTTTGTTCCCAACTTGACCCATAGTGTCTTCCAAAAGTATCTTAGAAACTTTGGATCACGATCTGAAACTATACATTTTGGCACTCCATGAAATCGTACAATGTCCCTAAAAAAGAGATCAGCAATATGGTTAGCATCATCTATTTTCCTACAAGGAATAAAATGAGCCATTTTGGAAAATCTATCAACGACCACAAAAATAGAATCCATACCTCGTTTTTACCTTGGTAAACCTACAATAAAATCGATAGAAATATCAACCCAAGGTTCACTAGGAATTGGTAGAGGTGTATACAACCCATGAGGTAAAGATTTAGATTTGGCTTGCCTACATGTGATACACTTCTCACAAAATTTTACAACATATCCTTTCTTATGTGGCCAAAAGAAATGCTCCAACAAAACATCCATTGTTTTTCTTACTCCAAAATGTCCCATTAGTCCGCCGCCATGGGCTTCTTAGACTAATAATTCCCTTAACGAACAGTTAGACACACATAACCTATTAACTCTAAATAGAAATCCCTCATGCCTATAAAACTTCCCAAATGCAGCATGCTCACAAACTTCAAATACATTTCCAAAGTCAGGATCTTTAGAATATAGATCTTTAATGTATTCAAATCCTAACAATTTAGTGTTCAAAGTAGAGAGCAAGGTATACCTTTGAGATAAAGCATCTGCGACAGTATTTTTTATACCTCGTTTATACTTGATCACATAAGGAATTGATACAATGAACTCCACCCATTTCGCATGACGTCGATTCAACTTACTTTAGCTCTTCAAGTGCTTCAATGATTCATGATCATTGTGAATGACAAACTCTTTGAGCCACAAGTAATGCTGCCAAGTCTCTAAAGCACTCTCCAAAGCATACATCTCTTTGTCATAAGTGGGATAGTTCAAAGCTGCTCCATTCAATTTCTCACTAAAATAAGTAAGGGGTCGACCTTCTTGTATTAGCACAACTCCAATACCTATTCCTGTTGCATTATACTCAATTTCAAAAGTTTTAGCAAAGTTAGGTAACGCAAGTAATGGTGCAGAAATTAATTTCTCCTTAAGTGAGTTGAAGGCTGAATCCTGTTCACTATCCCAATGAAATCCAACATTCTTTTTAACAATTTCAGTCATGGGTGCACTCCCTTTTTTACTCTCTTGCTCTTGAATTTCTTTTCCCCTTTCATTCTTTTTTCCACTCATCTCAACCTCACCTTTTCTTTTCTCATACTCTCTTTCTTTTCCATTCTTTTTTTGTTTTCTCATTTTCTTTTTTCTCACATTCTTTTCTTTTTTAACTCTCATTTTTGATCCTCAATTGATCTTTATATACTTGCTTAGGAGTCATTGGTACAAGAGTTACATGTTTACCATGCATCATAAAAGAATACTTATTTTTAAACCCATCATGCATGACCTTCCTATCAAATTGCCATGGTCTACCTAAAAGTAAATGACTTGCATGCATTGGCACTACATCACAAAGTATCTCATCATGATATCTACAAATGGAAAATGAAACCAAAACTTGCTTGTTGACCTTGACTTCCCCACAATCATTCAACTATTGTAGTTTATAAGGTCTAGGATGCTTAGTGGTAGGTAAGCATAATTTCTCAACCAAAATAGTACTAGCTACATTAGTGCAACTTCCGCCATCTATAATCATACTACATTCATTGTCTTTGATGTGGCAACGGATATGAAATATGTTGTCTCGGTGTTCTTCATTATCTTCTTTCATTTGCACATTTATAGCACGCCTAGTGTCAAGAGCTTCACCTTCAACAGGATACTCTTCTTCACTTTTGAATAATGGGGGCAAGACACTATCATCTTCGGACTCACTTTCAGTCTCGATGTCACCATTTTTTTTCAAAATCATAATTCTTTTGTTTGGGCATTGTGATGCGATATGTCCCCTTCCCAAGCACTTAAAGCATTTAATATTTGTATTTCATGAAGGTTGGAGGGGCTCCATTACCTTGACCAATGTAGACCTTGCATCCTTATTCTTTGAAAAATCGGGCTTTTTCTTTGATTCAACTTTATCATCTCTTTTGTTCCAACTAGATTTTCAAGTTGACGAATGAGAACTTTGCCCCCCCCCCCCCATGTTTGTTTGATCCCTTCTTTTTGAATTATCTTTCAACTTTCATGGACATATGCACCATGTTTTCAAGCTCCAGATAATTTTGCAACTCTACTACATTTGCAATTTCTTGATTTAAACCTTGTAAAAATCGTGCCATGGTTGCTTCTCGGTCCTCCTCCACATTGGCCTGAATCATGGCAATTTCCATCTCTTTGTGGTATTCCTCCACAGTTTTGGATCCTTGTGTGAGACTTTGTAACCGTTGATATAAATCCCGATAGTAATGTGTTGGAATAAATCTCTTTCTCATAATAGTCGTCATCTCCTCCCAACTACGAACGGGTCTCTCTTTGTTTCTTCTCCAGCTTAGAATAATTTGATCCCACTAAATAATTACATAATCAACAAATTCAACGGCATGGACATTTAAAGTTGTGACAATCAAATACTAATTTCACTTTCTTTTCCCACTCCAAATATGCTTCAGGATCACTTTTGCCTTGAAATGAAGGAATCCTCATCTTGATATTTCCCAAGTTACTATCCACATGATCATTCATCCTTCCTCTTCTACTACCAACTCGAGCATGATCCGATCTTCCACTTGAAGCTCTATCATCAATGTCCTTACATACGCCATCATCATCATCATCATGGTCACCACAGTTATATGGTCTAGCACTTCGTGATGGAACTCTACCAACTTGGCTATGTCGCAATCCTGCAATTACAGCATCTTGTTTCTCTAATCTGTCCATAATCTGACTAAAACGGATTTCCATGCGTTCCAAGTGTTGTCTCAAGCATGTTGATCAAGGGATTCTCTAGATCTTGCTTCATCTCCACTTGTCGCCATTGAACAACCTGTTTCACTCAAATACTCTAACTCACGAATGTTAGCTCTTTAAAGAACTTGAACTGAGAATTGAGGCAAATACCTTGTAAGCGTTCGTGGATTATCAAAATTCCCAAGGGTGTTAGGATAAAAGATAGGAATTAATGACAAAAAGTGCGAATTGCAGAATTGAAAACTTGAAGTGCTGAATGGAAATTTGCTAGAATTGAATCTAGGCAAAATTGAGGATAATGCGGAAATGAAAGATAGCAAAACGTGAATTAAAGAGCTGAAAGGAAAGTTGTCATAACTAGAATTGAATCTAGGCAACCTAAAGGAAATGAATGTACTTGAAATAAGAGCTGAAAGGAAAGTTGTCAGAACTTAATCTAGGCTGCCAGTAAAGAATTGAATCTAGGCTAACTTGAAATAAAATGAGAATACTTGAAATAAGAGCTGAAATGAAAGTCGCCAGAACTTAATCTAGGCTGCCAGAATTAAATCTAGGCAAACAATAAAGGAAATGAGAAAAATAAATTTGCAAACAAAGTCTCTACTTCCTTTTTTTTCAGCCTCTTTCGCTCTTTCTTTTTTTTCGGCTTTTCTCTTTTTTTTTTCTTTCTTCCTTCCTTCCTTCTTTTCTTTGTTTTTTTTTTGGCCGAATTTTTTTTCCTCCTCTTTTCTTTTTTTTGGAGCAACAAAGCAAGCAAGACTTGCTAAGCAATAGAAAAGAAACTAAAATAAGATAGAGACTCAAGAACACAAAGAAAAGGATAACCAAATCAATTTAGAGAAACTAAGGCTCTGATACCAAATGATGCGAATCCAAAGAGAAGAAGTCTCAAGAACACACAACAAATGGAAGAAAGATAGAAAAATAGTCTAAATCGAAAAGATAGAGAATGAAGGAAAGAAACCTCGACCCAATGCTTAAGGAAGCACGAACCTTGGTATAGAAGAAGAAGAAGATAGACGCCACAACCTTGGGATGGAGGTTGATAAGTCTTGAACGTCACAGGGGATGCCTTGATAAGTTCTAGTGTAATGAAGAACCAACAAGTGAGAGCCTTACCAGGTAGTAGATTGAATATGCCAAAAGTTACATGTTATGGCCGCCACCCCCTTAATTTATAGCTATAGGGTGACCTAAAAACCCTAAAAGGCCAAAAGGAAGCCCATTTAGTAGAGGCCTATGTAGACTACATAGGCCTATTGAGCTCTTGGCATCATTACAACCCAAATAAAGCTAGAAATTGGGCCTAAATTGAACCCACAAAATTAACACATCTAAGGCTTGAATTAGGTTGACTAAGCCGTATGACTTGCTCTTGGTCAAACCTTCTTCAATGGTGGCTTTGGCTTTCACATCTTCAATTAGCACATTAAGTGCTTCTTTCATCTTTTTAGTCTTAGCCCTTGTAATTGGGTCTCCTTTGATGTATAATGGAACATCAACATCTTCTAGAGTGGGTTGAGCATGATCCATATGGTTAGATTGTTGGGCAACTTGTTCTCTTCCTTTGTCTCCATCATGTCCTCTTGAGGTTTGCCGGACCTTGGAACTTGATGTAGACCAAGGAGCTGTTCATCAAGACCGGGTTAAAACCCCAAGAGATCATTTGTCACTTCCTGAAGGGCCAATTACAAGACTTCAAGCAAAGCGTTTCAAGGAAGCACTAAACGGGCTAATCCACGAACAATGGCTTGGCTATGAGAAACGAGAAACCAAGTTAAGCCCAAGTACAAATCAAGGCATAACCCATGTGATCGGTCTTATTCAACCATGACTCATCCCTTGCATGATGGTTGGAAAAGGGAAGGAGAAAAGAAGTATGGAAACTTGGGATTTTGGGGTTTCTAAGTTATTTAATTTCATGCATGCAAAAGTATGGAGACTTGGAGTTGTTTTTTTTGGGTTTCTAAGTGTTTAAATGCTTGCATGCACCATGGGTACTTGTATTTGTTTGCATGCATACATGTAGGTACTTTAGTTGCTTGCTCCCATTATATAAGGGAGAGAATTCCGAATTTGTAAGCACTTTGGTTTTGGTAAACATCCTAGTGTGGATTTTGTGATCTCTTGGTTCTTAAGGGAACTTCTGAACTTATCGAGTCTATCTCGTGGCGTTCAACAACCAAAACTTATCACCATCCTAGTGTGGCATTTCCTTCTTTCGTAGTCTTTGTTCGTGCCAGTCTTGGTTGCGGGTAAAGGCTCAAACTCTGATCATCTTGTTATTGGGGTTCTATCCATCTTTGTCTCGGGTTCTATCACGTCTGTTGGTGGGGTTCGTATCATCTGGTATCAGAGCTTCGTTTCAAAAGGCAAGTGTTCAATTTATCTTTTCTTGATGTTTGATATATTGAAAAAAAAAACAAAACAGAAAAAAAAATTCGTGGGAAAAGAAAAAAAAAAGAAGAAGAAATTCGTGGGGAAAAAATATTCAAAAGAAGAAGAAGAAGTTGATGGTGCAAGTCAAGTTTCTTTGAACCCTTGAAGTAGTTTCACCTTCCATTTCTTTGTATTCATCATCTTGTGCTCTTTCTTTTCTCTTAAAGGTTTTTTTTTGCCCTTTCTTAAAGTTTTGGTTGGATTACTTTGAATTGTCACATGATATTCTGATTTGCTCTCGAAGTTTGATTAAGAACTAAAGAGACACAATTGAGTGGAAAAAAAAGAGAGAAGAGAGTGTGTGAGACCACTACTAGTGAGAATCCCCAAATCTTGAGAACACTAGAGGGTGCTTGTGAGGTTTCTTCTATTTTTTTTGGCAAAAATGTCCAACATTCCAGTGGATGATATAACTGAGAATGCTAGACAACTTCCAAATCTTCAATTGCAAGCATTAATGGGAGAAATGCAGCGTATGATGAGGGCGGAATTGGAGCCTATACATGAGAGGCTAGATCGAGTTGAAGCGGAAACACCCAGGAGACATCAGCAAGGGTATCCTAATGTGCAACAACAAAGATGTGCTCCGAGGGCTGAAATAGAAGAAGAAAAGGAGTTGGAAGGATTTGGTGAACAAAACTACAATCGGAGCTAGAATGGTAATAGAGAAGAAAGGAGGGGCTATCGAGATCGGACAGAGCATAGGGAGGATCGGACTGAGCATAGGGATTCACCAAGTCCTGCAAGACTCAAATAGACACATCAAATCAACATAAAAACTTAACTTAATCATATTGTTACATACATCAAAATCAATTATCTACCCAATCAAAATTGGGTCGATGACACCAACAATCTCCCTCTTTTTTATATGTGGCAATAGGTTTAAGTTAGGTACAAAGATAACAATTGAAAATTAAAAAGAATAGTATATTAAGAGACATTAACTTGCATCTATCACATGCTTTTTAATTTTTGCACAAACATAAAGAATTAAGTTAAATTCTAACTTAAACCTCTCAATTCACCTCCTTTGACACCATCAAAAAGATTTCAGTATCATATAATTAAAATCTAGTATATTTTCTATCAAATTAAGTACCATACTTTTTATATGTATAAAAAGTCTAGGAAAAAGTATAATTCTTTCTAAATTCAATATATTTCAATTAAAATTTAATATATGTTCTATCAAATTGAGCATAATTCATTTTCCACTGGACCAATTGATTAAGAGTTCATACCTAATTGCCCTTATTATTTTTAGATACAAAAAGTCCAAAATGAGGAATAGTTCCTCCTAAATTTAGTATAATATAATTAAAATCTAGTATATTTTCTGTCAAATTAAATTCCACACTTTTTATACGTATAACATATCCAAAACTAAGTATAATTCTTTTTAAATTCAGTTTATTTCAATTAAAATTTAGTATATGTTCTATCAAATTGAGCATAATTCTTTTTCTACCGGACCAATTGATTAGCTTAGGAAGAATTGATTAGGTCATACTCAATTTGATAGAAAATATACTGAATTTTAGTTAAATGATGTTGAATTTAGAAAGAATTATATTTGATTTCAAACTTTTTGTACCTAAAAAAATTGAGGGGTAATTCGGTAAATCTGTAATTGAAACAGATGAAACATTGCATGTAGGGAGTCGAAACAAATTTTTTCTAACTCAGGGACTGAGGAGAAAGTTGAATTTGCATACAGAGAGTTTATTAGGGGGCGTTTGGTTTGCATTTTCCAGTCTGTTTTCCATTTTCATTTTCTGTAGAAAATGCGATTTTCTGGAAAACATGTTTGGTTTGCATTTTTCAGCTTTGTTTTCCAGAAAATAACATAGCATTTTCTGGAAAACTGGAGAATGAAAAAAAGGGCGTTTGGTTTGCATTTTCCAGTCTGTTTTCCATTTTCATTTTCTGTAGAAAATGCGATTTTCTGGAAAACATGTTTGGTTTGCATTTTCCAGCTTTGTTTTCCAGAAAATAACATAGCATTTTCTGGAAAACTGGAGAATGAAAAAAAGTCATTTTCCAGAAAACTAGAAAATGAGGTTTTCTGGAAAATGAAAATGAAAAACGGAATAAACCAAACACCTAGTGTCATTGAATTCTCCTTATTTTTTTCCTCTATGTAAAAATCCTCATCTTCTTCTTTTTTTTTTCTCCGACATTAAGATTAACCAAAAAAGACTAGGATAAAATGCAAACTGAAAGCAAGTTTTGTTTTTCTTTATCAAAATTTAATTAAAGAAAAAAAATTGACACAGATTCGCGCGGTACATTCTCATTCTCTTCTCGTCACAGAAATCCATCTCCATCTCCTTCTGTGTGTGGTATCAATTTAGACGGTGTAATGTTGCTGCATGTTATCGATATCGAGCCCCTTGAGCTTCACCACCGACTCAACGTGCCCTTTCAACGTGTGTAGCTCCCTCAGCCTTGCAATCTCAGCGCGTCGCTTGGCCTGCTCGGCGATCTCTGAAAGCTCCTCGTAGCTGCTTTTGCCCTGGGAGGTATTATTAGCTGTGTGAAGGCCGTGCAGAGTCCTCTGTGCCAACGCCCACTGGGCCTCCCTTTCCTCCTTGCCATAATCCTTCTTGGTGGTGAACGCAATCTGCCGTTAATTTATGCATGCATTTCGATCGATCAGACAGATTGATTGAGTAGACGTGCGATCGAAGAAATTAATTTGATGCATGGAATTATTATTAATGATCAATGTAATCAATGAATGCATGACCTTGTTATCGAGGAGGTTGCCCCAGGCCTTGCCGCTGAGACCGTAGCGGATGATGAACTTGAGGACGTCGAGAGGGAAGTAGGTGACGATGCTGTACAGCCAGATGACGCCTGCCCATCCCCATCCCATGCCTTGGATCCTAGCGAACTCCCAAGAAGCATACACCGCGATCGTCGTCGCCACCAGTTGGGCCAGGAGGAACGCTGTCAGGAGGAGAAGACCAGGGCGCTCCACGAAGGACCAGCTCCTGGACCTGGTCACGAAGATGAGCGCTTGGCTGATGATGCTCACTTGGAGGTACAGCGCTGCCATCAATTCGTAAGGACTGTCCCTGATGGGTCTCACCCCAAACTTCTCCTGCAGTTAAATTAATTCATACATTATTAATTAATTATATATACATTGATGGCAAAGAAATTAAATAAAAAATCAGGAGTTAGCTAGCTAGGTAGAATTAAGAATTGAATGGAATAATAATTAATTAATTAATTAATTAATGCCGATCGACGACGTACGGGGAAGAAGTCGGTGTCATGGGCGAGGAGAAGAAGACGACGGTCATGATGGCTTGGTAGGTGCCGAGGACGACGCCGGTGGCAAAAATCTCCTTGAGCTTCCAGGAATCGGGTAACGGAGAAGGCTTGACTCTGTCCTTGGAGATGGTCATGATGGTGCCGTCGTTGAGGATGGCGATGATGAGGACCATGAAGGGGGAGAAGTCGAACTGCCAGATGAGGGCGATGAGTAGGAAGCCGAAAACGATGCGGATGGTGATGGAGACGGCGTAGATAGTGTAGTTCTTCATCCGCTGGAAGATGGCGCGGCTGGTCAGCACCGCGCTCACAATCACGCTCAGCCCTGGCTCCGTCAGCACGATGTCGGAGGCGCTCCGAGCTGCATCGGTGGCGTCGGCCACCGCGATCCCGATGTCAGCCTTCTTCAGCGCCGGCGCATCATTTACGCCGTCACCGGTCATGCCGCAGATGTGCTTCCTATCTTGCAACCTCTTCACGATCTCATATTTGTGCTCTGTATGTATGCCACAAATTACAAATTGTCATCGACTGATCATCCACTAGCAGATAGATGCATTTAATTGTTCAAATTTATAATTAATTCCAATTACCGGGGAAGACTCCGGCAAAGCCGTCGGCCTTCTCGATGAGTTCGTCGATGTTGAGCCCGTTGACATCGGCGTTCTTGTCGCGAGTAGGGTGGAGGAGGGGTACATGTTGGTGCCCATGCCGAGCCTGCGACCGGTCTCCTTGCCGATGGCGAGCTGGTCGCCGGTGATCATCTTGACGTTGACGCCGAGGTTAAGTGCCTGGCGAATAGTCTCGGCGCTGTCGTGCCTCGGGGGGTCGAAGAGCGGAAGGAGGCCCATGAACTGCCACGGTCCGCCGGCGCTCTCCTTGCTCGCTTCGGGAACCTCCTGCCTCGCAATGCCGAGAGAGCGAAGGCCGCGGTCAGCGAACTGGTCGATCACCTCGTGGACCTTCTTCTTGGCGTCGTCTTTCAGTTGGCAAAGGTCGATAATCTGATGCGTTCGATATAGACAATTAATCGATCCTTGATAGTAATTAGAGAAGATCATATATAAAGGTTTGATGGGTTGATCATCGACGATTGTTAGTAATTTTCGCCGTACGTACTTGTTCAGGTGCTCCCTTGCTGGATCGGTGCCATTTGCCATCAGAGTCGACGTAGGTGATTGCAGTGCGCTTGTCTACCGGATTAAATGGCAGGAAATGAACCTCGGTGATTCCTGCACGTGCCTCCTTTGGATCACCCAACATGTTAACAATTGAAGCGTCAATGGCATCTTGGTTCTCCACTCGGGAAGCCCTTGCAGCATACAAGATCACCATATCCTTATCAACGCCATCAGAACACACCTGAATTGAAATAAAAGAAA
This sequence comes from Boesenbergia rotunda, assembly GCA_024364735.1. Taxonomy (NCBI): domain Eukaryota; kingdom Viridiplantae; phylum Streptophyta; class Magnoliopsida; order Zingiberales; family Zingiberaceae; genus Boesenbergia; species Boesenbergia rotunda. The sequence continues at coordinate 30,944 of JAGFNQ010005136.1, read as the reverse complement.
CCACGATATATATATATCATATGCTCTGCTCTGATAATGAAAGATAGATAAGGTGAAAGTAGAGTGGAGGCATCGATCAATCACCTCGATCAGGTTCTTGTCCACAGTGAGCTTGTTGAGCGTGAGCGTCCCGGTCTTGTCGCTGCAGAGCACATCCATGCCGGCCAATTCCTCGATGGCGGTCATACGCTTGGTGATGGCCCCCTGCTCGGACAGGCGGTGGGAACCAATGGCCATGGTGACCGAAAGCACGGTGGGCATGGCGATGGGGATCCCTCCGATGAGGAGGACGAGGAGGTTGTCGATGCCCTCGCGGTACCGGCGGTGCTGGATCGCGTACATGACGATGATCTCGATGAGCATGCCGACGGCGATGGAGCAGATGCAGAAGTTGCCGATGGCGGTCAGCACCTTTTGGAAGTGGCCGACGTTGTTGGTGCTGTCGACGAGGTGAGCCGCCTTCCCAAAGAAGGTGTGGACGCCGGTGGCTATGACCACGGCCTCGATCTCCCCCTGCTTGCAAGTCGAACCAGAGAAGACTTCATCGCCGGGGTATCTGGTAACGGGAAGGGACTCCCCGGTGAGGGCGGATTGGTCGATCTTGAGAGGGTCTCCCTCCAGAAGCCTGGCGTCGGCCGGGATGATATCACCTAGCTTGACGCTGATGATGTCGCCGGGGACGAGGATAGATGCCTCCTGCTCCGACCATTTGCCGTCCCTCAATATCTTCGTTTTAGGAGCAAGGCCAGCCATAAGAGCTGCGGCGGCATTACCCGCGTTGTTCTCCTCGATGAAGCTGATGGTGGAGTTGATGAATAGGAGAACCACGATTCCGACAAAGTCTTGCCAGTCAGGTGGCTGGCCCTGCAAATTATCAATATATTTTTGTTCAAATACAAAATGGGAGATCTGATTAATGGTCGATCAACGCAATTAATTGTTAAATTAATGCATCGAATCATGAATTTTAGCTTAATTTGCTTACTCCTCCATTGTCCAACACAATGGCCATAATAGCAGCAAGCTCCATCACCCACGAGAGCGGATTCCACATGAATCCTAAGAACTTGAGCAGTTTGCTTTCCTGTAATAAATATCATCAGGGAGAAGAAAAAAATAATAATAATGCTTTTTGTATTCATTTTTTTAAAAAGCAAAAAGAGAAGAAAAATCTTGGAGTTAAAAACCTTTTTCTCCTCGAGCTTATTGAATCCGAAGATCTGCAAACGCTTCTCCCCTTCGGCCGACGTGAGTCCCTCCTTCCCACATTTCAACTGAGCAAACACTTCCACCACCGGAATGCTCTCCTACACACCCAAATAAAAAAAGCCAAATTAATCCCCAAAACGAGAGGTTTAGTCACCCAATCGAGGATTCATGGACTCGATAATTACCAGATCGACTGTCTCATTTTTTATGAGCTCTAAGCCTTCCGCCGCCATCGGATCAACGTACGATCAATCAAAACCCTAAGGAATTTACTTTATTATTTTTTAATCTTCTTTTGAAGTTTACACTGCTTGCTACGAGGAGAGGAGACAATTCGTGCGCCAATACTCCAACTATCCAATTCTCTACCACTCCGGCGAGGTAAAGGGGACAGAGGAGACGACGCCACACGAATTTCTTCCTCTCCTCTCCTTATTCGAGAGCTGCAAGCAAGCAGTGGGAGAGAAGAGGAAGAAGGGGCAGTATTTATAGTGGAGGAAGAGAGGTCATGTGCGGATGGCCACCTGGAGCGGCTGCGAGGTTCACGGTGTATCGATCTTTACATCAAAGATTAACATATTGAGTTTGTTATCTCTCTCTCTCTTTCTCTCTCTCTCTCTATATATATATATATATAATTAATGGCGTCGATGAATAATTTTCGATCTGGTACAGTTATAATATAAATAATTAAAATTTTTAATTTTTATTCTATATGAATTATAATTTTTCTCTTGCCTATATACAAGACAAAATTGATTTAAAAAATCAACTCCACTTGGGTCGGATTGAAAATTACTAGTTTACGCTATCCAAATTATCAATATATTACACACCACTACGGGTTGGGCATCTCTTTGTGTAATCGCCTCCCATTTGTCGACACAACTCTTTCGTTTCAGCGATTATAAATATTGCTCGTCAATTCATCAACTTGCAACTCCAAATCCTCTTCTCGCTCTAATCCCCTTCCTCTCGAAATCGTCAAGCTCCTCCCCTTCCAGATCTGTAGATCCGACCTAGGTTTGTAACCCTAATCTATCCCTTCTTCAGTTCCTCATGTTTGCAATTTGATGTGCTACTGCTTGGTTGGTGCCGATCGATGTCGTAGAGTGAAATCTAGGAGCATCTCCTCGCCATAATCGCAGACCACTCTATGGTTGGCTTGCGTTGCTTCGACTATTGTCGCGCAAAACAGGGGCAACAACCTCTCAATATCTAACGCGTCGCAGAAGAAGAGGAAGAGAGAAAGAAATCAAGCGGATTAACGAGGCAAAGACACAATAGAGAGAGAAAAATACGAGGACGAAGTAGAAGAGGAGAGAAGAAAGAGAAGAAGAGTTACCGTGGTTCGACGATGTGTCTACTGATGGTTACAGGTTTTCTAAGCGAATACCGGATCGCGAATGGGAAACCTCTCCATGTCCACAGATTAAAATTTTAATCCGAATGGAGACCTATTTCCTAAAACGACCGTCTCGTCGTCGTATATACTAACCGATTCGAGCGATCGCTTGAACAACCAAGTTGTTCTAGCGATCAATCTCGTCTAACCAATTAGCCACGGAATAGACGACGAGCGGATCGTTGGTTTTTAGGTTTATCATCGGGGTCCAAAATAATTAATTATCTCAATTAATTAACAAATAATTAACAATGAAGATAATTAATCAAGCCACATGAAATGATAGAAAACATGGAGCTAAAGAGAAGGTTATACCTTTCCTTTTACCTCGTGATCTTCTATTGTATGCCCCGCTCCTCTTTGACGTCGTGTGGGCGACGATCTACCAAGAACCGAAGTCACCAAAGCCACCAACCAATCCCTTCTTCTTCCTTCTTCCTTGCGCCAAACAAACCCTAAGCCCTAAGGTTACCGCCGGCCACCACCACCACTTCTTTGTTCCCACCAGGCCTTCTCCTTACTCCAAGGGATCGCCGGCCACAAGAGGGTGGGTGAAAGGAAGATGAAGAAGATGATGAAGAAGAAGAACACTTCTCCTTCCTTACAAAACCTAACCACCGACCTCCTTCTCTTCACTTCCTCACTGCCGACCACTCCCAAGGAAAGCGACGCCGCCTCCTCCTCTTTCAAGTGCTGTCGAGACTGTTGAGGAAGAAGAGAGGAGAAGGGTGAAGAGAAGAAGAAGAAGTGATGAATTTCTCCTCTTCCCAAGCCCTTGCGCCAACTCCTTCTTCCACCTTTGCCGTCGCCACTTGAAACCCTAGGAGAGAGAGGGGAGGAGAGGAGAAAATAGAGAGGCTTAGGTTTGATGATTAATTGGATGCCTTGGTTTCATGATACCATGGAATATTTATGTAACGACTCTCTCTCCTCACTCTAGAAAGACGTCACATCTCTTTCTCCTTCACCAGGACCAGTCGACTCTTAGGCCAAACACTCCCCCAATCTTTCTGTTCGAAATCTGGCCGAGGACCAGTCGACTGGTGGGACTACCAGTCGACTGATGCAGTCGACTCGGCCTGGAAATCACTCGACCAATGTTTCTGTTCCCTCGATTTCATTGAGGGCAGTCGACTGACTCCTTGAGCAGTCGATTGATACTTCTGGAAATTCAAGCCCAGACTTCAGAACTTTGAACAAGTTCATGAATACATTTCTACTTCATCTATACTAAGATTATAGAACTCACAATCATATTAACCACAATACGTGGACTAGATCATACCCCATTTAGCATGCATCTCAAACTTAAAGTCGATTGCGGAATAACAACTCAGACTTATAATCTTTGCGGAAATGAAACTACTATCATGAAACTTAAGTAAATAACTTAGAGCACTAGCAAATCTCATCCCAAAGGATCTCACTCCACGGTTCCGCCACCACTGACACAAATCATCCTTCCTTTAGCCTCCTTTCCTTACATCCTTTCTTTACCTTTATCTGCAGTAAAAGGATGCAACTATAAGCAATTTGCTTAGTAAGTAGATACCTACTTTCACAAAACATGCAATTGATATTAACCATGCTCAAGATTAAAGAATGCTTGCTTTAAAACATGTGCAACTGAAAATGCTATAACTAACATGAATATGCTTATGAATGTGTTTGTAACAAATGCTTGCATTTGAAAACTTGACTTGAAATGAAAAGTGCTTAACATGCTTGTAACAAATGCTTGCTTTTGAAAACTTGAAACTTTTATATTCTTATATTTCTTATACTTCAAAACAAATAAACATCCTGCTGATAGGCTTGGCATAGTACTAATGCACGCATCCCTAATAGATTTCGAGGTAGCTAGCCACCGAACCCTACTAGAGCATCTCTACTAGGCTCGCCTAGATCTGTGGGCCTCGGCCTAGTACATGCCACTTAATAAAAGTAATATACATAAACTTGTACTCATGCTTGTACTTAAAATGCGTGACTTAGCTTATTCTTTGCACTTAAAAAAAAGCAATGTTGCCAAAACTTATTTTGAAAACACATCATGACCTTAGTCTTGTACTTACATAAGTACTTAGTCCCAGAACTCATTCTAGGACTTAGTAAGACCTTGGTCTTATTCTGAATTTTTATCGAGCACCTTGCGTGCCCTAACTCCCAAAACTCGTTTTGGGGTGAATCAAGACCTTGGTCTTGATATACTAAGATCACAAACACCAAAAGACTTAGAATCATGTTCTACGACGACTAAAAATCAAACGAGAACTACTTTTACTACAGGTGAGTGATCTACTTACATCTTTACGCTTATAAACTCACTGTATCGACGTAGGATCTAGCGTGGTACTCCTTGTCTACTCCCTTCGCATGATCCGCCCACCCTTTTGTTGGAACCCGGATGGCTAGAGAGGGGGGGTGAATATAGCCAAACTCTTTGACCTTTGACACTTATCAAACTTCTGCACTCAGAGTTGTTAGTAGCACAGCGGAAGTAGCAGGAACAAAGTATGCAGAAAAACAGAAAACAAAGACAAATCAACACAACTAGCAAGATCGCTAAAAAGGAGGGTTTACAAGGTCCGGGGATAACTTGCCCCTACTCCTTGGCGTACCCTTAAGGTGGGCGATCCCTTGATCGTCGACAGATCAAGCCCCGGTTATCACCGGATAGAAAGCAACCTCCTTCTCGGTGGAGAAACCTCTCCACAGCGTTTCAATCACAGATATATGTTTAAGCACAATGAAATAACAAGAAGGATCTTACTTAGCACTTAGCAAAGACAAGAACATAGCAAGCTCTCTCAGAGCTCCACCCAGCGACGATCTCACGCAAGAGTCCTCTCCTCGTGTCTTCTCGCTGTTGGACTCAGAGCTTCTTGTTCCCTCCTTCAAGCGCTCATGTAATGAATGGTTGCTTCTTCAGATTGTAGTTGCTTGCACAAGATGATGGAGCTTCAGAACACGCAAGCAATATGTGGAGAATACAAAGGCGTAGCAAGAACTCAGTTCGCGAACTCTGAAACTCTGCTTCAACGAAGCCTTCTTCCGTCCTTTTGTTTCTTCACTCAGCACCAGGTGACAGCATCTCCTGCAGCCTCCAGCTGCTTCCCTGCCAACGCCAGCTACCACTGAGCCCTCCCTGGACTTCCTGAGCTCCCCTCAGTCAAGCTCCAGTCAGCAGCTTCGGCCGTTGCAACCTGAGATAGAAAACGGACAAACCTGCTCCAAGGAAAGCCTCCATTGACTTCTCCTTGAGTGTTTGAATCCTTCCCTGTCACCTGTAGCTTGATCAGAGTATTAGAACAGCATATCACTCAGTAAATCAAGAATCAGAAGTTAAGCGCAGAGAATCGGATATGTTTAGACGCGATCAGAGCATCTGACAGTGCATTTTGAATTAAAGTGATCGGTCACCAGACTGATCAGAGAGCCTCCTGATCGGTCACCAGACCGATCAGGCTGGGTCCAGACCGATCAGGCTCCGTCGTGATCGGTCCCCAACGCTCAATTAGAAATCGCAATTTCTTTGGGACTCTCCTGGATCGATCACCAGACCGATCCCAGATTGTGGATCGATAACCCGACCGATCCACCCCTTTATAGGGCGATTTCTGAGCTTCGCAGTGCAGACCTCCTGATCGATCACCGGACCGATCAGGAAACCTCCTGATCGGTCACCAGACCGATCAGGTCGTGACCAGACCGATCAGGCTCCGTCCTGATCGATCATAGAGAGGAACCTGCGATGCTGGATCATTCTCTAAAACGATCTGCACAATGATCCTAATCGGTCACCAGTCCGATCAGGAGCAGTTCAGCAAGGGAACTCAACCTCACTGTTTGCTCCCTGATCGGTCACCAGATCGATCAGGAGCAAAGCAATGGGTGAAACGCATACTCCCTGATCGGTCACCAGACCGATTAGTCATCGTTGGATTGGTCACCAAACCGATCCACGAAGGAGCACCGTGCCAACTCCCTGATCGGTCACCAGACCGATCCAGGGGCTCCAACCTAGCCCTCCAAGCTAGGGTTTCATCCACCTTAGCCCTCCAAGCTAAGGATTTTTCACCTAACCCTCCAAGTTGGGAATTTGCACCTAACCCTCCAAGTTAGAACTTTTCACCTAGCCCTCCAAGCTAGAACTTTTCACCCAACTCTTCCGGATTAGGACTTTCCAAACCTAGCCCTCCAAGCTAGGACCTGACCCTCCAAGCCAGGACTTTTTCACCTAACTCTCCAAGATGAGATTTTTCACCTAACCCTCCAAGTTAGGACTTTTCACCTAGCCCTCCAAGCTAGGACTTTTCACCCACCTCTTCCGAATTAGGACTTTTCACAAACCTAGCCCTCCAAGCTAGGATTTTCAACACCTAACCCTCCAGGTTAGGATTTTCCAACACCTAGCCCTCCAAGCTAGGATTTTCCATACCATGCCTGATCCCCGACCAGGACTTGATCCTAATCATCATAATCAACCTAAACTAAAATCGATGTCAACACCAAAACAACAATCAGGGTCAGACTGCATCAACAATCTCCCCCTTTTTGTTGTTTGACAATCCGATTTTAAGTTTAGGGATTCTCAATCAATTTCTCAACTTCCAGAATCATAGGGGAATCAAGATCCTCCTCCTACAATATAATCATCCTAAATTTAACCAACCAACACTCTCCCCCTTTGTCGAACACCGAAAAGGGGTCTAGAAGGGTTGTTAAGTTTAAACCATACTCCCCCTTAACCCTAGGGGTATCCCAAAACAACAACAATTTGATTGATATTTGATAAGCATATGAATACATATGCCAAATAGATATAGGCATGACAAAACAAGCATATGTATCATATGAGCATGATATCATAAGCATGAACATAGCTATGTATCAAATATGCAGATAGTACAGCATAGCATCAACAATAAGCATACGCAAGTAAAATAGTCATGCAAGGCAAATTCAGAAAAGTCAAAGCATAAACCATCCAGAGAAATAACAAGATGCAAGACATATGCATCAAAGTCAAAGTACAAACCAATAGGACACTCATCATAAAAGTTAATGTCATCAATCCACTGCGTGGTCATCATATGAGGAATCAACAATGTAGATAACGCCACGCCCCCTGGTAGAGGAATACTGGGGGACCCACCACCAGGATACGCATGATGGTACCACTCCTCATACCATGCATCTTGGAATGAGCTGATCTCAGAGACATCAGACACTAAAGCATCGAGACGGCGATCGAAAGACTGACACTCTGAGCTGACCTCCCATCGCCAGAGCTCAGAGATATGCAACTCGTGCTCCCTCAGCCGCTCTATCTCCGCAACCTGCCAGCGTAGGTCAGGAGCCCACCCGTCGTAATCTGCAGTATCAGCTGGCGGCCCCTGGTCATGAGCTGCTCTCGGTAGCTCCCTCTCACGTCTGCGATCCTTCCACCTCAACCCCTGGGGCTCAAGAACAATGCCGGACTGAGCGAGCATGCGACGGTCCAGACAGCAGTCTTGTCGAACCATGGGTACAATGCGGCCCTGTGAAACGTCAATGCCAACCGACTCCAGCCAGGCAGTGATGATATGGCCAAATGACATGTAGACTATCTGGGTGTACGACAGACTATGGACAATGATAGAGAAATAGAGCGAAGCCACTGGATCAAAATCTAACTGCTGATGCATTGCGTAGAGCATCAAGCAGTGGAACGGGTGAATCTCATCCAGGTGTTTCGAAGTAGTTGGTAGGAGACAATTGGTGATGATCTTAAATAACACATAGTCAACATGGGAAAGGCGAAGAGCAGGAAATGTGGAAAAATCACTGGTGCGCTCACCGGAACCCCTTGGCCTGGGATGGCCTAGAAAGTACTCGTAGATGGAATCAGAAGTTATTCCATCGAAGGGAACCGGAAGAGGATTAGGAGGGTAAGGGTAGAGAAAGAAATCATTGTCTGACCGGCGACAACCAAGAAAATCAGTAAAAGTTGATCGATTAAAATCATGGTCGACACTGGCGACCCGAGTCCTCTACCCCGTTCCCTCTCCACTCACCATGTTATTATAGAATTCAAAGACCAAGTCAAGGTTGATCGACCTCTCAAGATAAAGAATGGATTGAAGATTATAATGTACAATAACTCATCGGACCGTTGGGCAATGTTCATAGATGAAGGATTGGTCTATAGTTCGGCATGACATTAGTTTGAAATTGTGCCACTGGAAGTTTAGAACCAAACTAATATTCTGAAATCTAGTATGTGGGGGTGGTGGAGGCCTTGGAGGAGGTGTAGATGTTGAAGGGCCTTTGCCCTTTGAGCTTCCCTCCATAGGTTCCTTACCCTTAGAAGATTTTCTAGAGATTGGAATTGGTCATAACAGAGGATTTGATCAATTGGGCAATGTTGACATGAACATAGGTTGAATCAAAAATTCAAGAGTTGATCATACAAAGAGTAATCATAAGGTAGACATTAGATCAAAGGAGGACAATAATGAGGTGAAAGATAGATTTGAACATGATCATATGGTGAAGCATAGAAAGAAAGGTCACGGCCAACAAGAAGATCACGACACAACACAAAACATGGTTAGCGTTAAAGCATAATCTATGAACTGATTTGAAGGGAAAACTGAGACAAAAACTCACTTTGGTGCCATTGGTGAAGTTCTTGAAAGTTGGAAGAATCGACTTTCGCAAAGAGGGACTCTTGGGGCAAGAGAGATCGCAAACCCCTCAGCAAGAGAGAACGTCGCAGGACGCAGGAAGAAGACAGAGCTCGGAAGAACCCTCTTAGAACCACACGCGCACACTCACAAGAGGAAGACGAAGGCACTGGGGAGGCTCTCGCACGAAGTGAAGGTCGCGCAAGTGGGAGGTTTCGGCGCTAGGGTTCGGCAATGAGAGGTTTCGATGGAATTAATCTGTTGGTGGATCGGTCCACCAACCAGACTTTAATGTGTTTGAACGGATCACCGTTCGATCTGATAGCGCCCAGACCGATCAGGCTTTAGCCTAATCGGACTGACCTGGGCCTGATCGGTCGGGTGACCGATCAGGCGCGCTCCTGATCGATCGGTTGATCGATCAGGACACGAACAGTAGGGTTCGGAGAGAAATCGGAGAGCCCCCTGATCGGTCTGTGGACCGATCACCAGAGGGAGCCAGATCGGTCCGGGGATCGATCCAGGCTGGCTCAGTAAGGTTGATCAGAATTTTGTAAAGTCATTGATGCCCCCTGATCGGTCTGTGGACCGATCATCACAGGAGAAAGCCAGATCGGTCCGGGGACCGATCAGCCTTATACCTGATCGGTCCAGTGACCGATCAGGGTTCCTGAAACATTCAGATACGATCTGAAACTTTCAGTTTCAGATTGTTACATGATTTCCAAAGGGATTTGGTGAAGGATATCGAACTTGGAAGCCGTCCCTCGTCTATAATTGATCCCCAATCAAGGATCAAAGGTCCTTAGGGTTTGAACAAGTCACTTTGCTCCACCAAAGTGGAGTCAAACTCAAACAACAATCATTCAAACAATTTGTGCCAAATCCAAGGTTCCAATCAAGTTTCCTTGATTGGAATGTCCAAGTATGATCATGGAGCCAAATACACATATGTTATGCATTGGTTTTCCTCATACTTGGTCACCGAAGTGATTATTATCTCGTCAACTTAATTTCTTAAGGGATGCATTGGCATTTTGAGAAATTTAGTTGATCCTAACATCTCACCCCATTTCTAGCAAACAAAAATATTTTGGTAAACCTTATAGTTTGTGTGAAATGTCCCCAAAGTTACCTAATTATTTTCCAACAATTTCAAAATAATCATGAAGGATTTTGAATGCATTGCGAAATTCAAGAAGCACGACACATTCCCAACTCCCTTCTTAGGAAACTAAATTCATTTTCGGGGAGTGGTTTAGTGAAAATGTCAGCTAGGTTTGATTTGGACTCTACATGTGAGAGTAGAATCTCTCCCCTAGCCACATGATCTCTAATGAAGTGGTGACACACTTCAATATGTTTGGTCCTAGAATGATGAACTGGATTCTTGGTTAGGTTAATTGTGCTAATGTTATCACATAACACTTGCACACCCTTGTAACTCAATCCATAGTCCTCTAGGGTGTGAATCATCCACAACAATTGTGATACGGTCTCTCCCATAGCAATATACTCTGCCTCGGTCGTCGAGAGAGCAACACAATGTTGCTTCCGACTTGACCAACTCACTAAGGACGAACCTAAGAATTGGCAACCCCTACTTGTGCTCTTCCGGTCCAACTTACATCCAGCGTAGTCGGAATCCGTATAGCCAATTAAATCAAATGATTCGGTACAGGGGTACCATAGACCGACTCCAATTGTGCCTTTGAGATATCTCAAAATTCGCTTAACAGCGATCAAATGAGATTCCTTGGCACACACTTGATACCTAGCGCACATACCCACAGCAAATAGGATATCCGGTCGACTAGCTGTGACGTATAGCAAACTACCTATCATGCTTCGATATTGAGTTAAATCAACGGGTTTACCACTCTCATCATTGTCTAATCTCGTATTTGTAGCCATGGGAGTGGTTACCTCTTTTGAATCACTCATGTTAAATTTTCGAAGCATTTCTTGTGTATACTTTGATTGGTGCACATGGATACCATCGCGAGTTTGCTTGATTTCAAGTCCAAGAAAGAAAGTCAACTCTCCCACTAGACTCATTTTAAATTCACTCTCCATGTGTCCAATGAACTCATTTAAATAGCCCTTATTGTTTGAGTCACAAATTATGTCATCGACATACACTTGGGCTACAAAGATATTATCACCATCTCTTCGTAGAAATAGTGTAGGGTCTATTTGACCTCTAACGAAGCCCTTCTCGATTAGGAATGTCGACAACCGCTTATACCAAGCCCGGGGTGCTTGTTTAAGGCCATAAAGTGCCTTTTTGAGCTTGAACACGTGGTTTGGAAATTCAGAATTCTCAAACCCCGGTGGTTGTTCGACGTAGCCTCTTGTAGAACACGGTTCTTCCTCTCTACAACACCATTTTGTTGTGGTGTTCTAGGAGTAGAGAACTCATGTCTATAACCTCTATCTTGATAAAATTCTAAAAACCTTTGATTTTGAAATTCACCTCCATGATCATTTCTAATTATCTTAATTGTTAATGATTTCTCATTTTCTACCCTCCTACAAAAAGAAATGAAAACATCTAAGGTTTGGTCCTTATATTTTAAAAAGTAAGTCCATGTATATCTAGTGAAATCATCAATGATCACAAAGCAATATCTACTTCCATTCAATGATATGATAGTACTACAATCAAATAGATCCATGTGAAGTAAATCTAATGCAGTAGAAGTACTTACAGCGCTTTTACCTTTATGTGCAGATTTTGTTTGCTTACCCATTTGACATGCATCACAAAGTTTGTCTTTTTCGTACTTGATGCTTGGTAAGCCACGAACTAACCCCTTGTTGGCCAACTTCCGGATGTTCTTCATATTCACATGTGCTAGCCTCCGGTGCCAAAGGGTGGACTCTTCTTCTTTTGACATGAAACACTTAGCAGAAACATTAGTAGCACTTTTAAAAGAAACTTGATAGATATTGTCTACTCTTGATCCTACTAGTACCATGTCGAAAGTGTCATGTTGTCTAACTAGACATTGACTTGGCTGAAAATCAATTGTGAAACCCGTGTCACACAATTGACTGACACTTAGGAGATTAAATTTCATCCCCTTGACTAGAAGGACATTTGAAATTCTAAGACATTCGGATATTTGAATGTCTCCTATTCCTATGATTTTAAGACTACCATTGTTACCAAATGAAACATTACCTCTACTTTTCTTGTGAAGTGTGGTAAACAATGATCTATCCCCGGTCATGTGTATGGAGCATCCACTATCAACGAACCAAGTTGACAGATGCTCCCCCTCAATCATAACCTACACAATTCGAAAAATAGAAGTTTTAGGTACCCAAACCTTGGGACCTAAAGTATCAACTAAACAAGACTTAGGCACCCATGCCTTGACAACTTTCTTTTGACCCTTGAGTGTCCTAGATTGTCTCATATCAGTCCTAGACATCAAGGATACGAATGAGGATTCTTTGGGACGGTAACCAATACCGGCCCTATTGTAGACTGCTCTTTGGGCATTCAAGATCATGTCTAGGGTTTTAGAGCTAGTTGAGAACTTCTCAAGAATATTCTTGAGTCTCTCAACTTCACTCTTTAATGATTGATTTTCTTCTACTAGCAACTCATCATGCAAATCATTTACATCCTCAACCTTAGAGGATTTCAAATTTTCAACCTCAAGTTTCGAAGACCTAATCTCATCCTCTAACAATTCAACATGCAAATCATCAATGTTATCATCCCTAGATAATTTCAATTGATCAATTTCTAATTGTAATGCTTTAACCTTATTTTTTTGACTTCTTAAGCATACTAGTTAAACATGCAATTGCTCTATAACACTTTTCAAGTTCGGGAGAAGTTACCTCTTCATCATCCGAAGATGATGAAGCCGCGTTTGATGAGTTGGAAGATGCATCACAGCTCTCTTGATCTCCCAATGCCATGAGTGCCACATGCCTTGTGTTCTTCTCCTCCTTCTCTTCATCGGATGAGCTTGAGGATGACTCATCCCAAATGGCCTTCAAAGCCTTCTTCTTCTTCTTGAATTTTTCTTCTTTCTTTTTGAATTTCTCCTCCTTCTTCTTTAGTTTTGGGCATTCATTCTTGAAATGCCCTTTCCTACCACACTCAAAGCAAGAGGCATTAGTCTTATCAAGTTTAGCTTCACTAGAGTTACCTCTACTCATGAAGCGTCGACCCCCTCTCATCATCCTTCTCACAAAGTTTGCCATCTTGGAGGATGAGGAGCCGCTGCCATCTTCCTCGGAATCGGACTCGGATTCGGAAGAGGATGAAGATGAAGAGACCTCCTTCTCCTTCTTCTTCTTGATTGACCGGTCCCCTGCAACTAAAGCAATCCCCTTCTCCTTGGGGCCTTTGTTAGCCATTTCATGCAATTCCATTTTACAAAACAAATCATTTAACTTAACAATGGATAAATCCTTGGATACTTTGTAGGCATCCACCATGGATGACCACAAAGCATTCCTTGGAAATGCTTTTAGTACATACCTCACAAGGTCGCGATTCTCGACCTTTTCATCAATCGAATGAAGCCTATTGAGAACTTCCTTGAACCGGCTATGGAGCTCACTTACCGTTTCATTCTCCTTCATGGAGAGAATTTGAAGTTGATTGAGGAACAAGTCCCTCTTGGCGATTCTTGAGTCTCGGGTGCCCTCATGGAGTTCGATGAGCTTGTTCCAGAAGTCCTTTGCACTTGTGAAAGGACCAACCTTGATGAGTTGGTCTTTGTTCATGCCGCATTGTAGAGTGACAACCGCCTTCGCGTCGGCTTCACTCTTTTGAGTTTGTTCGGCAGTCCATCTCCACGACTCAAGTTCTTTGCCTTCATCATCCTTAGGAGGGGTGAATCCCTCCTTCACCGCGAACCAAGTGTTAATGTCGATCTTTAGGTAATATTCCATCTTTGATCTCCAATATTGGAAATCAGCACCATCGAAGAATGGATGTCGGGTGGTGGAGAAGCCTTCCCTCAATGCCATGGATGTAGCTCTTGGTTGTTAATCCGATAAATCAAAGCCCCAAGCTCTAATACCACTTGTTGGAACCCGGATGGCTAGAGAGGGGGGGTGAATATAGCCAAACTCTTTGACCTTTGGCACTTATCAAATTTCTACACTCAGAGTTGTTAGTAGCACAACGGAAGTAGCAGGAACAAAGTATGCAGAAAAACAAAAAACAAAGACAAATCAACACAACTAGCAAGATCACTAACGAGGAGGGTTTACAAGGTTCGGGGATAACTTGCCCCTACTCCTTTGCGTACCCTTAAGGTGGGCGATCCCTTGATCCTTGTAAACCCGGATCGCTATGATGTATGTATGTGGTACAAGCCGGGGACCCCAAATGATGTATGATGATTATGTTTAAGCATTTAAAAGTATGTTTTAAAAGTTAAGCATCCCTTATGTATATGCATTCCACTCATGCATCCATTCATGTTATGCATTATGCTATAATGATAAGATTTTATGCTTACGTTTCATGTTAAGAAGTATGCATGAGAGTGAATGATCTATGCCATGATTATGTTAGGAAGATGTTCATATGCTATGATAGGTTTTATGCCATGAATTATGCCATGCTTAGAATGTTCACTATGTTTATGAATTATGCCATGAATTATGCCATGCTTAGAATGTCTATGATGTGTATGTTTATGCCATGAATTATGCCATGCTTAGAATGTTCACTATGTTTATGATCCATGCCATGAATTATGTTCACTATGTTTATGAATTATGCCATGAATTATGCCATGCTTAGAATGTCTATGATGTTTATGTTTATGCCATGAATTATGTCATGCTTAGAATGTTTATGATGTTTATGTTTATGCCATGTATTATGCCATGCTTAGAATGTTCACTATGTTTATGATCTATGCCATGAATTATGTTCACTATGTTTATGAATTATGCCATGAATTATGTCATGCTTAGAATGTCTATGATGTTTATGTTTATGCCATGAATTATGCCATGCTTAGAATATTTATGATGTTTATGTTTATGCCATGTATCATGCCATGCTTAGAATGTTACTATGATTATGTTCATGCCATGCTATGTATACGACAAGTGACGTAAGATGTTATGTTCTAAGTAGAGCACCAAGTATGTTAATGTTTTATGTACTTATTATGAGATGATGAATGATGAATGGTTTTGTGAGTAGGAAAGAGTCTTACTAAGCCTGTGTGCTTATAGTCTTATTTCCTTATACCGCAGATCATTCAAGGGGACAATGAAGGAAGTAGCAGGAGGGCAAGAACACATGTGTGTCGTAGTGACTTGGCCCAGGAAACTATATGTTTACTTATATGTTTGGATAATGACTTATGGAACCTTATGATATGATGTTATGTGAGACATGATATGATGCTTAAGTTCAAAGTTAATATGCTAAGGTTCCCATGTTAATAAGTTAAGAATGGTAACAGGGCATATATAAGTTAAGTTATTCCGCTGCCTTATGATGTCTACATGCCCTAAGCATGTTAACGTAACGCCGCTTATGAAAAAAAGAAAAAAAAGTGGACGTTACAGGTTGGTATCAGAGCAGTAACCATCTCACTACACACACATCAAGCCCTCTTCCTGCAGCTTCCAAGTAAGTACCTCTCTGCATATTTTATGATATTAAGCACTTCTAGGATACTTCATGATTCTAGAATATGCAAGAATGAATGATACCTTATGATAGATGATGGAAAGTATTTGCATATTTTATTTGCAAAATATGTACATATGTACATATGAACGATATTTTTCTATTGTTTTATTTATGAAGATCAAATAGTTTAGAATTTAGTATGGGGGTAGGAATAGCAATAACTCATATTATCCATACTTGACCTTTATGAAGGGAAGTATGACTAGAAGGCAGAGTAATAGAATTAATGAGACTACTTCATCGGCCGACCTGATGCCAAGATACCTTATATCATAACTTATCTTAAGTCACATCACAAGACAATCATGTATAAGTATTTTGCCTTATACATTAGGTCTAAGTTAGTCATAATACAATTAGCCATAAGTGTGACTCAACCTTATGTTCATAATCATGGTATTAATTGAGCATCATCATAATATTGGTAACTAAGGTGAACCTAGTGTTAACATAAGGTTATATAACCTGTACATTATATGAGTTACCAATCATATAATATAATTATATTACATTATATAAAGCAAATGATAATAATATGAGAGTGTGTACTAATATAAGATTATTATAAATATAACTATACAAATTCTTACTATATAAGTATTGTCATAATTCACCTATCATATAGGTTTTTAATACGAGCCTACATACAGGTTGACATTTATCATCTCAACCTATAGGTTATTACTTATACATGTTATTCCATAAGCAAAATTATAGGTATTATACCTATAATTTATATGATAAGTAATTATAATTTATGATATTATGTATAACCTATAATATAGTCTCATGTAGGGAATTATATGATAGCCTACATACGTAAGATTATAACACTCTCACCTATGTTAGCGTATAGTATTAGTTCCATTATACTAATACTAATATAGTTAATGGTATAAGTCATATGGTATAACCTAAAATGATACGCATAGGGTAGTGTCCTAATTATATTAACACCTATTATAGATTATGTGCCCACTATATTTTCATACTAATTATAAATATTAGTATTATCAACTATGTTTCACTATTATCTTATATATAATATATAAGATTACCTTAAGTTATTTTATGGTAATATAATAAATATGATCCTATTTATCATATAATAACCATTAACTAATATAATTCATAGCTCATGTTGTGAACTAATATTTCGGAACCATACTATTATTATGTTTACCCATAATTATAATAAGTATATAATTATGATATATGCATATAATTACATCATAGGGCTAGTAATGACACTAGCTCAATTATGACAATCATGTATGCCACTTATATCATCAAGGATATAAGCAATTAAGAAGCCGCGAATAAAGTACACATAATCATGTTAGTAATATTATCGGTTCCTTGAGTGGAAGAATTTTCCCTTATTCGATGCGCCCGGGATCCACCAAAATGTATCAAGACCTGAAGGAGAAATTCTGGTGGTCCGACATGAAGAGAGATGTGGCGCAGCATGTTGGTACATGCCTAACCTGCCAGCAAGTAAAGGCAGAACATCAGCGACCCGGAAGAGTTATGCCGATGTCCGACGTAGACCCCTGGAATTTAATGCTGGAGATTGGGTATTTCTCAAAGTGGCTCCTATGAAGGGAGTGACCAGATTTGGGAAGAAAGGAAAACTAAATCCGCGCTATGTGGGGCCGTACCTGATTCTGAAAAGAGTCGGTAAGGTGGCATATGATCTGGAGCTGCCTCCAGAGATGTCAGCTAACCATAACGTATTCCATGTGTCCCTGCTGAAAAAGTGTATCCCAAATATGGACCAAGTGATAGAGCCACAGACGGTGCAAGTGCAAGAGGACCTAAGCTATGAGAGCAGACCCATCCAGATTTTGGATAGGGAAGTCAAGAAGCTGAGGAGTAAGGAAGTGCCCTTAGTCAAGGTCCTATGGCAAAGTCAACGGTTCGAAGAAGCTACCTGGGAGCGCGAGGACGAGATGAGGCGCAAGTACCCGGAGTTATTCTAAGTTCGAGGACGAACTTTCACGAGGTATGGGGATTGTAACGACCCGAAAAATTCTCTTAATATTTTCTTAAAATATTAAGCATGATTAAATAATTTTCCAAGGGACCTAGAAATATTAAGGAGAACTTAGGCCTAGAAAATCCATGTTTTCTCATTTAAATTGAGAAAACAAAGTACCAATGAGCTTTAAATGGGCTCCAAAAATAGGTATTAATTAGGTAAAATTAATATAAATTAGGTAAAATTAATATAAATATAAAAGAATTTTATTTAGGAATATTGGCATAATTATGGGTGATTTTAAAGGGATTTTCGGAATTTAGGAAATAAAAATAATAAAATAAATGAAATAAAAATAAAATAAAAATAAAGGTGCATGAACCAAGGATTGAACCTTGGACCTCTTGTACAACCATGTAAGCCTTAACCAACTCACCTAGCAAGGGATTTCTATGAGGAAATGAAGTGGATATAAGTTAAGATTAAGAAGAAGATGAAGGGTCATGGAGAGACTCTTCATTTACCTCTTTAATGGGTGATAAATAGGGAGGTTTTGGGAGTTACCTCTTCTTCCCATTACTAGCATTTTCGAAACTCTCCTCCTTCCTCATTCTAGCCGACCACCCTTAGAAGGTTTTCCCCTTGGAAAAGCTTCCACCAAGGTCCCATCTCCTAGATCTAAAGTCTCTTCCAAGGATACAAGGACAAGGGTGTTCAAGGGTCCAAAGATCTTACCATTTTCTTCTCTTCCAAGGTTCGAAAAATCAAGAAACCCAAGGTAAGACTCCCTCACCTGTGGTATAATAGTTCCCTATGATTTTTATGATTTTTAGTATGATATAGTGGTTGGTTTTCGAATTTGATGTTGAAAGGAAAGAAAACCAAGACCCTCATGCTTAAGGGTTTCGGCCACCATGATATTTAGGTCTATAAATATGCTAAAAATCTGTATAATGCTATTTAATGTTCCCTTATGATGTTTAGAGGTTAAGTATAATTTTTGGGAATTTTTGGAGTACCCTAGGACACCCTAGGGTTTCGGCCAACATGAAAGAAACAAAACTAGGAACCCTAAGTTTAAGGGTTTCGGCCACCATGATTTACAGGTCTATAATTATGCAAAAAATCTTGATAATGTTATTTAATATTCCATTATGATGTGTAGAGGTTAAGTATAATTTTTTGGGATTTTTGGAGTACCCTAGGACACCCTAGGGTTTCGGCCAACATGAAAGAAACAAAACTAAGAACCTTAAGTTTAAGGGTTTCGGCCACCATGATTTACAGGTCTATAATTATGCCAAAAATCATGATAATGTTATTTAATGTTCCCTTATGATGTTTAGAGGTTAAGTATAATTTTTGGGGATTTTTCGAGTACCCTAGGACACCCTAGGGTTTCGGCCAACATGAAAGAAACAAAACTAGGAACCCTAAGTTTAAGGGTTTCGGCCACCATGATTTACAGGTCTATAATTATGCCAAAAATCTTGATAATGTTATTTAATGTTCCCTTATGATGTGTAGAGGTTAAGTATAATTTTTGGAAATTTTTGGACTACCCTAGGATACCCTAGGGTTTCGGCCAACATGAAGGAACCTAAGCAAACACCCTAGGACACCCTAGGGTTTCGGCCACCATGTTTAAGGGTCTAAAATGATGATAAAAATCCCAATCATGATGTTTAATGTACTCTCATGATGTCTAGAGGTTTAATACAATTTTTGGGAATTTTTGGGGTACCCTAGAGACCCCATATGTTTCGGCCAACCTCAAGGACCCAAGGGTTAGGGTTGAGCCTTTAATTTCAAGTATATGTTTATGTGTTGCCATGATAAGTATGATAAGTTTATGTTCAGGATATGAATGATGCCATGATAAGAATGATAGGGTTATGATCACGATAAAAATGATGCTATGATATGTTACGTTCATGATATGAATGATACCATGTTAAGTATGTTATGTTTATGTTTAAGAATGAAAATGATGCCATGTTTAAGAATGAAAATGATGCCATGTTAAGTATGTTATGTTTATGTTCATGATAAGAATGATACATGCCATGCCTTATGAATGATACATATGTATGCCATGATTTATGAATAAGATGTATGTATGCCATGTCTTATGAATGAAGTTAAAGTACATGCCTTTAAGGCACAGCTATGATGTTAAGTATGATGAATGACAAGTATGATGAATGAATGATGATGAACGACAAGTATGATGAATGAAAGATGATGCTTATGTCTTTAAGGCATAAATATGCTAAACGGCACGGTCGATGGTTGACGGTACGACGGTCGAGAGGACCGGTAAATGGGCCGGTAGACGGGCCGAGCTGTAACAAGTTATGCTATGTTAAGTATGCTATGAATGAATGATGAATGATGACACGTGAAAAGTATTTTACTTTATGTATGGGCTTGTACCGGACCGAAGTATGGGTCCAAGGGATGGGCACCTTAAGAACGCCCCGGTTTTGGACTACCGAAGCTGTCCACGGTTCTGGCCCTACCGGAGCTGGGTAACAGGGATGGGCACCTTAAGAACGCCTCGGTTTGGGGACTACCGACTATGCTGTCCTTACCCTAGTAGGTTGGGGCTCGCGACCTCGGACTTGCTAGGGATGCGCGCTATGATGTATGTATGTGGTACAAGCCGGGGACCCCAAATGATGTATGATGATTATGTTTAAGCATTTAAAAGTATGTTTTAAAAGTTAAGCATCCCTTATGTATATGCATTCCACTCATGCATCCATTCATGTTATGCATTATGCTATAATGATAAGATTTTATGCTTACGTTTCATGTTAAGAAGTATGCATGAGAGTGAATGATCTATGCCATGATTATGTTAGGAAGATGTTCATATGCTATGATAGGTTTTATGCCATGAATTATGTCATGCTTAGAATGTTCACTATGTTTATGAATTATGCCATGAATTATGCCATGCTTAGAATGTCTATGATGTGTATGTTTATGCCATGAATTATGCCATGCTTAGAATGTTCACTATGTTTATGATCCATGCCATGAATTATGTTCACTATGTTTATGAATTATGCCATGCTTAGAATGTCTATGATGTTTATGTTTATGCCATGAATTATGCCATGCTTATAATGTTTATGATGTTTATGTTTATGCCATGTATTATGCCATGCTTAGAATGTTCACTATGTTTATGATCTATGCCATGAATTATGTTCACTATGTTTATGAATTATGCCATGCTTAGAATGTCTATGATGTTTATGTTTATGCCATGAATTATGCCATGCTTAGAATGTTATGATGTTTATGTTTATGCCATGTATCATGTCATGCTTAGAATGTTACTATGATTATGTTCATGCCATGCTATGTATACGACAAGTGACGTAAGATGTTATGTTCTAAGTAGAGCACCAAGTATGTTAATGTTTTATGTGCTCATTATGAGATGATGAATGATGAATGGTTTTGTGAGTAGGAAAGAGTCTTACTAAGACTGTGTGCTTATAGTCTTATTTCCTTATACCGCAGATCATTCAAGGGGACAATGAAGGAAGCAGCAGGAGGGCAAGAACGCATGTGTGTCGTAGTGACTTGGCCCAGGAAACTATATGTTTACTTATATGTTTGGATAATGACTTATGGAACCTTATGATATGATGTTATGTGAGACATGATATGATGCTTAAGTTCAAAGTTAATATGCTAAGGTTCCCATGTCAATAAGTTAAGAATCGTAACAGGACATGTATAAGTTAAGTTATTCCGCTGCCTTATGATGTCTACATGCCCTAAGCATGTTAACGTAACGCCGCTTATGAAAAAAAGAAAAAAAAAAGCGGGCGTTACAACAAAACACACAAATAATCTAAGTCTTAATTGATTTGTTCTGACTTTCGATTTCACCCGAAACCCTAGGTTGAACCGACACCTACTGTTCCCTTTTCCGGGGAACGCATCCTTGATAACCATCATTTTGTTGATTATTTTTTGCTCTAAAATCCATGTTTGATCTACATTTTATATGCTTAAGTTTGCAATTTTATTAGGTTTCATGTATTCCCTTCATTTTGGATTTTAATTCTAATCTTTGTATATTTAGGATATTTTTGGCACTAAATTTGAATATCATTTTTGTAGGCTTCAATTGATCATGGACCTAGATCAAATCAGGTTAGACTTGAGTCAACATTGGATCCAGATTAAAGGGATCAAGCATCGGATTATTAGGAGCCGTCCATTCTAGAGAACGGCTAGATCTGAGCCATCGGTCAACTTCTGGTCAATCCGAGTTCAAGATAGAATCAATCCTAACCATAGATCAAGATCTGAAAATTTCAGCCAAATCAGAAGTAATCTGACCGTTGGATCAAGCTCAAGAGGTTCTAGACCATCCGCCACTGATCTGGTTAATCCGAGCTGGAAACAGGTAGATCAGGACCATTGATTGGGATCTGTGGAGTTTGGTTCAGATTTGAAGAGATCCGACCGTTGGATGAAGTCAGATTGATCTCAGCCGTCTGTTGCTAAGTATTCAAGTTCTTCTTCTCCCAAAGCTGGCTGAACCAAGGCTGAGTTGAGTTGACTGGACTGAACCGAAGCTGGCTTGGCTGACCGAATCATTGAACCTGGACCGAACAGAGGCTGGCTGAACCAAATTGCTAGGCTGAACCGGACAGTGACTGGACTAAACTCAAGCTCTGGTTTGGCTGGGCTGAGCTGGGTTAAACTCAGGGCTGAGTTGTGAGCTTTGGGCTGAGCTGGGTTGAGAATGGACTGATCTCAAGCTAGGGTCCTCTGGATCAAAGAGCCCGACTCAACCGGTTCGCGAGGAAGAAAAGGGGAAAACACGCGATCCCGACGGCATCGACTTCATCTTCTCCACGGAGAGGCGATTGAGACGAGGGGTTCGCGTCTCAACTCAGCCACTCCACCTTCACCGCCGGCGGTTCTCCTCAACCACTCCACCGTAGCCGCCGGACGGATCATCAACGCTGACCGACAGCTTTCTCTCGAGTTTGAGGGGTTCCCGACTCGATCAAGGCTCTCACCATCTTCCTCCGCCGCACGCAATTAGTTCTTCACAGCAATTTCATTACCGGCAGCAGTTTTTACTTCCCAGCAGTTTCTTCATAGTGGTTTCACCTTCTTTCATCGTTTCCTTCATCAGCAATCTAGGTTTCCTTCATCAGCGATTCAAGTTATTCACAGCATTTCAGTAGCTTTTCACAGCGCAGCAATTCTTCATCCAGATTTGGGCAACATATCCTTCGTCCAGTCATTTCTTCGAGCTTTCATTAGATTTGCTTATTGTCTCTTTGAATTGTTTTGTGTTAAGTGATGAATGAGCATTCGGCAGCACCATTTCATCTTCACAGCAGCAGATCTTCCATTCACAGATCCCAGCAAATTCTTCATAGTTTTCCAATTCCGGCAGTATGTCTTGCACAAAATTCTTCATCCAACAGCTATTTCATCAAATTTGTGTTTGATTGTTGAATGATATATGTTTGATTGTTGAATGTTTGTAGTGATGGAACTTCTCCATTTCAAATTGCACGTACCTTTGTTATTCTAATTCATGCTCGCAAGTTGTTCGACAAAATGTTTCTATAGATAGGTTTAATTTCATGTCTCTTGTTTTGCTTAAGTTCTTGCTTATCTTGTCTCTTTCAATTTCTTATCTTGTTTCTTTCAATTGCTTTATGTTCTTGTCCTTCATTTCATGCAATTAAGCTAGGTCAAATTAGATTTCTTTAATGTTGTAGGTTTTGCTTCATGTCTAGGTTTCATTGATGCTTTATTTCTTGAATGCTTCTTTCAAATTGTCTTTTCTTTGCTGCAATTGTAACTAGGTTAAATTAGATTTCCTTACCTGCACTGTCTTTTCTTAATTAGAACTAGATTTCATACCTGCTTTTTCATTTCTTTTTGTAGTATTAATGTTCAAATCCAAAACCCAGTTCATATCCAAAACCCAAAAGCAATAAAATACGATCCTGAGAATTATCAAGTACCAACTACATTCGCTGGGAGACGACTCGAGTTACTCTATGCTACATTAGTTTAGAGGAGTTCGATACTCTAATTGTATTTGAAACCGTGACACGACTGAAGCGGTTATCAATCCTCACCTACTCCACCTTGGAGAAGTTTATCTTTTGCTAACCGGGACCTCCGGTCGGACTTTTGCTCAGCCTCTAAGAACCCGGATCTCGAGACGTCCGACCTTGACCCATCTCTACTTCTGTCCATGATTCCCGCTCGACTAAAGGATTTACCAACCAGGACTTCCGGCTGGACTTTTGCTCGACCTCCAGGAATTCAGATCTCGAGACGTCTGACCTTGACCCGTCTCTACTTCTGTCCGCAATCCTCGCTCGGCTAAGACTCCGTTGCCTGATCCCCGACCAGGACTTAGTGCTCATGTTGGGACCGGGTGCATGTCGACAAGGATACGAGTTCGTAAAATTTAAAATTTTTACGTGCAGCGGAAGAGTTTGCACAAAATAATTTCCTAAATTATTTTAACTTCGTATCTAGCATGCAACCTTATAGTGTATCGACATAATCATAAAATAAAAGTTTGCAGAAAAGTAAACTAATTTACTTTTATACCTCGCGTAACTTGAAGAAAGGGACGAGATCCAACCGTAGCGTCCCTTGGAAGCTTCGCCTCTATTCGCGTCCACGCCGAGTTCTCTTCGGGATGACTTCGCAAAGTCACGAGTTTTGTGCCGACGAGAACTACTAGATTCTCGGAAGGCACAACTAGAAGGTTAAGAGAAAAATTAGGAAAACTAACCAACAAGAAGTAACGGAATCGAATTCCGAGAGGAGAGGAGTCGCTATCCGCTTCTTCTTCTTCTTGTTGTGGTTCTTCTTCTTCGTATAGCTCACGGCAACCCTAGGATGCGCCGGCCCTAGAGTGTGAGAGGGAGGCGCTGGCCCTAAGCAAGAGGAAGGGCGCCGGCCCTAATGGGAAGGAGAAGAGGAGGAGGAGAGAAGAGAAGAGAGAGAGGGAGAGAATAATTAATCTCTTAATTGTTTGATTGGAATTAAGGGCTAGCCTTTGGTTCCTTTATATAGTAGCAACTCCTTTGCTAAGTCTCCCTCTAAACCGAATTAACGGAATTAGTTATAAGAAATTTATCTTATAAATTTTTTTATTGCTTATTCCTTTTAAGCCTAGTCTTATTATAAACAATTTATAATAAAACAAATTAGTTATCATAAGAGATTTATCCTATAAATTCTCTTATGAATTTTATTATAACTAACTTTATAATAAAACTAATTATTTATCATAAGAAATTTATCCTATAAATTCTTATGAATTAATTCCGTTTAAACTAAGTCTTTATTATAAACTAATTTATAATAAAAACTAATTCTTCTTCTCTTTAAATTATGGAATAAATTTTATAAGAAATTTATAAACTTTCTTATTATGGATAAATCAATTCATAATTGATTTTATAAAATTAAAATAAACCCAATTCATGGATTATTTTAATCTTCCATAAAAGAATAAATTTCTATAATTTTATTTATATAAATTTCTTTATACAAATTTATTTATCCATAATTTATAAAATAAATCGCGCTGGATTTATCTTATTAATTAAACCAATTAAATTGGTTTTTCTCCCTTTAATGGCCGGCCACCCAAGGAGGGTCAACACCCTCTTTGGCCGGCCAAAACCGACCCGAACCGATCGCGAATTAAACTCATTTAATTCGCCCAAAAAGCCTTCAAAAGACTTAGCCATTTTTAGCTTCCATTGCGCCTCTGACTAACTCAGATTCGACTTATTTCTCTTGATCGAAAAATCCAATTTTCAACTCATTTTAAATCTCTCGGATTACTCGTAGTACGTGTGACTAAATAGGCTTTCGATTTATGTTGGTCGTCTATAATCAACTAATTATAGAACGATCATGAGTGGCACCTAGTAGTACATCATGATCCCCAATTAATCGAAAGATCAACGGTTTGACCTCAGAAGAAATTATTCTGAAACCCTTCAGCAGCTCTAATGAATCGTGCCTCATTCCCTTCACCACCTTATACTCACTTGGTTCAGGACACGGTCAATGGTGTCAGTCCCCACTAGGCTGACTACGTCACACCTAGCCCAAGTATTGTCTTACTCGTCCTTTGGATTTCTAATTACTCTCATGTATTTTAGAGACTCTCACTCTAAACATGATATGCTCTGGCCAGAGGCTTTGAGTAACAATCCGACGATAGGCCTGGGTATACATCTCCTCGCAAGGAGTGGTGAATCCTTTGTAGGCTGTTCAAACATCTTCGGGCACTTCGGCTTATACCCGATCATCCTGGGTCCACACCTCCTTGGAGATGCTTGCTTAAGATGTCAAAGTATAAGTCTCTATGACCAAGATGACTTGAACACCGCAAGTCAAAGGAACATCGCACTTAAGCCGCAGTAAGATCTTCATTGACATATCTACATGTAGATTCCCATATGAAGTCTTACAGCTAGTCACTCCAATGAACTAGTTCCCTTAACTAGCATCCATGTTTATCTCTGGACATCCCAATGTCACCAGCCAGTGAGAATCAGCTGAATAGAGAATAACCCATGCTAGTCTCAACAGAACTGATAATGTCCGTATTTATCAATTCATCGACTAGGGATATTTCCAACACTTCACATTTGCACATTTAGAGATAATCACTAGTTGTGATCCCATCACAAATTCTCTTATGCTGTGAACTGTATGGCGGACATTCAGTAGATGAGTTTAAGATCCCAATCAAATACACAAACATGTATACTCAAATAGAGAATTATCATTTATTGAAATAAATGTTTACAATCATAAGGCGATTGCCTTAGGACACTTCTCTTATATCACTAACAGCTCAGTCCCCCGGACTAAGACTTCGTGCCCAGCTTCACTCACCAAGACATAGTCCACCTAGCTTCACTCACTAGGACCCAGCTTTACTCACCAGGATTTAGTCCACCTAGCTTCGCTCACTAGGATTTCTTTCACCTAGCTTCCCTTGCTAGGACCCAGCTTCACTCACCAGGGGTTCTTTCAACATAATCACTTCTTTGCTAGTCATCATAATCTTGACTAGACTTCCTCCAATCTTCAGGTAAATATAATCCCTTGGTCAAACTGACCAACCTTGGGTACTATGCATTCTACCAAATATCAAATCCTGTTTGGCTTAACCCTTTGTCAAACTGATCAAACATGGGTTTACCCTACCAAACATAAAGTCTTATTTGGTTTAACCCTTGATCACTTTGACTACACCTTATATTGTCAAACATCGAAACACTAGAGATTGACTGTGTAGAACTGATGCACTTGCACCAACAAAATTTATTAATTTTGAATACTATAAACCAAAAGAGATGTCCAATCCTTAGGGGAAATTTTATTAACTTAAATCCTCTGTAATTTAACTTTTAAATCTTAAAATTGTAAATCTTAAATATACTCAAAAAATAAAAAAACAAAAAAAATCTACTTCGGTAAAACTCACCCAAGTGCCTGTATTCAGTACAAGTGCTTAGGAAAGAATAGGAGCGCCTATATTCAATACAAGCACCCTGAGTCTGCAGGGGTGTGTGGCTTGCAGTCTACAACATAGCATTTTTATATATGTATTCATACAGGCGCCTGTGTTCTCATTTCTTTTTATTGTAAGTTTTTAATAAACAATTCCTTAAATAATTCTTAATCTTATAATATACCCCCATTAACATCTAAATTGTTATTGTTTGAACACTAGAACCAAAGAGAGAGCCTAAACTCTAGAGAAAAATTTATTAACTTAAAACCGCTATAACCAAATTTCTAAATCCTAAAATTTACAATGCTAAATACATATAATATACCCCATTAGCTTCTAAAATTTGTTTATCTTGAACACTATAACCTAAGAGAGAAGCATAAACACTAGGGGAAAATTTTATTAACTTAAGCCCGCTATAACCCAATTTTTAAATCGTAAATTCTAAATCCTAAATATACTCAAGAAAATAAAAAACAAAAAATCTACTTGGTAAAACTCACCCAGGCGCCTGTATTCAGTATAGACACCTGGGAAGGAATAGGAACTCCTATATGTTGGGGGCAATCTATGGTCCGGAGTGACCATGTATTTTGATGTTTGGGCAAAGGGTTTAAGTTAGGTTTACCTTTGTGATTTGATATGTGTGATTGAGTTTGCAGGACTTGGTGGGTCACACATGGAGGACACATCCGAGGGACGAGAGCCGAGGGAAGAGGACTCCAAGGGCAAGCCGAGAAGTGGACTTCAAAGGGCACACGTGAAGGGTGGCATGGAGGCAAGCCGAGGCTTGCGTGTGCATCCGAGGGACGATAGCCGGTGAAAGAGGACTTCAAGGGGCAAGCCAAGTGAGTGGACTTGAAGGCATACGTGAAGGAGGGTCTTCGGAGTGAGGGAGAGTGAAATTGTAAGCTGGGTAGTCGTCTGGGGATAGATCAGTCGACTGCCAACAGGGAACTCGAACTCACAGAAAAATCAGTCGACTGGTCTGGGACCAATCGACTGATCAGGTCGTAAAGTAGCCATTACAACTAGCCGTTGGCTTACTGTATGGCTGGGACCAGTCGACTGGTAGCAGGTTTTTCAGCCTTAGGCTCTATTTAAGAGAGCTTCATTTTGGACGAGAGCTCTGATGAATTTGGCGTTGGTTAAAGGCCAAATAGTAGTTTAAGAGCTCAAAAGTGAAGTTTAGTTTATGGCGAGGTTTCTCCACCCACAAGGAGCTACATGAGCTAGCCGGAGGGTATCCAGGGAGTGATCCACCGAAGGATCAAGGGATCGTCCACCTTACGGACAGCTGTAGAGTAGGAGCGTCATATCTGAACCACGTAAAAGGTTTGGTGTTAGCATTGTTTATTTGTGTTATTATTGTTTCCGCTTGCGCACGCTAACTTTATAGGAAGAAAAGCTATTCACCCCCCTCTAGCTTGACGGTCACGGTTCTAACAAGTGGTATCAGAGCGGGGTTGCTCGTCTACGGACTTATCGCCGGGAGAGCAAAAGGTGCTAGAGAAAGATAGAGTCGGAAGGTCCGCTTGGATGGGATATTCGGATCCCACCTCCGTACGATCGAGATGACTTTGATTATTGGAGGAAACACTTGGAGACATGGTTCCAAATGGATTGGGATCATTGGACCGCACTGGAAGTGCCATTTGAAGCTCCAACGGACAAGAAGGGAAAGCGCCTCTGACCTCAGTATTGGACCAAGAGTCAAACGGAAGAAGCAGAGGCGGATAAGGAGGTAACTAGAATCGTATTAAATTCATTACCTTTATATATTGTGTCAAATGTAGGGGAATACAAGAATGCGTATGAGCTATGGAGAAAAGTGATAGCTCTACATGAGAATCCGACAAAAGGACAAGAAGAAGAGGAGCCCAAGGAAGAGGGGTCATTGGTCCAAGAGAAGGAGAAGGACCAATTAGAAGTTGAGTCAGGTTCAACATCTGAAGAAGAGGAGGAGAGAGTTGAATCATCCACATCCTCCAGTGAGGAGGAAATAGAAGAAGTCTCCACGTCAAGGATTGAGGGGGAGGAGAGATCCTCTTCAATACCGGAGCAAGAAGAAGCTTCCACCTCCGTCAAAGCAAGGACAAAAGACCATATAACTTGCTTTGGGTGAAACCAAAAGGGACACTACAAGGACAAGTGTCTATCGGGTAAGAAAAAGGAGGTAAACCCCAAACTCAATTCAAATAGGTTAAAAACTAACATGAGTTGTAGGGATGGAGCAAAGAAGGATAAGAAGCATATAATTTGCTTCACATGTGGTGAGCATGAACACTACCACACCAAGTGCCCAAAGAAAGGAGAGATCATGAAGTTGACACATTTGAAGAAATTAGAGAAGAAAAGGAGCTCAAGTCAAGGGGGAGCTTCAAAGGTAAAAGGGAAGGTAATTCCAATTTTAAAATTCAATCCAATTTTAAATTCTTACATGCTCGTTAAGAATAATCATGGATTTAAGTATAATGATAGGAATAGGGTTAACAAGGTAGATCAAAACCCTAGAAAGGTCATGCATCATGATAAATCTAAGACCTTTGGACCTAAGGATCAAGACACAAATCTCAAGAAGGGGAGACATATGCCTAGGAAGGTGGGTAGGTCTAGGAATGTCCAAGGAGGACATGTTGGTACTAGAGTTGAGAATCTAGAAAGGGAAAACCAAGTCTTGAGGGCAAGACTTGAAGAAATGGAGAAAACCCTAGATAGATTCTCTATTGGATCTAAGGGTTTAGGTATGTTGTTGGGTGATCTAAAACCCAACCATGATAGATCGAGATTAGGATACCGATCTAAGGTCTTCAATGCCAATGAAAAGAATATGCTAAGGTAGCATATAATTATGGCAAGGAGGGAAAATCCAAGAATGGCAAGGGGATGCCATTAAAAGGAAAGAAAAAGGTATTAACTAAGGACAAGGGGTCCAAAGTTAAGAAGGTTAAGTTTGTAGGTCAAGAGTTACCAGAGGTACACCGGTGTGACCTTGTGGTTGTTGAGTCACCTAGAGAGGTGGCTAAGGCTAAGAGCTCAAGGGGGAACTCTAGGAGTGTTTGGGATCCATGGTAAATGGATCTCGGGAGGTGTCTCTCGGAGGTCTAGATGGACCATGGAGTGTGCCAAAAGAGTTGGAGACAGACTTGAGTCTCAATTCTTTAGGATTTGGCATAATGAGTTTGAGTTTCATGCATGGAAATATGACATTGGGGTCATAAAGCATGAGAATTGGTTTTTAATGTATAAATGTCATGTAAATCAATGTTAGGGATGCATTGTAGGTTGGTATGGGCAGTGACATCAAGGGAAGACCAAAACTAGGACTTTAGGTCAAGTTTAATTGAACCATTTAGTTAGTTTTGGATTTTGTGTCAATCTTGGAATGGTGATAGATACATTTTTGAGTGTAATTTTTC
>JAGFNQ010005135.1:0-43943 GCA_024364735.1 Boesenbergia rotunda | reverse complement strand
CTTTTGATCCTCATTGCCGAGAGTTCATAGTAAGTTTAAGGGTTGTGATGGCAATTTGGTTTTAAGGTTTTTTTTTGTTTGTGTTGAAATTCTTGGTTTCGAATTGGGTTTTGTGTCTTGGATTTCTTCCGAGATCATGAAGAGATTAGGGTTAATCTTGTTAGATCAACGTAGGCAATTAAATGTTGATGTAGATATTAATAGTGTTGTGTGTTTCATTAGTATCACGGTTGGGATAGTTTGGGTTGATGAGGGTTACTTCTGTTTTGCTTAATCAGGTTACAATTCTCTGATAACATGTGGTTTGTTCTGTTTTAAGGTGAGCTTCTTATTCAGCAACTTATCAGCATCGACAACTTCATCATTTGAATCATTGTTGTACAGTTTGTTTGAGTTCTTGATTAGCCGGATTATTAAGATGCATAGTTGATTAGATATCAATTAGGAGTTAATCAAATTGGTTTAATTAAGTAAATTGAGTTAATGGTGTTATTATGATTCTTGAAGGTTGATTATGTGTGGTGGATTTGTTTAGGGTTACATGGTGGATTAAACTGGGGACTAATCGAGGTAGTCATTAATTAAGTAAATTAATGATCGAAATGATTAAAGGTTCCTTCTAGTTGGATTTATGATTTATTTTAACTACTTGTTGGATATAATATTTAGCTAAAATTTATATTTATACAGGACCTTAATTCGGACTCGTTCGGTTGATCGTGGACGATTCTCGTTTACAGACTTCTACAATTATAAGACGGGTACTTCTCCTTTGTACTCGAGTAGTTCCTTTTACCTTAAAGCATGACTATTTTATGTCTAGTAGGTTGCTTGACCTTATTCCTTGTTATTTGTTATTTTAACATCGCCGTTGATACTTATTCTTCGTTGATCTTCGAGTATTCAAAATTTATATTCGTACAGTCCTTTGTTGGTTTTCTGTTCTGTAAAGTGTCGCTTGTACGCGAGTACTTAGAAGTGCATTAAACACAGATAGGTTTATTTGGCATTAGAAATATCCTACCTAGTAGTCAGTGGCGTAGTCAGGATTTTCGACCAGGAGGGGCGATTTTTAAAAATTCTAAATATTAATATAGATCGATTTTATCATTTAAAAACCTAAATTTTGAATTTAAGGAGCTGAAAATGAACTTAAATTTAAAAATTTTGATTACAACCCTTAGTTTTAGTTGAAACAATGATATATCGATCCTCAAAGTTTTTTTATGCTTTAAAGTCAAAAAATTATTTGTGATATCGCTTTCTCGTAATATTTAGCATTTCTACATATAAGAGCTTCATTGCGATCTAAATAATCATCCTAACTAGCAACCTAATAAAATAAAGTGTATACTTGATAACTTTTCTTTAATTAATTAAATATGAAAGAAGAAAGGAATAACTTACTCCTCTTAGAAGACCATTGCTTTTGAGAAAAATAGAGAAGAGAGAAAATAGGGAGAGGAAGAAGTAAAAACATAACTATTTTTGTGGTGTTAATAAAATCCTAAAATTATAAAAGAGGGAGAAGATGTGAGGGCTGAGGACTGATTTTATTATTGGAAGAGCGCAGTAGTTGATACTGCATTTCTTGCTCATTGGAGAAGAGAAAGAGAAGAAAAAAAAGCTCTGGTGCTTAAGAAGATGAGCGGAACAAATTATAGATTTACTATAGTTAGAGAAGAGAAAGAGAAGAAGCAATTGTGGAAGAAGAGGAAAGAAAAATAAAAGAGAGGAATAAATGAAGAGGTGACATACGATATGGCAGGGTTGTGACATGCGTAGGGAGAAAAGGGAGAGAAAAAATATAAATATTTATCTCAAAATATCCTAATTCATTTTAAATGGATCGAACCCGTTTAAATATTAAACTTGATTCGGTCATAACTTGACCAAATTAATCCTGGTTTAAATCAAAGTAATCCTTATCTCTGTACCTGAATTTAGTTCAAACTGGATTAATTTTAATTTATCATCCTCACTTTATGTCCTACGATTTAGTTCATCCGTTTATTATAATATTTTATTTTAAAATTCAATACTTAATATTTTAAATCTCGATATTTCCTCATAAAAGTGGTAGCAATGAATAGCTTAGGTCATGAACTTTCTAAATATGTGATCAGTTTCAATTTTCGACAATGAATTGTGGTGATCGGCTAAGAAAAATAATAACAAGTATATATACATATTATTATTTTAATAAAATTTGAGAGGGGGCGATCGCACCCCCTCTCCTTAAGGTGGCTACGCCCCTGCTAGTAGTGTAGGTGCATAATCGTTGATTTTTTATTTCTGGTTGGTTGCATTGATGCAACGTTTACTTGTTGGATTTTGTTGCATCGTTGTTTCTCCGGTTGTTCGTGCATCTTGTAGTATGCACCATATCTGCATGTTGCATACTAACAACTGTTGGGCTTCCATATGGTTAAGTCGTCGTTAGTCATTTAGTTGCTCGGATCACTCAACCACTTGTTGTCGTGGTAGTTGCTAGAGTGTGAGCAACTGTCCTGTTATGCCACACATGTTGCAGTTGTAGGCAAGCAGTGACACCCTCACCATTATTTTTCGAGTGATATTAGAGCTGTTGGTGGCTCCCCCTATGTATCGGGGTTTTGGAGTGTAGGCTCCCCAGCATCCTGTCCACTCAACCACACCTTTCTGTGATATTTGTTGGAGTGCGTACAGTTGTCACAGTCCTACCCACTCGGTCACATAGATGAGATGTGTTGGCGGCTTGACTGGCGACAGGGGTGACACATGTCATTGCGTCATATGCATACGTATTTCATTTATCTATTTTCTTGTGTTTGATGCATTTATATGAGCTATGATTGTTGCACTTGGTTGACATGCATTATATGTTGAATTTATTGTTGTCGCGTTGTTTTATACATGCTTAGTGTTATTCGGTTTTATAACATGTTGTTCTATATATGTTATGCATGTTTAGGTATTCCTATATCCTTATGGACTGTACCCTATTGGTTCTCTTCTTAGTATACCTTTTGTTATGTCATGCTTATTGTCTACTCATATACCTGCTGAGTCCGCTCGGACTCACCACCCCTGCTTTCCCTTTTGTTTCAGATAGCAGGTAGTTACGTTTCTTGGAACCAGGAGAGGATCTAGTTGCCAGCCCCCGGAGTTGAGTTATTTTCCGCATTTGGTTTAGTTACTTTTATTTCGGTATTTGGTGAGTTTTCGCATTTTATTTGTTTATCAGGTATTCGGGCAGGTTTTGTCATTGTTGTAGAGACATTTTGCGTTCTCTTTGGGTTGTGATATCTTTTATGTTTAAAGTGGCTAAGCCACTCGTTATCTTCTTTATAAACTGCGTGATGATGTTTTTATTTCCTATTAGGATGGCTGAGCCATCCTTTATGCTTGGAGTATATGTATGTTTGCCCCAATTTGTCCGCCGTACAGGGGAGATGCTGTCCGATTTTGAGCAAGCATGTGCCTCTGGGGTCGTGACAGTTTCCGTCGCTAATTAGCTATGGATATTATATTTCATTGCTAATCAGTGATGGAAATTAATATCTATCGCATATTAGAGATTGAATATAATATCTGTCGCTAATTAGAGATGGAAATTAATATCTATCGCTAATTACTGATATACTTGTAGTGTACAGAGTGACGACATTTGCTCTTTTTAATTTATTCTAGTGGTCGATAAAAATTTTTAATGAGATCAAACCGATCATCTTCAAAATTAATTAGTTTGAAAACCTGAATTATTAATTTTGAAAACCTGAATTAAAAAAAAAAGCATGCATGTGATTTGTAGAAGAAAAATAGAGACCGAGGAGATATATAGAAGGGCTACGGAGATAATGTAATTACTCTTTGACAGGATACACAAAGAAATTGAGCGGTATATGAGATTTCAGAAAGAATAAATATGTTTAATTTTATCATATTATCAAAAGTATGCCATCAAGCATGTTGCTACGTTGCATATGAATGGTATTATATAACATTGGATTGGACTCAATTCACTGATCATCAATTCCTCTATTTGATCGCAAATATATATACCTTGTATATAATTTATAGAATCCTTACAAAATATAATGGACTGATAGTTAATACGTGAATATTGGTACTTTGAGGTCTGAAGATCAAAATCTAATAAAGTCAGTATGTCCGTCTTCTCTACGCGCTAACTACAACATCCTGACTATTAACCTCCGTGATTTACCTTCTTTGTGTTGACCCTGGACAGATTGGTATGGGCGATGAAGACGAGCGAATCACCACCTTGTATATAATTTATAGATTGTAATGATAAAAAATTTAAATAATATTATTATTTTAAGGACTCCAAGATAAATAGTTTATTCTCTCTATTTGAAGCTGCAGGTCAGATGCTTAGTCAAATAACATTTGAAAGGGAGGATTAGAAACCTGTTTACACTATCTAAAAGACGACAACTGATAAGGATCACCACAGATTTTCTTCTCGGTGTTTCATGTTCTCATCCATCTGATATTCTGATGTACACTAGTTTATGATTCTTTAAATTTTTTCAGACATGGAAAGTTTTTCCTCTTCCTCCAAAATGATCATTTAATATGCATGATTGATCCTTGAGCTTGGCATTCAACCTGAATATATATACTTATCTGTTCAATACTAATTAAAAGGAATTAATTCTCTAAGCAAAACCAAATGGAGAAAGTTCATAAATCCATTTGCAAGTTTATTCTGCCCTAAATAGAGCAAATTAATTAAACACATACGAAAACTACTACTACTCATCACTTCGAAATTAAGCAACTAACAGATTCCAAGATGCTTACTTAGCTGAAGCAATTTCTTGCCAGAATAATCCAAAGTTAAGAGTGGAGAAATCAATCACAACCACCACCATGCACTTTTGGCTGCCACGAGTTAATTAATTAGGCCAACTAACTCGCCAGTGCCCCTACACCAAAGAAATTCAATAGTCAAGTTAATTTTTCCACTAGCTAACTAGCTAGCTTCTTGAACTTACTCTTCTTTTAACATATGTATGTATATATAGAACGTTCATGTATGAGTTTAGCTGATCGATCATCAAAATCCAAGCCATGGCTGGTGGATGGGCAACTAAGTTCCCAGTGGTAAGCAAGGCATATTGCTCACTCTCGCAGACAACGTTCATGATAAGGAAGAGGCCTCGCAACATCACCGGGGGTGGTTTTGTGGCCGTGGATTCCAGGCAAGTCATAGCTTTTGCAGTGGATGGTTGCTGCGTGCTCGGTGTTAACGGAGAGTGCATGGTGAAGGATGGTAATGGAAATTCCATAGTTTTTATTAGTAAAAACGTACTACGTATACGGTGACTATTTTAATTCATTTATATATAGATCATGCATGCAAATAGCTGATATATATATGTGTATATAGACAGGAGGTGTTCTGCAAGCAGTTAGCTTCAACGATCAATGGAGAGGCTTCCTCATGGATTTTGAGATGGTGGGCAAGTTGGTCTTTACCCTACACGAGCCCAAATCTTGGCTTGTAATGAATGGGAGTAGTGTGAAAATATTCTTGGAAGCCAAAGAGAACGGGGGAAGCAGCTGGGACTTTGAGGTGGTTGGATCTTTTTCTGACAGGGCTTGCACAATCATGGACAGAAGAGGCAACGTTGTGGCAGAGGTAAATTAACGTAATTAATATCTATCAATCACACTAGTCTTGTACTATATATATATAATGAACCTTTGAAATAATTTACGTATGTTTGTATGTATAGGTGAAAGGAGAGGAGAAGATTGCAAGCAAGGAGTTCTACAGTGTGGTGGTGCAGCCAGGCCATGACCAAGCATTTGTCATCGCTGTGATTGCCATTCTTGACTACATTAATGGGGAGTCCACTAGGTGTTGATGCATTCCAACTGTTAAGAAAGAAATTTGATCGATCAGATGGTACTACTGTTAATTATGTGCGTATATATCGATCGAGTACTTGTTGTGTATATGCACGATTACTAATGAATACATATTGAATTAAGCTGAAAGGGTGCTCGAGATTTTAAGTCAGTATTTGGGAAGCCAAGTTAAAGAGTGCTCCAAAAATGATGCCGGATAGAATGCTACTGATTGTTCTAAAAAAAAAAAATAGGGAATTGGATAAATGAAAAGGAGTCATCTTTATGTTTCAACCAAAAGATTTTATTTTTAAAGTCTAAAAGAATTTCCTAACATCAACTAGTAATTATTTAAATAGATCTAAAATTCTAACATAAAAAAATGAAAATAAAACTAACAGAGAAAATAAAATTTTTGGAGCTTCCAAATTAAAAGATCTAAACAATATTTTTTAGGTCTAAAATTAGATTGTCATGGATTTCATCCCATAATCAATTATATAATAGATCTGTAAAGAATCTTCAATTTGATAGGTCCTATACAAAAGTTAGGGCTTTTCTACAATCACCTCTTGCATCAAAAAATTGAGAACTTTGTAGGGGTGCACGGGAGGTCAAGCACTACGGAAGCCTTGCTAGCAAGTATATTAATACTTTTTATTTTATCGTAAAAGGTGATTATCTTCGTCCCAGATACTTCTCATACTTCATCTCCAAGTTATGTGAAGGGTTGTAAACATACTTGGACCTGAGATGAGGCCTAGGTGACACTCGACTCAGACCCATTTCTTAGAAGGGCTCAAAAATTAATAATTAGTTAGGTTTGGAATTTCCTATTTGGCAAATGTTAGTCAAGTCGATCCTCTCATCCTCAACACTCTGATTTCGTCGTGAGCTCCTCTTCAAGGGTGTTGGTCTCCTATACGGCCGACGATGGCTACCTCTTCAATCCATCTTTTATTTTGATAAGTTTATGTTTAATCTGTATAGCTTTTACATTGATATCTTTTCCTTTCAGTTTCGCTTGGAAACTAGGGTTTCCTTTTATTTCCTGTTTGACGAATTGAATGATTGCTTGTGAGTGTTTCTTTACTTCTAATTAGATATACTGCTTGATGGGGTTGAGCATCCCAGGATTGACACATGGCACGGGGAAGCTACGTGTCAGGGTCCACCAAGCCCGACTGTCAAAATCTAACTCCTGAGACCATCTCGGGAGGACAGATGCCCGAGGTCAAGCCAGGTCGTAGACTCCCGAGACCACCTCGGGAGGGTAGGCCCCCGAGGTTACACTGGGTCATAGGCTCCCGAGGTCAGGTTGGGTCATACGCTCCCGAGGCTACCTTGGAAGGGCAGAAGCCCGAGACCATCTCGAGAGGACAGAAGCCCGAGACCATCCTGGGAGAAGACACCTCGAGACCAACTTGGGAGAGTGGAGCCCGAAGAGTAATACATCCAATAGCTCAACTTCAAGTAGTCATTCATCTTTTTAGATCAGGAAAGTCGTCGAATAATTATTGTCCACTACATGCGACAATTAAGATCTTAATGATCGCAGCGGTTGTTACTTAAAAGTTATCACGTAACTGACAATTGAGGAACATGGAGGATAACGTGGAGACACGTGTGACCAAGCCCTCAGATATATAAAGTGCTTCGGCATCCAGGTAAAGGGGGGGGGGGGTAAGCTTTCCGAATTCAAGACAAATCTACTTCCTCATCTTCCTCCTGAGAAAGCTGTGATTCCTGACTTGAGCGTCGGAGTGGGTTCTGTCGGAAAACCTTCCGGTGTGCTCCCATTAACGCTCGTGTTGATCTCGTAAGGCGCAATCATCTTCTCCTCATCGCCATCCTCGTGGGATGCACCTCAGTGACTCCTTGTCAACGTCGACTCTTTTCCAGAACAAGTTTGGCGTCGTCTGTGTGAAATTAAATCAAAGCACCAGAAGGAGCA
This sequence comes from Boesenbergia rotunda, assembly GCA_024364735.1. NCBI lineage: Eukaryota > Viridiplantae > Streptophyta > Magnoliopsida > Zingiberales > Zingiberaceae > Boesenbergia > Boesenbergia rotunda. The sequence goes on along the minus strand of JAGFNQ010005135.1, from coordinate 36,127 downwards.
CCGTGATGGCAGATCCGCAGGGGCAACCCATCGTCTTGACGAGGGAAGAGTTGGATCGTCTCGTCGCTAACGTCGTCAAAGGAGCGCTCGAACAACATCAAATCGAGCAAGCCGCCTTACGGCAAGCAGCTTTGGTACAAGGTGAAATCCCAAGGATGTCCGCCTCACACCACTGAAATTGAAGATCTGTCTCAGACAGGCATTGACAACTCCGGCACATCGGCGAGATTCCCTGGGAGATTTGGAGAAAGACAACTCCGTCGCCTCCAACGTCTTAAAGCATGAAGAAGGACCAAGGAGGACTGAGGGGTTCAAAGTCATTCCACAGGTTCCGTCTACCCCTTTCTCCCCGGACATCATAGAAGTCCTAATGCCCAAGCAATTCCGTGGTCCCAAAATTGTTGACTATGATGGGAAGACAGATCCAGAGGATCATGTCTACAAGTTCGAGAACGCGACTCTTCTACACCAGTATACGAATGGTGGGAAGCCTTGCTAGCAAGTATATTAATACTTTTATAGTAAAAGATGATTATGTTCATCCCAGATACTTCTCATACTTCGTCTCCAAGTTATGTGATGGGTTGTAAATAAACTCGGACCTAAGATGAGGCCTAGGTGACACTCGCCTCAGACCCATTTTTTTAGAAGGGCTCAAAAATTAATAATTAGTTAGGTTTAGAATTTCCTATTTGGCAAATTTTAGTCAAGTCTGTTAGATCGTGGCACTTGCTAGAGGGGAGGGGGTGAATAACACTTTTGTCTAATTCTCTCTACAAGAGGGTTAGCACAATACAAAAATATAATGGAAAATATAAAATTCAATGCTAACAAGAAGATTTTACTTGGTATCCACCCCGAAAGGTGACTAATCCAAGGATCCACATGAGTACACCAGCTCCACTATGAAACGTCTCCTTCAAGGTGGAGAAAAACCTTTACAAGGTTGTCTTCTTCCTCTTTACAAGATTGAAATGAAAGCTAGAGGAAGAACTGATCACTTTGGGCACTAGCAGTACTTTGGTATAGTAAAGAACTGTACCTACCTCGTGCAAAAAAGTCCCCTTTCAATAAGAGTAAAGGACAACTCCACGAGTTGTCCAGCTCGACACCAGTCGACTGCCCCTGGGGCAGTCGACTGGTCTAGCCTTAATTGTTAGCCAACGGCTATATTTCGAGGTTACCAGTCGACTGCTCCTGGAGTAGTCGACTGGTCTCAGGTCTGAAACCTTCTATAAGTTTCTACTTGCTCTGGCAGTCGACTGCCTTTCTACCAGTCGACTGCCCAACTTCTACAATCACTGACTCTCACTCTGAACACTCTCCTTCACGTGTGCCTTCAGGTATACTCTCTTGGATTGCCCCTTGAAGTCTTCTTCCACCGGCTATCGTCCCTCGGATGCACACACAAGCCTTCCCTTGGCTTGCCTCCATGCCACTCTTCACGTGTGCTCTTTGAAGTTCACTTCCCCGCTTGCCCTTGGAGTCCTCCTCCCTCGGCTCTTGTCCCTCGGATATGTCCTCCATGTGTGATTCTCCAAGTCCTGCAAACTCAATCACACATATCAAATAATAACACAACACCCTAACCTTAAACATATTGGCACACACATATCAAAACCATGATCTTCCCGATCATCCTTGGGTCGATTGCCTCAACAAAGTCAATCCTCTCATCCTCATCACTCTGATTTCATTGTGAGCTCCTCTTCAACGGTGTTGGTCTCCTATATGGCTGATGATAGCTATCTCTTTGATCCATCTTCTATTTTGATAAGTTTATGTTTAATTTGTCTAGCTTTTGCATTGGTATCTTTTCCTTTCGGTTTCGCTTGGAAACTAGGGTTTCCTTTTATTTCCTCTTGGATGAATTGAATGATTGTTTCTGCGGTTTTTTACCAAAGTGCGCACATGAGAATTAGGAATTACCAAAAGGTGTACTGAGGTTTCATTTTTACCAAAGGGCGCGGTTATTTAAGTGATCTTCCTCTTATACCCCTCCCGCCAAGTATTGATTTTCTCTTTCTCTTTCTCGGTTAGAATTTTGAGACATCTGAACATGCTTTTTCGGACTTTTTAAATTAAAATAATATATTATGGAAATTGGCTAAAAACGTAAGGTAAACAAAGAAAAAAAATTTAGTTAAAAAACATCTCTTCCAGCATGATTTCAAAAATATAAAGAGATATTTTTTATATTTGATTAATATAAATTAATATATTAATATATAAATAAACCTATCAAAACACATGATTTCATATTCAAACCCACGCAGGACATTTGACTTCTGGCCCAATGTGCACTCAAAATTTTTTTCATTTTAAAAATATTTTTTATAATATTTAATAATGATTTATTAAATTAATTATTTATAGGGTAATCATTTATATAATTCTACAAGTTGTGACAAAATCTTCTCATTTTATTGAAATATTCAAGTATGATCAAAACATGCTTATATTTGTTTAAACTTGAAATAAGAAGGTTCCATCTGATACTACCTAAATACACAATGCATAGCAAAATTGAGTTCCTTACATACCATCAACTCATATTTTCAGAATTTATTGCAATAGGACTTTTGTAGGTCCATCAGTGGGTACGACACAAGTGGCACGAAACAAGAAAATTATTTTTAGTGGTTAGGACTAAGTTTTGACATCATAATTACCTTCTCCTAGCTCAACCCAACCTAGTGATATCAAGTATTAAGAAATTCAAATATCGTAGGTCCATTAGTGGGTTTTGGCGAAAACTCACTGATGGACCTAGAAAAGTTTGATTGCAATAATTTCATTTATTATGAGTTTATGGTGTTGCAAAGACTCGAATTGTGCTATCAAATGTGTATTTAGGGGCATTTGAGATATTCTTGGAATGTGACACCTCAGCATTGTGCACAATATAGAATATCTCTAGGTGCATTTCCTGTGTGTGATTCTACTCAGGATGTTGAATAATTTTAGCACTCCCTGGATATTTTAAGGAAGGGGGAAAAAAGTTGAAAAGAAATGAGTTTGGTGTGCTCCTAAACTTCATCCCCTGGAAAAATCAATTGGATTTCATTTCAGGTCGAAAGAAGGCCTGAAATAAATTGATTTCAGGCCCTCTTTGGGCCTAAAATATTTTTATTTCAGGCCCAAAGAGGACCTGAAATTTTATGGATATTTAGTTGTTTTCTTATGAGTTTTGGTTTTCTGGAAGAATATAACGAGGTTATACTTTTTAGTTGTCTTCTTAAGAACAATTGCTTCCTATAATTTGCTTTTATACAGATAGTTGGGGATGTGCATTGGTTATGTTGTAATTGCTTCCTGTATAAATTCTGAAAATATGAGTTGATGGTCTACAAGGAACCCAAGTTTGCTATGCATTGTGTATTTAGGTAGTATCCAGATGGAACCTTCTTATTTCAAGTTTAAACAAATGTAAGCATGTTTTGATTATACCTAAATATTTCAATAAAATGAGAGGATTTTGTCACAACTTGTAAAATTATATAAAAGATTACCATATAAATAATTAATTTAATAAATCATGATAAAATATTATAAAAAATATTTTTAAAATGAAAAAAAATTAATTGCATGTTGGGTCTGACGTCATCTGACTTCAAGCCCTATGTGGGTTTGAATCTGAAATCACGTGTTTTGATAGATTTTTTATATATTAATATATTTATTAATATATTATTTAATATTTAATTTATATTAATCAAATATAAAAAATATCTCTTTATATTTTTGAAATCATGTTGGAAGAGATATTTTTTTAACTGAAATTTTTTTCTTTGTTTACCTTACGGTTTTTAGACGATTCCCATAATATATTATTTTAATTTGAAAAGTCTGAAAAAGCAGGTTCAGATGTCTCGAAATTCTAACTGAGAAAGAGAAAGAGAAAATCAATATTTGGCGGGAGGGGTATAAGAGGAAGATCACTTAAATAACCGCGCCCTTTGGTAAAAATGAAACCTCAGTACGCCTTTTGGTAATTCCTAATTCTCACGTGCGCCCTTTGGTAAAAATGAAACCTCAGTACGTCTTTTGGTAATTCTTAATTCTCACGTGCGCCCTTTGGTAAAAAGCCGTTGTTTGAGTGTTTCTTTACTTCTAATTAGATATACTTCTAATAGATCGGATCTCTCACAAAGTTGTGTCTATATCACACTACGAATTGACTTTTTTCGATTTGGATGCATTCTTTTGCAAAGACTTGTTGCCCTTATATTGTCTGAAACTAGTTAGCATGTATATGTTACGCTCCATGCCCCATTCTCATTGTCTTTCTTGCACTAGTTTGTTGTCCTTCACATTTATGCGCTTGCAATTATACTATACTTTATGAAGCTTAGTTTCCACATCCATTTGAAATTTTTTTGCCTTTTCATGGTTTACTTTAAATACCATAACAACTGTCATTTCACATTGACTTCAACACATTGTATTCCTATAGGCATCGCTCCTCCTCTTTAAATCTCATAAAAAGTTGAAGTTGATTAAAATATATCTTCGATCAACTATGTTATAAGAAAGATTAAATGGATTGACGATGTTGTCTATTGAAAAAAATAGTTGAATATTTTAATTATACACGATTAATTGATACTTTATTTGCATCCAAAACATAAAAATGTTGTATCCAAATGATTATCAATAATATTTATCTTTTTATTTGATTATATTTTATATTATTAAATATTATTTAACTCCATATTTTGTTTTACATGTTATATGTTGGAGAAAATGTACTCCTTTCGGAGAGTTTATAATAAATTGAAATTACAAAAAATAATTTCAACTTAACTGTTGAGTGACCCGAGCTGCCTTTTATGTAGACTGCAGTCTCCCGAGCTGAATTCCCGAGCTGGAATTCCCGAGCAGAGTCTCCCGAACTCCCGAGCAGTATCTCCCGAACTCCCGAGCAGTATCTCCCGAGCTCCCGGGCAGTATCTCCCAAGCTCTCGGGCAGTATCTCCCGAGCTCCTGGGCAGTATCCCCCGAGCTCCCGAGTAGTATCTCCCGAGCTCCCGAGCAATAGCTCCCAAGCTCCCGAGCAGTAGCTGAGGCCTGCGTAACACTGTTTCCTTGAAACAGATTTATCCTCCTCCAACGGTGCTTCGAGGCTCCAATGGACGTCTGTCTCTCAGGATACAACAGCGGAACCACGGGCACAACGGAACACTCGTTGCTCATGGCAAACTGAAAAAGTACCCCAAACTCTATCAAGGGAGGTCGAGAAGGAGATGGAAGATAATTTCTTCTCTATATATTTTGCTCTCGGTCACAGCCTCTTTATATAGGCTTAGACCCCCGCAGTAATCAATGATCGAATTAACGTCATTTACTGTCAATTAACCGTCCAGATCCAAACGTCTGGGGGTTACTGATTTAGCATTAATCAATAATTAATGCATCAGTTACACTTGAGTAAAAAATTTGGCAAAAGGTTGGTTCATTCGCTTGGATAAATTTTGCCCCGACCGGTCGGACATTCGACGCGCGTAGGTCGTGCACCCACACAAGTCCACTTGGTTTAGTACAAATCCGGGTCCTAGATTTGCACCCCCTGCGCACACGTGAGAGATAGTCTCTTCCCTTGCATTTGTTCACAACTAACATGCTTGTGAAACAATATAAACCAACAATTATGCCCTAAGACTCCCAATGTGGGACTAAAGTCTCATTCACAATGGAGTCCCTTTATTTCCACCTCCCTTTCCATTCACATGAAACTCCTAATGTGGGACTAAAGTCCCACTCACCAAGGAGCTTCTTTCCACCCTTTCCGTGGGGTCGGGTGCAGCGATAGGGTTACTAGTTGTTAACCCAGGCATCCGCGGTTCGATCCCCAGCTACGGCGAATTTTACAGGAATTTTTCCTCCAAATGGGGCGCGAACCCTGGGACGCTGGACTTCTAGACTGCCCACCGCGAGCGCTTCCCGATTTACCCTGGTGATCGGTGGGAAACTTCCGTGGAGCTGGGCCGGTCACCCCAGGTTCAATTTGTCTGCTGCCTGATTCATTATTTTTTTTTCTTTCCACCCTTTCCATTCACACTATATCCAACATTATAAGCTCACTAAAAAATGATAACACATTATACTTTTGTAGCTAAAATGAAAGCAAGAGCGTATTGTATTAAATGATTACTAATAACATTTATTTTTTTATTACAATTCGAAGGATTCATGTTATTTAACACTTTAATTTACTGTACAGTTTGTAGGTTTGCTAAAATATTTTGATCGCATGTTGAAAAGAGGATCATATTTGGAAGTGTATATGAATTTTTAAATTAAAATAGCATAATAGAATGTTATAATAAGGCCTTTTTTTAAAACTCAATTTAGATCATCAAAATCTTAAGGTAGAATACTGATGGTAAACCATGGAATCAACTTATAGCTGACCGCCAAATAGATAAAATATGGAAAGAGTTTTTTCTCCGAAGATATACATTTGTAGGTTTGCTAAAATATTTTGATCGCACGTTAAAAAGAGGATCATATTTAGAAGTGTATATGAATTTTTAAGTTAAAATAGCATAATAGAATGTTATAATAAGGGAAAATTTGAGAAAACTCCCCAATATCAAAGTGGGTTTTGCATGCACTCCCCAACCAAAAATGTCTTTGCATGCACTCCCTGATGGGATTGACAAGACAGTTTTGTGTATTATTTTTTTTATCAGTATAAAAGAGTAAAAATTCAGTATAAATCGTAAAGATTTGAGTATAAATTGTTTGAGATTGAGTACTAATTTAAGAAATTTAAGTATTATTTGAAAAAATTTGAGTATACATTGTTTCAGTGTATAGTAAAAATTTCAGTATACATTATCAAAATTTAAGTATGAATTGATTTAGATTGAGTATTATTTGAAAAAATTTGAGTATAAAATTTAGAAATTTGAGTATGTGAGATTGCATCCACCACATCAAGATTTTCACATGAGAGGTCGTCGAAATTTTATACTTAAATTTCTTAAATTAGTACTTAATCTCAAACAATTTATACTCAAATCTTTATAATGTATACTGAGTTTTCACTCTTTTATACTCACGACATCAAGAATTTTACATGAGGGGTCACCGAAACTTTGTACTCAAATTTCTTAAATTAGTACTCAATTTCAAACAATTTATACTGAAATCTTTACAATGTATACTGAGTTTTCAGTTTTTTATACTTAATCTATTAGGGAGTGAATGCAAAAAATTTATTAAGTGGGAGTGCATGCAAAGGCCAGTTTGGAATTAGGGAGTTTTCTCCAATTAACACAATAAGGTCTTTTTTTTAAACTCAATTTAGATCATCAAAATCTTAAGGTAAAATATTAGTGATAAATCATGAAATTAACTTATAGCTAACCGTTAAATAGATAAAATATGGAAAGAGTTTTTTCTATGAAGATATACATATATAAAAAATTGATTTGTATTCTATTATAATAAATTTATCCTTTTAACTAACTCGGTATCCCATGAGGACAGCAACTATATTAACACGATGCTTGGCCATATGGCCGAAGCTTGATAAATTGAAAGGGAGTTATTGTTTCGTATTATATATGGAAAACGAATAATATTAAATAAATAAAATATTAATACTTAGAAATTTTAGAATTATTATGGCGTGTGTGCGAATTATATATGAACTTCTATTATATAATTTATAAATTATTTTCTAAATTCAAATAAATTTTTTTGTTTAGCTATTATTTAGTTTATAACATAACATGAGAAGAAATAAAATATATAGATGAACATTTCATTTTAATTTTTAATTAAAAAAAGCATCCCATCACCTTATAGAAGACTCAATTATCCTGAACTATACTGTTTTCCTATATTTTCCACCTAAATACTGAACTTAGTTGAACTTAGGGTGTGTTGTAGATGCTATGGTCCCATAATTGTTATACAATTATAGCAATTACAGTTTCATGACTGCTACAATTAAACTATCACGTAGTTGCTATAATATGAAGAAAAAAAATCTAAGACTAAAATTGTTTAAAATCTCCAAAAAGACCTTAAGCGGTTATTTTTGAGTTTGAAATCGAGTCATTATCGGTTCAACGTATCTGAAAAGCTTCAATTTGATATATTCAGTGGCGTAGTCAGGATTTTCGACCAGGAGGGGCGATTTTTAAAAATTCTAAATATTAATATAGATCGATTTTATCATTTAAAAACCTAAATTTTGAATTTAAGGAGCTGAAAATGAACTTAAATTCAAAAATTTTGATTACAACCCTTAGTTTTAGTTGAAACAATGATATATCGATCCTCAAAGTTTTTTTATGCTTTAAAGTCAAAAAATTATTTGTGATATCGCTTTCTCGTAATATTTAGCATTTCTACATATAAGATCTTCATTGCGATCTAAATAATCATCCTAACTAGCAACCTAATAAAATAAAGTGTATACTTGATAACTTTTCTTTAATTAATTAAATATGAAAGAAGAAAGGAATAACTTACTCCTCTTAGAAGACCATTGCTTTTGAGAAAAATAGAGAAGAGAGAAAATAGGGAGAGGAAGAAGTAAAAACATAACTATTTTTGTGGTGTTAATAAAATCCTAAAATTATAAAAGAGGGAGAAGATGTGAGGGCTGAGGATTGATTTTATTATTGGAAGAGCGCAGTAGTTGATACTGCATTTCTTGCTCATTGGAGAAGAGAAAGAGAAGAAAAAAAAGCTCTGGTGCTTAAGAAGATGAGCGGAACAAATTATAGATTTACTATAGTTAGAGAAGAGAAAGAGAAGAAGCAATTGTGGAAGAAGAGGAAAAGAAAAATAAAAGAGAGGAATAAATGAAGAGGTGACATACGATATGGCAGGGTTGTGACATGCGTAGGGAGAAAAGGGAGAGAAAAAATATAAATATTTATCTCAAAATATCCTAATTCATTTTAAATGGATCGAACCCGTTTAAATATTAAACTTGATTCGGTCATAACTTGACCAAATTAATCCTGGTTTAAATCAAAGTAATCCTTATCTCTGTACCTGAATTTAGTTCAAACTGGATTAATTTTAATTTATCATCCTCACTTTATGTCCTACGATTTAGTTCATCCGTTTATTATAATATTTTATTTTAAAATTCAATACTTAATATTTTAAATCTCGATATTTCCTCATAAAAGTGGTAGCAATGAATAGCTTAGGTCATGAACTTTCTAAATATGTGATCAGTTTCAATTTTCGACAATGAATTGTGGTGATCGGCTAAGAAAAATAATAACAAGTATATATACATATTATTATTTTAATAAAATTTGAGAGGGGGCGATCGCACCCCCTCTCCTTAAGGTGGCTACGCCCCTGGATATATTATGTGTCTCATAGTTTAACTCGAGTAAAAAGTTATTACTTTTCAAAATTTATAATTTAGCAATTACATTATAAAAGTTATAAAATTGTAGTTTCTACAACTGAGCGACTACGTAGTTGTAGTAGCTATAAAATCATAACTGTAAAACTACGTAGTAATTTATTTATAGCAGCTATAAAACCATAGCCGCTTCATAGTTATAGTAATTACGATTTCGTAGTTACTATAACGTAAATATTAAATCCTAAATGTTAAGAGATTATAATTTTTTATTCGAATTGAATTAAATTACGATTTCGTAGTTACTATAACGTAAATATTAAATCCTAAATGTTAAGAGATTATAATTTTTTATTCGAATTGAATTACGAGACGTACAATACATTAAATTGAAGTCTGTTTAAAAATCTATAACTAATTATGAGTTAAAACCTGTAACAACTTGGTTTCAATTAAAAATGTCATTTAAAATATTTTCAGAAGTTTCGAATAATTTTAATTTTGAAATTTTTCTATATTGTAATATCTATGAAAGTATAACTATTATAATTGTATAGCAACTCAAGGATCGTAAGTACTACCATGTGTTTTAACTTTTAAGATTAAAATTTAAATGAAAAATATAAGAGAGAAATAATAATTAAAATAATATAATAGTGAACAATTATATTAGTTTACATGATTACAAGCATTTTGTTAAAACTTCAAAGGTAGACGTCTTAATGACGATTTGAAATATATATACACTTTTCATTTTTGCCCAGCTATTTATACCGAACGAGTCCGTTTGGTTTATATTTCGAACCTGCGGCCGCGAAGAAACACAGAAGAAAGAGAGAGACCGAGGGAAGGAGAGAAGGGGCGCAAAGCTCTCTCCTTTCTCTTTCTTTTCTCTCCTCCCCTTCTCTCTCTTCTCTTCTCCTTCCCTGCCCCCTCACACTTTGAGGCGGGCGAGACGCAGCTGCATCATCTCTTTCCCCTTGCCCTGCCTGCCTCAAAATCCAACCTTTTCTGTTTATTTATTTATTTATTTATTTATTGCGTTGGACGATTTCCTGTCTGAAATCAGCTGCAAACCAATCGGAATTGGGAATTGGAAGTGTCGCTTTGTGCTGAACATGGCGTTTGAAGGGTCCATTTCGTTGTCGGTGGTGGAGGACGTGCTAAAGCAGCACGGATCGAGGATGTGCGACATCAACTTGGCCTCGAGGAAGGAGGAGCAAGAAGGTGATTTGATTTCTTTAGCAATCGTGAAATGCATTTTCGGCCAATAATTGTGCTCGCGAGACCTTGATTTTCTACCAATGTGACGGAGCAATGAGGAGCCAAACATCTTCGCCTGATTTGAATGAAGAAATGCAAGAGCTTTTTTTGTTGGTTTACACCCTCCATTAAGGCAATTACTATTTTAGCGTTTTCCTTTTGTTATACCATGAGCTCATGAGTCAGTACATTTATTATAGAGAATATATACTCTCACAAATCACGATTTGAATTCTAGTTTCAATCATGTACAAAATGTATCTGGTTATATTTGCCGTGGCAGCAATGAGAAGGTATGAGGCAGCTGCATGGCTTAGGGGAATGGTTGGGGTTGCTGGTGCGAGGGATTTGCCAGAAGAGCCTACCGAGGAGGAATTCAGACTAGGACTGAGGAATGGAATTGTTCTCTGCAACGCACTCAACAAGGTTCAGCCTGGAGCAGTGTCCAAGGTGAGCACTTGTTGAATGATTTTGGTAGAATTTTGTTTTGTTTTTCCTCTCGCGTCACTGAAGTTGGATCTAATTATTTTTTTTTCATTTAAGGTGATTGAAGCTCCTGCGGTTTCAGCTTCCGTTCCCGATGGTGCTGCTCTATCAGCATTTCAGTACTTTGAGAATTTGAGGAACTTCCTTGATGCCCTAGAAGAATTGGCTCTCCCCACATTTGAGGCATCTGATCTACAGCAGGCATGTCTGTCTTGTTTTGCTAAAGTTTCCTAGTTCTTGCTCCAGTCTATTAAAGCTACACTAGGAAGTTTGTTATTCAACAGCTTTTAGATGCAAACTAGCTCTGTTTTCTTGGACAAATGCATCAATTATATTTCCCTTATTCCAATGCTCCCTGGCTTGTCATATTTAGCTGAACATACTAACAAAAATTATCACTTATTCCTGGTTAATAAAAAACACTGCTTTATCTCCCAGAACTTATCTCGGATGGGGTCTATCCCTAATATTTTTTATTCTTATGCTTTTGGTACAGGGTGGTAAAGGGTCTAGGGTTGTTAATTGTATTCTGGGTCTTAAATCCTATGGTGAGAAACAAGCACGAAGGAATGGTTCCTCCAAGTCTGGGGGAATTGTGAAACATTCAAGACACTTTGTGAGGAGAAACTCAGAACCTTTCATGTATTCTCTCTCTAGAAGTCAACCAACTCAGGATGGTGGGTCATTGGAGCAGAACTTCAGCATTGATTTTTCAGTAGAATCTTCTGAAATGGTTGGTAAGCTGAATGTTATACACTGAAGGATCCAGTAATCCTGTGTTAGCTCAAATAATTTGTATGATTAACAGATATCACCATCTCTGAGCATGTTTGTGCGCACCCTTTTATCAGATAAAAAGCCTGAAGAAGTCCCTTTGGTATATAAAAGCTGGTTATGAGTTTAGGCTAAACTATTATCAATTTGTATTGACAATTATCTGCGCAAAACAGATTGTAAATTTTTTAGTTGTCCTTTTCAGGTAGTTGAATCATTGTTAACTAAAGTAATGCAAGATTTTGAGCATCATATTGCAAGGAAACAGGAGATGGTAGGCCATCTTACATCTCTTGTTGGTTATTTACATGCTGCTTCATTATCTAAACGCAACCACTTCCATTCTTTTTTTACATAATACTCTGGACTTCAGATAATATTATCTGTAGCCCTATAAATCAATCATACTTTTTTTACAAGATAACTTAATACTTTTAACTGCAAGTATTATCCTCTAATCAATCATATTTTCCATATGCACCTAGCATGAATTTCTTCCTTTTTATGCAGCGGTACTGGAGTACCATATTATTTTATGTTACTATAGATCCTCTTAGATGACATAAATTGATATGACAAAACTTGATAGATGGATAAAACATTGAAAGAGATAAATGAGACCAGTTTGTTTCATGGAGCAAGCAATTCAACGGAGATTCAACCTACATGTGTGAATAAGGTACCATATTTAATCTTGTTGAAATTTGTTCTTTAAAGCAGTGATAAATGGACACTAGAAAAACTTCATAGGTGAAAGTAATTGATGAAACTACATCCCTCCACGAATCAAGCAAGTTGACAGAGATTCAGTCCACTCTATGTGAGAATAAGGTACGATATTTTATTTGTCAGAATTTTCCTTGATCCAATGATTCGTTGATACTGGAAAACTTCATAGGTGAACATGACTGATGAAACTGGTTCCCTCTACGAAGCAAGCAATTCATCAGAGATTCAGAACACTTGCTTTGAGAATAAGGTGACATATATATATATATATATATATATATATATATATATATATATATATATATATATATATATATATATATATATATATATATATATATATATATATATATATTAGATTCTTATAATGACAAATCTTCATATTTGAGTTGGTCCCTATACAACAGTGGAGCTAAATGATGTGAGTAGATGCAATGCATATAACAGCCTTTCAAATTGTCGTTCAAATAAATAAAAAAAAATTATGGCGGTTATGTCATATATAACTAGCTCATTAACAGACAAAATGTGGTTATTTAAAAATTAGTGTTGAAAGAACAATTTCCTTGCAAGCGGAATATTCATCTGAAGTTTTATGTTTTTGATGTTGTACAAAGTTGTTCTAATAGAAACTTGATACAATACCCAAATTCAGCCCAAACTATAATTATCTCACATGGAGAATAGAAGAGATGAACTCACACCAAGATTAAACAAGAGAAATTTAATTTCTAGAAAGATGATAAATAATAAAAATCACACCTCCTTTATAGATCTCAATCAAAACAAAATAATTTCCCTAGAGTTATGGAAACTAATTGTCAGCGGTACTGGAGTACCAATGCATTGGAAGGGCGACTAATTGTCTCCCAAGCACCTACGGTTCGAATCCTAGTTATGACAAATTTTACGGGAATTTTTTCTCTAAATGGGGCGTGCAGCCGGACCGGTCGCCCTAAGTTCGATGTTACCCAACTTAGTTAATCATTTTTTTTTCAATCAAAACAAACTAGGAAAATAATCAAATTGTAAATAAGAAGTAAGCCAATCTAGATTAAACTTTTACCAAAACAACTCTCTTTGCAAATTATAATGCCTTGTTCTTTACTATGTTTTAGATGCCAGAATCAGAAAGTTCTTACACGTGTCCAAGAGCTGAAGATTTAACCATGAGCTTGAGGGCTCAAGAACAAGCAAAAGAAAAGCTTCGGAAGCAGTGTTTACTAATTGAGAAGCAAAAAAGAGAAATTGATGTATGTTCTTATGCTTTGTGAAAAAAAATGGATATGATATTGTATTCTTCATGATGTTGTTTCATGTCGCCGGAACTGAAGTATGCACTCCTAGCAACCAGAGAGAGTGTAGAGTTTCTAAAGACACAATACTTAGAGGAATTTAACAATCTAGGTATGCTAATCAAAAAGAATAGCTGGGCTAGTTATATATCAGGAACTAGTTGATGTGCTCAAAAAGCCCTTGTTCGTGTCATTTTAGGAAAGCATATGCAAATCGTAACTCATGCAGCTTCTGGGTATCAGAAGGTTCTTGAAGAAAACAGGAAATTGTATAATCATGTACAGGATCTTAAAGGTAATCCTATCATAACATTCTAAGCTAATTGTTTTCTTGCTTTTACTAATTCAATGTGTCCTCTAATAGGAAACATTAGGGTGTATTGCCGTGTGAGACCTTTCTTACCTGGAAAACCTAGTAATAATTTGACCACTGTTGATCATCTTGATGATGGAAGCATTACAATTAGCACCCCAACGAAGTATGGAAAAGAAGGTCATAAATCGTTTAGCTTCAACAGAGTTTTTGGCCCATCTGTTACTCAAGGTTGTCCAAGCTTCTTTTTAGATACTGTCAGTATTTTTTAACTGTAGAAACAAAATTAACTTTTTTAATCAACGCAGAGGAGGTTTTTTGTGACACAAAACCTTTGATTCGATCAATTCTTGATGGTTATAATGTCTGCATCTTTGCATACGGACAAACAGGATCTGGAAAAACTTATACCATGGTAACAGCTGTGACATCTATATTTTGTTTGTTGTCTTGCTCAAAATTGGTCATCACAAACACATTCTTATTTAATGATGCAATTTCTATGTAGAGCGGACCCAAAGAACTCACGGAAGAGGACTATGGAGTAAACTATAGGGCACTAAATGACTTGTTTCAGATCTCAAGACAAAGAAAGGATACAATTTGCTATGAAATTTCTGTTCAGATGATTGAGATATACAATGAGCAAGTCAGGGATCTCCTTAATGATGGTCCTCAAAAAAAATATCCTTCCAATTGCGACTCCTTTCATTGATAATCAATATGATTATTCTGCTAATATGTATCTATGTTTTTGTATTTAAATTAAAATTAATTTGTTGGATTAGCTAGTGGTTATCTCACTATAATTGTCTTTTTTAATCATTTTTGAGTACCTTTACTTTTAAAACATTGGACATTCGTAATAGTTCTCAGAATGGGATGGCTGTGCCTGATGCAAACTTGGTTCCTGTCACATCGACAGAAGAAGTAATTGAACTAATGAACCTTGGTCAGAAGAATCGTGCTGTTTGTTCAACCTCCGTGAATGAACGTAGCAGTCGCTCTCACAGGTCTTGTTGCTTTTGCGAATGGTTGATTTTAGATCCTTTTTCAAAGGATATTTATTTTGTGACTGTTGTTGCACTTAATTTATAAATCCTAATTTGCAGTTGCCTAACCATTCATGTTCATGGAAGAGAGTTGGCATCTGGGTCTGTTCTTAGAGGATGTCTCCATCTTGTTGATTTGGCAGGCAGTGAAAGGGTTAATAAATCAGAGGTTAAGGGAGATAGGCTCAAGGAAGCACAACACATAAATAAATCTTTAGCAGCTCTAGGAGATGTAATATATGCCCTTGCTCAAAAGAATTCACATGTTCCTTACAGGAATAGCAAACTTACACAACTTCTACAGGACTCTCTTGGTAAGAACTAAGTATATGTGTGTTTCAAGCATGAGGATCAGTATGCGCTTCAATATATTTGTTTCATTTTGTCAGGAGGACAAGCTAAGACATTGATGTTTATACACATGAGCCCTGAGGTTGATGCGCTGAGTGAGACTCTAAGCACTCTCAAGTTCGCAGAGCGAGTTGCGACAATTGAGCTTGGTGCAGCAAAGATGAACAAGGATAACGGGGAACTGAAAGAACTCAGAGAGCAGGTTTCTATCCTATTACTTAGAAAATTTGGTTGATATATTCTAATTGTCTGGGAAAATCTCATCCAATGCCCTTTGTTTCTCACCAATTTAGGTAGCTAGTCTTCGAGTGGCATTAGCTAAGAAAGAGGAAGAGACCCTTGGAAGTACAATGTCCAGTCCTGACATTTACAGGATGAAATCTAGCCCGACATCTCCTGGACGCCCAAACCAGCTTCAGACAATGGAGGATTTGGGGAATATTGAGGTACATATTCTATGTTCATTCATCCTGATATAAAACCAAGTAGCATATTTCCACATGATTTCCAATCATTCAACTTTCCATAATTTCACTTCAGTCTTCAGTTCTGCATTGTCCCGTAACATTTCTTGTGCAGAGCTGTTCAGCCTTGACGGAGAGGGCAGACATGGATGTAGCCAATGATGAGGATCCACTGAGGGACTGGGTTGGAGATAATGTTCATGTTCCTGACTCAATCGACCAGGGATATATTCCTGATGTGAGAGTCTTCAGAGATAGGCGTACAAGCCGGCCAAATTCTTTCACAACTGATGATTTTGATGAACTAGATTTTGCGACTAGTGATTCTTCAGAGCAAGAAATGGTATTGCAGTCACAATCTAGCAATGGAAAAGCCAACAATGCAGTAAACGGTGGATCAAGAATCAAGCCGCCTCAGTCAGGTTCAACTAAAGGCTCTGAGTTAAGGTAATTAGATTCATAGAAACAATTCATGGATTATTAGTCCATGAACACCCAGACTAAACCCTGAGAACATAAAATCAACAGTCATGCCTTGCTGGAATTCTGCAAGTCTTCCTAATACAAACCCTTTCATTACATGCATTCGAGTAGATATTTCTTACATATGATGTGAATCCAGGACACCTCACGCCCAAATGCCGTCTCCATCGAAGAAGACATCAACTGCACCACCATCTAGCCAACTAGTAAAAGGCTCGCCAGCAAGGCAACAAGCTTCTCATGGAAAACGAAGACAAAATGGTAATGGTAGGATGGCTACCTCAAAATAGGCATTCTCTCATTAATGGCTAGAGATTTTGTTGTTATGAATGCATCGCGAGAGGGATTGATGGCTCTTCGCTAGTCTGTCTCTCGTAGCTGAGTAGCAGCAACAAAACAGCTGTTTGTGTCTGGATGGGTTGATCTTGCTCCAAGGGGAATTGACAATCTTAGCTATTTGTTCCCAGCCAAATGCACGAGAAAGAGTGTCAGAGGAAGGGGGGGAAATCATAATTTGTTAAATCTGTACCAAAAACAAATTACTTCGAATCTGAGTAATAGGAATCTTTACTCCAACATGTGCAATTGACAGTCAGGTTTTGTGTCATTATTTTCAGTTTATTGGTTTTAGTATGGTTGAGATACTTATAAAAATATATATGATAGCATGTCCTAATCAATCCGAATACTTACAAAATAAAATTCAAATATTACTATATGCTTTGTTGTTTTCAAACAATTGCTCATACCTAACTTGCTTAGGCTAGAGAGAATCTACAAGATCTTTATTCATGGTCAACTTATTTGCCCCTCCCATGCTTGGTTTCACTTTATCATTGTGCTTAGACTCGACTCGATCATTATTCATGGTCAACTTATTTGCCCCTCTCATACTTGATTTCACTTTATCATTGTGCTTAAACTTAATCTTTACTCATAGTCAACTTATTTGCCCCTCTTCCCATGCTAGATTGACTTTATGATTATACGTATCAACTATAAGAATTCAAATAAAATATCTATTTTAATTCCATAAACCACATTAACAAATAATTATTCAATTCATTTTCCTAGAATTGCTATCCAGAATCACAATATAATATTAACCGCAACAATCAAGTTTATATTGGTTCTCCTTGATATCAGATTCAAGTCAGGCAGGAATCACCATGTTGTTGTTGTGCATCAGTCAGATTTAGCTATTGAAAACCAAATAGATCAAAAGTCAACCATTATTCAGCAGAATTATCAATGTAACTGGCACGTCCTTCTAATTCATCTTAATTGTTAATGTAAAGAACAAGACTGGACAATAGACAACAAGATGAAAAGAAATGAAGCATATTCTTGTCACTTTCACTTATAATTGCACTGTCGAAGGAAAATATTTTGGCAAGTCAAAAGCAGGGGCCTTCATGAGAACATACAATTCATTTTTCCTACCTCAGGAAGCTCATGCAGAAGACGATCTCTGCGATGCACTCTAACTGGCAGCTGATTCACCAAAAGCTTGAGCAGCAGGAGATGGTTTAACATAAACTCTTGCCTTCCGCAATATCTCGGCGACAATCCAGTTCTTTCTTTTGCTCAATGGCCTTGAAGGATCCAGCCTTACCTGGGAGCAAAAGCTTAAATAGACATCAGAGAAGAAAATTATTCAAATACAAAACTTAAGGCAATCATTTCCGAGATAGTCATCATATGGTTCGTGCCATTTCATTCCCCAATTATTAAAAGTCATTTTCTCTCAAAATGACCAAGGAACATTCTGTCACATATTAAGCACATCATAAGGAGAATCCAAGTAAAATAGTTAAAGTAGTTGTTATGTATGCGATGTACTTTTGTTGTTTGTATTAATGATAATCCAACTAGTCTCTACAAGTACCATCAATAAGTTATTCGTTCAAATGGAAGCATCACTTATATTTCTTATTAACTGCAGATCATTTGTAGACTAATCTAGCATAATCTAGAATTGAAGCACCAATGAAAATGTAGAGATCTCATCATCTCAAAATTTGTGCAGATCACCTTCTTGGTCATGTGTCTGCCAATCTGGCTTTGATAATCTGGAAACATCTTATCCGCATAATCATCATCATCTTGTTAAATCCAAATTGAAAATAATTACAAAACATTCCAGAGATGATAGATATGTAGTAACTACCAACCCGTTCAAATGAGTCCGGGACAAGTTTGTGGATAAACTAATAAAACTCATTGGTGGAAAAAGGTGAAGCTATCCCCTTAGGGGCCTCACACACTCTGAAAGGGAGTAAATCACATGCACAAGAGATAACCCAAAGCAATATTTGGCCAGGAATTGAATCATGCCTCACCGCCGGTATGAAATGGGTTTGGGTATAAAGCCTCGAGTAGCAGGTAATACTCTCCGTAATAGTATCTAAATGATTTCAAAGTTGTTGTCCTACTAAGAATCTTCATTATTATAGGGAATTCTCTAAGTTCAATGATTAAAAAAATGGCAAAGGCACTTCCTTGTGATCTTCACTCCATCGACACATTTGAAAGAAATGAGCAATCTTTTAGATACTTCCAAGTTGTGTCCTGTACAAAACGAAGTGTTGGGAATACTATTTTTCATTTTCAAGGAGAACAACCTCAAAGATTCTGCAACCTCAACCTTAGTCGTAATCTTTCTTTTACACCAATTTATTAAACGATCGGACCTACAGATGATCTTGCAGAAATATATCCTCCACCTCTTAGCAACTACCGAACAGTAGCCAATCAATGCACCAATGAGTCGACAAAATTAAATAAAAGGAACAAATCCTAGATTCCATCGAAAACAAGCCGTAACGGGGAAGAAAAAACAAGGAGATGAAGGGGTCTAACTCTGTCACCGATGGAGCACTCATTTTTCTCGTCGTGCGCCATGAATTTGCTGGTGCGCTTCACATAGCGATTATAGAGCTTGTGGTGAAACAACCGGTCCACAGCCACCACCACCGACTTCTGCATCTTGTTGGAGACGACGATCCCCACTACCTGCTTCATTGTGGAAATCCTACGCTTCTGCAGCCGCCTCGGATTACCACTTCTAAAACTTTGAAAGAAAATTGCAGCAGAGTTAAAGGGGTACCAAAGAGTCAACCCGTTAGGGTTTACTGTCAAAGCATGCTGGATTAGGGTTTATTTAAATACGTATAGTTATTTATAATTTTAAATAAACTAAAAGTTGATGTGAGATTTTTTTTAAAAAAATTAGGGGGCATTTGGTCTGTGTCATTTTTCATTTTCTTTTTCCAAAAAATTGTATTTTCTAATTTTTTGGAAAATAATTTTTTTTCATTCTCCAGTTTTTCAGAAAACGCTATGTTTTTTTCTAGAAAACAAAGCTGGAAAATGCAAACCAAACATATTTATCAGAAAATCGTATTTTCTACAGAAAATGAAAATGAAAAATAGACTGAAAAATACAAACCAAACGCCAGTATCCCATTCTTTTAACAAATTAATCCTAAATATGAACATCTCGACCTCACTTCTTAAGTAAAATTTAAAAGTACATTAAATTATCTCATGATAAATTAGAGATCTAAAATTTGAAATATAATTATCATATATTATTACACATTTTTTTCCTTAATAAGTAGCGGACTTAAGAATGTTAGTTATGAGGATGAGCCTCCTTGTATATTTCTCTAATTTATCCTGACGATAGATGAAAAATTTTCATGAAGTTGGGTCAGTCGTCTCAGATTCGAAACTATCTAACATGGTAAAAAAGAAAAATATAGTCTATAGATGATGCGGTTTAAGGTAAGGTGATTCCCTTTCCCCTCTATTGTTTGGGTTTTGTTCGGAGGTATTCTCCAGGAAGCCTCTAAGCAGTTAACATTTCACTTTCATTTGATATGTAAAGAGGTTCAAGTCGCTCATCTAGCATATGCTGATAACCATTTGATATTTGCAAGGCCAAATTCATCCACCCTCATAGTGATAGCCAACTGTTTGGAACACTTTGGTGACACAGCAGTAGCTACGGGCTAATCTATTGAAGTCTAACTTATATATGGTCAGTGTTTATAAAGAGGACCTGATGTGTATCAATGGGTTTCAAGAGGGTATATATACCTCGGGTTTGTTTTGATGTGATCAACCAAGTCAAGTTAGGTCCTGTGTATTTTTAATTCTTATATCTAAGTATGCAGAAGCTTAGAAGCATAAGAAGTCAAGCGAAAGACACAACAGACGAGAAAAATAACACGGAGAAAGGAGCCGATGGGCTCGGTGCATCCGAGGGAAGCAAAGGTTGCGGAGACTACATCAGTGAATGAGAAGGGCGTGCGCGACATCCAATGGACGAGAAGTCAAGGAGAAAGATCGTTCGAGGAGAAAACCAGAGTCAAGTTTAGATGAGCTCAACTTTGGATAGCTGAAAATCACCCACGTGGATGAAAGGCAAAAAAGTTATATGGACGTTGAGTTTGACCAAATGGTCAACTAAGGCACTTTAGTTGCCTCTAGAGGCGCCTTAGTTCATTCAGATCAGTTCTGCGCTAAAATAAAACTGAGGCACCTTAGTGGGCACCTGAGGCATCTCAAGTTGGAACCGAGGCGCCTCAGGTCGGAACCGAGGCGCCTCAGGTCAGAACTGAGGCACATCAGATCACAAAATTATCAACAATTACCGTTGGCACCGTAAATAAAATCTTATCTAACTGAGGCACCTCAATGTCATGTCAGCACAATAGTAACTTCACTTTTTCGGGCTATAAATAACTCCCTAAAGCTAGGATTTTATAACAACTGTAATACAAATTCCTAGTCTTTGTTTAAGCTTTCAAGAGTCTATAAGAAATTTCTCTACCTACAACAAAGGAGTTTTTCATACTGAGCTTTTTCAATGCCTTGGATTAGTAATCACTCTGGTTACAACCAAGTACATCTGAGTCTCTTACTATTTTTGGCTATTCACCCCTCTCTAGTCGCCCTACCCGAGACCAATAATTGGTATCAGAATCCAACCACTTCAGGAGGACTAACCGCCACCTAAAGCAAGAAGATGATGGCCAAACAGAGCACCTAACCCGCCAAAGTTCAAGAGGGAGTTCGCGATGTAGAAACGTCGGATGGAAGTATTCTTCAAAACTAATTTTGAATTATTACTAATTATGAAAATCGATTTTGTAACACCTAAAGACAAGGAAGAGCATCTCTAGATGAAGAAGGAGCAAGCTGACTTCATGACCAACAAAAAAGCATAGTTCCACCTGCTAATTACTGGCTCAGGAAGTCAAACAGATCGGCATTTACGCATTAGCAAAAGAATTATGGGAAAAATTCCTGAAACTGCACAAGGGAACATCGGAAGCAAAGCTTGCACAGCGGAATATACTCCGAACTCAACTAACCAACCTCTGGATGGAAGGAGAGATAATGGCTCAACTACATGCTAAGATCAAGGAGATAATCACTGAACTCACGAATCTTGGAGAAACGGTAACAAACCAAACTTCATTAAGGTATGTTCTAAACGCATTTTCGAGAACGCCGGAATGGATGTCGTTAGTCGACTCCTACTATATATCCAAGGACCTCGAGGTCTCAACTAACCAACCTCTGGATGGAAGGAGAGATAATGGATCAACTACATGCTAAGATCAAGGAGATAATCACTGGACTCGTGAATCTTGGAGAAGCGGTAACAAACCAAACTTCATTATGGTATGCTCTAAACGCATTTTCGAGAACGCCGGAATGGATGCCGTTAGTCGACTCCTACTATATCTCCAAGGACCCCGAGGTAAGTATTTTAGAAAACTTGTTTTCTACTTTCGAACTTCATGAATCTCAATGTGTAGGAAGAAAAGGAAAATTAGACAATATTACCGTGAACATAAAAAAGATTGAACTGAATGAAGAGTCTTCAGCTGATGAAGAAGAAACAACATATGTGGTAAGGAAGTTGAATAAATTATTTAAAACTAATAAATTCAAAAAGTCACAAGCCAAGAAGAACATTCCTGGAAGAAGAAGGGTTAGATGTTATAACTATCAAGAAGAGGGGCACATAAGAGATAACTGCCCAAAGCTGACTAACAAGAAAAATGATAAAGGACCAAGACAAGCAAAGCACAAGAACCTAAAAACTACGTGGGATGATTCATCATCAAAGTCCGAGATTGAGACCAACATCGGACTTACACTTACGGTAAGTCATCAATGTTAGATCGATTCGGTAGCTAGAGGGGGTGAATAGCATTTTTCGAGCTCTTTATTCCTACACGGTTAGTTACGCAAGCGAAATATACTACAATAAAACTAAATTAAACTAAAACAACAAAGAACACTCACAGTTTACATGGTTCGGAGATAAACTCCTACTTCACGGCTGCCCGTAAGGTGGGCGATCCCTAATCCGTCGGTAGATGATTCCCCGGAGCACCTCCGGTTAGATCGCGTAGCTCCTTGTGAGTTGGGAAATCTCTCCACAAACTCTGGACACTACCTGAGATCATTAGGCTACTAACTTACTCTAACCAAGTAAGTTTCGCCAAGAGAAAGTAGCATGAAACGAGCTCCTTTAAATAGAGTTTGAGTATGAAACAGCTGCTCGACTGGTCCCACTCAGATTCGACCGTTATAGTACAACGTTTGAATCCAGCAGCTGTTCCAGTCGACACCAGTCGACAGTCGACTGGTCCGAACCTAAGCCTAGGGTTACACTCCCCGAGTACATTCCACTCCACACTCGAACCTTCCCCGCTTAGCCCCTGAGTACAAACACTCATACTCAGACCCTTACAACCCGGTTGACTCTTCACCAGTAGTCTCGACTGTTGCCTTCACGCCCTCTTCATCTTCAGGCCTCGTCCCTTAGATGCACACGCAAGCCTCCAACTTGCCACCATGCCATCCTTCACGTACGCCTCGAAGTCCGCGTCCCTCAGCTCATCGTCCCTGCTATCCACGGTCCCTCGGATACGCACACAAGCCTCCAGCTTGCCTCTATGCCATCCTTCACCTGAAGACATCAACCAAGTCCATGTGCCTGTACACCTGCACACTTATGTACACATATTAGTCCAACAACAAATCCTAACTTAACCATGTTGACCACACACATTAAAACCCCATGATCCTCCAAATCATCTTAGGGTCGATTGCCCCAACAATCTCTCCCTTTTGATGTGTGGCAATATGTTAAGTTAGGTAAACATAACAACAATAACAATAACAATAGCAATAACAATTGAAAATTAAAGCATAACAAACAAGAGGCAACCTCCCCCTTAACCTATGCTTTCTCCAATTTTCAATTCTCATTGCCAATCACCAAGTTAAGTTATTCCCAACTTAACACTTAACACTTAACACAAGTTAAGTTCTCCCAACTTAACACCCATGTGTCATAAACCAACCATAGTTAAGTTTCAACCCAAACCTAACTTAACACCCAAGTTCTCCCCCTTTGACACCATCAAAAAGATTACCCCAAGCAATCCTACCCTTGGTGCCAAATAGAACTTACTAGATTTCTGAAAAACTCCTCAGAAATCACCAATTCACCTTCTGCCCAAACCACTAGTCGACTGCCCCCAGGGAAGTCGACTGATACGCCAATTTCTGATTTTTCAGCCGAAATTCAGAAACGCGTAGAAAATTTCACAAAATTTCGAAAAATATAAAATTTTGCAAACATGTTTGTTAGGATATACTCTATCCTAGAAAAATATGGGTCCACGAAAACAACAAACGTGCTTGGCTTTTGGTACAAACCTAAAATTCCTCAAAATTTGACACTTTGTATCAACTTTCAAATCCATATATGTTTCCTTATGTTTGCCAATTCCATTCACCTTAATTTTACACATAAAATGGTTCTCAAACCTCCCCTTTTTCATATAGATTTTCCATTTTGACAAAGGCTCCCCCTCTTTATCTCTTAACCTTAGATAATCATGAAAACCCCTCTCATGCCTTTATAGAAAGATCTCATCATTTAATTATCAACAAATATATTTTAAGCAATATAATCAATATAAGATTTCAAACCATATCATGAAAGCATGATAAAGATCTTAACTAAAAAAAACTTATCATTCAATTAGCATTTAATGAATTTTCAAACAATACTCAAATCATAACATAAGAGTAATATAAAGTAACATCAAGTGATGACATAAATTTTCATAACATAACATGAAAAGATAAGCAAATGGTTCATACATAAAGACATAAATAGAGTCATATGGGTTGTGGCCCCAAAACAGTTAAAGTTTTTACAATCATCAAAATAAAGTGTTTGAGAGATATAAGATATCATCAAATAAAACACTCTCAACACTAAGCCGCTCTCAATACTGCGCCACCACATCACATCATGTCATCATCACCTAGAGGAGGAGGAGGAGGGGTCTGATATGTGAGATGCAGCTGCCGTAGCATCTCATACATCTCGTCCTGCCGGCTCCGGAACCCCTGAAACTCCCCTTGAATGGTCTCCTGGAAGTCTAGCTGCTGCTGCTGATAACTTTGGAGGTCCTCTCGGATGCCGTGAACCTCTGACCGCAACTGGGAGAACTCCTCATGTGTGACGCTACCAGCGGGCTCCTCATCCGAGCTGGAAGACTCCGGACGCTGCCTCCATACAAACTCCCCCTGCCTGCACTCTATGCTTGTAAAGGATAGCTGACGTATGCCGATCTGATCGTAATCCTTGGACAGGTGCCGGACCTGACCGCTAGATACACGGATACCCCGAGATGCAAAGAACTCGGTCAGGACGTGGCAAAAGGGCATATATATTTTCCCATTGACACTATGGGAAAAGTGACAAATGGAGGTGAACACATGCCGGGTGATGTCTATATCTAATCTCCTCTCCAGGGCATACATCATCACCAAGTGGGGTAGTCGAATCCTTGCCCGCCCCTTGGTGACAATTGGTAGAAGACACTCTAAAACAATCTTATACAACACATGACTAAATGGGCTCATAGGTTTGGCATCAAAGATGCGTTCTGTATCATGCCGATGCCTCCTAAAGTAGTGCATATGGATTTGATCAATGGTAGCCTCCGGAAAGGTAAATGGCTCAACAACAGTAGGAAAATATATGGATGCATTATTTGATACCCTACAACCTAAAAATGCACCTAACGTAGTGGAAGAAAAAGGAATGATGACTCCTGCAACTTTGGACTCATATAGGTTACTATCAGGGTTAATGCAAGTTATGTTGGCGTAAAACTCTTTACACAGGTCAGTGTTAATGTCATGTTGGCAATATACTAATTTGGGGGGACTTTTCTTGAAAGAAAGTCCTATTGAGGTACCGACAATTCACAACCACAAACTCATTTTCATCAAACCTTTTTCGACATTCTACCTACCGAAACCTAGACTCTCCCGACTATCGTGAGGATCCCTCACCTCTTAGTCGCTTAAAGGTCAAACTAAAATGCGATAAACACATGCATATATACCAAACCACCCCCACAAAGGAAAATGACAAGGAAAACATGCAAAAATCATTACATTAGTTCCAAATCACAATTTAAATGGAAAATATTGACCTATTCAAGTTCTTACTGATAGATCGAATCCGTTTGCTAGAGGGGGGGGTGAATAGTACTTCTCGAACCCCTTTCTTCCTACACGGTTAGTTGCACAGCGGAATATACAATAAAAACAATTAAACAAATATTAACCAATGCTAACACGGAAGATTTACTTGGTATCCACCCCGGACGGGTGACTAATCTAAGAATCCGTCGGTGGATCACGCCTCGAATAATCTCCGGCTAACTCTGTCGCTCCTTGTGGGTGGAGAAACCTCACCACAATACTTCGGACGCTATCTGAGTACAAAAGACTACTAACTCACTTTACCCAAGCGAGTTTCGTCAAGAATCTCAGCCACCACGAAGTCCGCTTTAAATAAGACTCGGGTTGAAACCCTCGCCACCAGTCGACTGCCCCCAGGGAAGTGGACTGGTGCCACTGAAATTCGACCGTTGCACCCCAACATTCAAATTCTCAGCCAACTCACCAGCCACCTACTAGTCGACTGCCCCCAAGGCAGTCGACTGGTCCTAGGGCAGTCGACTGGTCCCAGGGCTGAGACCTTTCTGTGAGTTCCATCAGTCGACTGCCCCCAGGCCAGTCGACTGGTCTAATCACCCACCTAAGATTACCCTTCCTGAGTACATTCCACTCTGCACTCAAACCCTAGGATTTCCCGAGTACCATCACACTGCACTCATACCCTCATGACTCGACTGACTCCTCATCCGCAGCCTCGACTATTGCCTTCGCGCCCTCTTCATCTTCGGCTCCCGTCCCTCGGATGCACGCAAGTCTCCAGCTTGCCCCCATGCCATCCTTCACGCATGCCTCAAAGTCCGCGCCCCTCAGCTCATCGTCCCTGCTCTCCAAAGTCCCTCGGGTGCACACAAGCCTCCAGCTTGTCTTCATGCCACCCTTCACCGTACCAAGGTCGTCTAGTCAAGTCCATATGTGTAACCTGTACAACCTGCACACTCAACATACACTTATAAGAACACAAGGGTAAACCTAACTTAAACCCTTTGCCCAAACATTAAAACACTTGGTCACTCCGAACCACAGATTGCCTCAACAATCTCCCCTTTTTTGATGTTTGGCAATACGCTTAAGTTAGGGAAGCAAGATAGTAGTCAAATAGCAAAATAATGTATATGCAATGCAAAAATGGATCATATCCCAAGACATCCCACATTTACCTCTCCAAGTTAGGACTTTTTCGAAACGAACTTTTTAAAACCTATCCCAAGGCTCCCCACACCTAACTCTCCAAGTTAGGATTTTTCAACACCTAACCCTCTAAGTAAGGATTTTTCACACGCCTAACCCTCCAAGTTAGGATTTTTAACCAAAACCGGGCTTTTTAAAGCTTCTCCCAAGCTCCTCCTACATTGGACTTACAAAGGCTTTTTAAGAACCTTTCCAAGGTTCCCTTTACGCCAAGAATGGAGCAACCATGCTCCCCCTTAATCATAGCTCCCCCTAAACCTAGGGTTTCTAGCAAAGGAGTGTTTGGTTTTCCAACTTAAACCCAACACTTCTCCCCCTTTGCCTAACATCAAAAAGAACCCAACAATATCCCAATTATTGGTTCTTTCAATCCCCAATGATTATAAACAATGTGTACTAGCCCCCCCCATACACTTGTTTTTTATCATTTGGACACATACCCAGCCGCTAAAACAAAAATCAGCCTTTACCAGTCGACTGCCCTCGACTGCCCCCAGGGCAGTCGACTGATACTCTGAAAATCAGAATTTCAGCCTTTTTGACGAAATTCAGAAATACGCCAGAAATTCCACAAATCTCCAAAAATTCTCAAATTTTGTGGAGACATTTGTGGTACCCATACCTACTTGGAAAAAATACATTCCAAAATATATCTATCACCATTCCCAAGTTTGACACAAAACCCAAAACTAGCTAAAAAGTTCAATAAACTCTTGACCTAAAGTCTTAGTTTTGGTTTCCTCTTGATGTTACTGCCAATACCAACCCACAATGCATCCCTAGCATTGATTTACATGGTAATTACACATCAAAAATAAATTTTCATGTAATATGACCCCAAAGTCATATTTTCATGCATGAAACTCAAAAAACGCCGTGCCAAAACCCAAGAATTGAGACTCAAGTCCGTCTCCAATTCTTTTGGCATACTTCATGGTCCATCTAGACCTCTAGGAGCACCCCCTCCCAAGGTCCATTCACCATATATCCCAAAGGCTCCTAGAGTTCCCCCTTGAGCTCTTAGCCTTAGCCACCTCCATAGGTGACTCAACAAACACTATACCACATCGGTGTTCCCCCGGTAACTCTTGGCCCACAAACTCAACCCTCTTAACCTTAGACACCTTGTCTTTGGTTAAGTTATTTCTTTTTCCTTTAAAGGGCACCCCTTTGCCATTTTTGGACTCCCCCTTCTTGCCATAATCATATGCTACCCTAGCATATTTCTTTCCCTTGGTATGGGAGTTCTTAGATCGGTATCCCAACCCCGATCTATCATTGGTGCGGTTTAAACCACCCAACACCATGTCTAGACCCTTTGATCCAATCATGAATCTTTCTAGGGTCTTTTCTAAAGTATCAAGTCTTGCCCTCAAGGCTTGATTTTCCCTTTCTAAGTTTTGAACCTTTGAGTCCATGTGTCCACTTTGGACATTTCTAGACTTACCCTCCTTTCTAGGCACATTCCTTCCCTTCTTGGGATTAGTGCCATGATCCTTAGATACAAAAGTCTTAGGTCTATCATGATGCATGCTTTTCCTAAGGTTTTGATCTACCTTGTTAACCCTAGTCCTATTATGATATTTAAAACTAAAATTATGCACCATTAAGCATTTTTCATTAACTCTAGCATGCATGGAGGGATGATTGACATTATTTCTAATATGTAATGAGGAACTTGAAATTAAATTACATTTTATCCTAGGGTTAGGAATTACCTCCCTTACCCTTGAAGTTCCCCCTTGATGTGATCTTCTTCTCTTCTTTCTTTCCTCCTTCTCCCATCTTCTTAGATGCTCCATTTTCTTTATTTCTCCTCTTCTAGGACACTTAGTATGGTAGTGCCCTAGCTCTCCACATGTGAAGCATCGGATCTTCTTCTTTTTATCTTGGGCCTCTTCATTCCTACAACCCACGTTAGATTTAAATTGAATGGACCCGGGTTTAGGGATTACCCTCTTCTTACCTAGTGGACACTTGTCCTTGTAATGCCCACTTTTGTTGCATCCAAAGCATAGAATGTGTTCTTTTGATTTGACTTTGGTGGAGGTAGAAGTCTTTTCTTGCTCTTGTGAGGGTGAGGGTCTCTCCTCCCCCTCAACCCTTGATGTTGACACTTCTTCTTCTTCTTCGGATGAGATGGATCATCTTTCACTTAATTCCTCCACTTTACTTGATAATGTTGATAAATCTTTTTCTCTTTGGTCTTCTTGAACACTTAAGCTTACTTCTTTGGGCTCTTCTACTAGTTGGGTTTGTATCAGGTTCTTATGTACTTCTTCCAATTTAGTCCATAACTCATAGGCATTTTTATAATTCCCTACATCACTCAAAATGTTAGTAGGCAAAATATTAACCAAAATATTGATTACCTTCTCATTGGCCCTTGCTTATTCTTGTTGCTCTTGATTCCAATACCTAGGTCTAAGCCTCTTCCCGTGCTTATCCTTTGGAATCCCGAAGGGCTCTTCAAGCGCGATCCGAAGGTCCCGCTCCATTCCGAACTATGCCTCCATTCTCGCTTTCCAATATCCGAAATTCTCATGGTCGTAGGCCGGCGGAGTGTAGATGTCGTCCCCGAACTTGTCTTCCATGTTCTTCTCCCTCTAGCGTGTGCTCCGTCGGCGGTTAGTCCAATCAAGAGCGGTCATACGCTCTGATACCAATTGATAGATCGAATCCATTTGCTAGAGGGGGGGTGAATAGCACTTCTCGAACCCCTTTCTTCCTACACGGTTAGTTGCACAGCAGAATATACAATAAAAATAATTAAACAAATACTAACCAATGCTAACACGGAAGATTTACTTGGTATCCACCCCAGACGGGTAACTAATCCAAGAATCCGTCGGTGGATCATGCCTTGGATAACCTCCGGCTAACTCTGTCGCTCCTTATGGGTGGAGAAACCTCACCACAACACTTCGGACGCTATCTGAGTACAAAAGATTACTAACTCACTTTACCCAAGCGAGTTTCGTCAAGAATCTCAGCCACCAAAAAGTTCGCTTTAAATAAGACTCGGGCTGAAACCCTCGCCACCAGTCGACTGCCCCAGGGTAGTCGACTGGTGCCACTGAAATTCGATCGTTGCACCCCAACGTTTGAATTCTCAGCCAACTCACCAGCCACCTACTAGTCGACTACCCCCAGGGCAGTCGACTGGTCCCAGGGCTGAGACCTTTCTGTGAGTTCCATCAGTCGACTGCCCCTAGGCCAGTCAACTGTTCTACTCACCCACCTAAGATTACCCTTCCTGAGTACATTCCACTCCGCACTCAAACCCTAGGATTTCCCGAGTACAATCACACTGCACTCATACCCTCACGACTCGACTGACTCCTCATCCGCAGCCTCGACTATTGCCTTCGCGCCCTCTTCATCTTCGGCTCCCGTCCCTCGGATGCACGCAAGTCTCCAGCTTGCCCACATGCCATCCTTCATGCATGCCTCGAAGTCCGCGCCCCTCAGCTCATCATCCCTGCTCTCCAAAGTCCCTCGGGTGCACACAAGCCTCCAGTTTGTCTTCATGCCACCCTTCACCGTACCAAGGCCGTCTAGTCAAGTCCATATGTGTAACCTGTACAACCTGCACACTCAACATACACATATAAGAACACAAGAGTAAATCTAACTTAAACCCTTTGCCCAAACATCAAAAAACTTGGTCACTCCGGACCACAGATTGCCTCAACACTTACCTCTTTCCTACACGTTTCATGATGGCAGTGAGGAGAGATCGATTTGAAAGGATGAGCTTTCACTAACCTTAGGAGTAGATCCTGTTAGTAATATGAGAGAAGTGTCCTAAGGCAATCGCCTTATGATTGTAATAATTTACTTTAATAAATGAATATTCACTATTTGAGTATACATGTTCGTGTATTTAATTGAGATCTTAAACTCATTTCCTGAATGTCCGCAATACAATTCACAGCATGAGAGAATTTGTGATGAATTCACAACTAGTGATTATCTCTACATGTGCAATTGTGAAGTATCGAAATTGTCCCTAGTCGATGAATTGATAAGTACGGACACTATCAATTCTGTTGAGACTAGCATGGGTTATTCTCTAATCAGCTGATTCTCACTGGCTGGTGACATTGGAATGTTCGGAGATAAACATGAATGCTAGTTAAGGGAACTAGTTCATTGGAGTGACTGGCTGTAAAACTTCACATGGTAGTCTACATATAGAATGTCAGTGAAGTTCTTACTGCAGCTTAAGTGCGATGTTCCTTTGACTTGCGATGTTCAAGTCATCTTGGTCATGAAGACTTATACTTTAACATCTTAAGCAAGCATCTCCATGGAGGTGTGGACCCATGATGGTTGGGTATAAGCCGAAGTGTCCGAAGATGTTTGAACAACCTACAAAGGATTCACCACTCCTTGCGAAGGGATGTATACCCAAGGCCTATCGTCGGATTGTTACTCAAAGCCTCTGGCCAGAGCATGACATGTTCAGAGTATGAGTCTCTGAAATACATGAGAGTAATTAGAATCCATTGGACGAGAAAGACATTACTTGGGCTAGGTGTGACGTAGTCAGCCTAGTGGGGACTGACACATATAGACCATGTCCTGAACCAAGTGGGTATAAGATGGTGAAGGGAATGAGGCACGATTCATTAGAGCTGCTGAAGGGTTTCGAAATTATTTCTGAGGTCAACCGTTGATCTTTCGATTAATTGGGGGTCATGATGTACTACTAGGTGCCACTCATGATCGTTCTATAATTGGTTGATTATAGACGGCCAACATAAATCGAAAGCCTATTTAGTCATATGCACTACGAGTAATCCGAGGGATTTAAAACGAGTTGAAAATTGGATTTTCTGATCAAGAGAAATAAGTCAAATCTGAATTTATCAGAGGCGCACCGGAAGCTTAAAATGGCTAAGTCTTTTGAAGGCTTATTAGACAAATTAAATGAGTTTAATTTGCAAGGGTTTGGCTTGGAGTGGCCGGCCCACCCTCTTTGGTTTGGCCGGCCACAATAAAGGAGGGAAATCAATTTATTTGGTTTAAATTATAAAATAAATCAAGCGTGATTTGTTTTATAAAATTATGAATAAATAAATATAAAGAAATTTATATAAAAGAAATTTATGTAAATAATTTTATTTTCATGGAAATTAAAATAGACTTTAAATGGTTTATTTTATAAAATCAATTATGAATTGATTTTTCCATGATAAGAAAAATTTATATAATAAATTTCTTGTGAAAATTTATTCCATAATAAAAGGAGAGATGTGTTTGTTTTTATTATAAATTTAGTTATAATAAAACTTGGCATAACAGAATAATTCATAAGAAAATTTATAGGATAAATTTCTTATGAAAATTTATTCCGTTAAAGGGGAGACTTGGCGATGGAGAGGCTACTATATAAAGGAACCAAGGCAAGCTTGAATTCCAATTAAGAGATTAAGTAGCAAGCTCTCTCTCTCTCTTATTCTCTCCCTCTCTCTAGGGTCGACGCCCTCCCTCTCTCTCTAGGGCCGGTGCCCTCTCTCTCTCTCTAGGGTCGGCGCCCTCTCTCCTCCCCTAGTGCCGGCACCCCCTTCAAGTTGCCGTGAGCCAACTCCACCAAGAAGGTGCCGAAGAAGAAGAAGAAGCGGGTCGCAACTCCTTCCTTCCAACGGAATCTTGATTCCGTTACTTGGTGGTTAGTTTCCATCTCTCTCTCTTGATATTCTTGTCGTGCCTTTGGAGAATCTAGTAGTTCTTGTCGGCACGAAACTCGTGGCTTTGCGAAGTTATCCCGAAGAGAACTTGGCGTGGACGCGAATAGAGGCGGAGCTTCCAAGGGACGCTACGGTTGGATCTCGTCCCTTACTTCGAGTTACGCGAGGTATTGAGTAAATTAGTTTACTTTCTGTAAAATTTTAATTTATGATCATGTCCACACATCATAAGGTTGCATGCTAGATACGTGGTAAAAATAATTTGAGAAATTATTTATGCTAATTTTTCCGCTGCACGTAATTATTTTTTTAATTACGAACCCGTATCCATGTCAACATGCACCCGGTCCCAACAGTGGTATCAGAGCCGGTTAGTGTTCGACATAATCATATAATTGTTTTGCGGAAAACTTTGTCATGATCTCAATTTTGGAAAATTTTCCAATTATGGAAACTTTCCAATTATGATAAATTTTAGATTTAGGAATTTCAAAGTTTGGAAATCCTCATGAAATTTCGCAAACTTTTGAAATATCCTAGTTTCTGAAATTTTATGATAATTGTGAAAACTTCCCATCTTTGGAAACTTTCCAATTTTGAAAATTTTCTATTTTGGAAATTTTCCAATTTTGGAAATATGTTAGTTTTCTTTGTACCAAAAACTTACAATTATTCTGAAAACCTATTATGAAATCTCGCAATTTTGGGTACTTTCTTTCAATAAAGTCTAGACAAATTTATGGATCATTAATTGACAATTAAATTTGAATTGGTTTTAAATTATTAACAAAATTCTTTATTTTGGATTGAGCCTCGGGGAGCCGTCCAATTTAAAGTTAGTTGTTGTAATTTAATTTTCCATTTTGAATAAAATTGTCATGTTTAATTTGGTTACGCCTCGGGGAGCGGACCAAATTGGATTTACGATAAATTTCTTTTCTTTGGGTATCTGAGCCTCGGGGAGCTACCCTTAGAAAATAATTTATTGTAATTAATTAATCCATAAATAAAATATGTGATCAAATCTTGGAAATTTGGGATAATTTCCTTATTTGATTTAAGAGGTGATGCTCTTACATATTGTTGTCTCCAAAATTAATTAGGAAAATGGTTTCTTATAGAGTTTTCTTAAAAGAGATTTTCATGAAAATAATATGTGGTTGAATTAAGGGAATTGTCTCTTAATTTAATAAGATTCGATTTAGAGAAATCGAAGTCTTAAACATATTATTTCCGAAATTGATTATCACAATTTAGGAAATTATTTTCCAAAACAATTCCTTGAATAAAGTATGAAATCAGGATTAGGAAATCCGGTTCCTAGTCCAATTAATGAGACTTGATAAATTAAGTCACATACATACTTTATTAAGGAAATCGTTAGTCATGACATAATTATATGTCATGAATGTGCTTTGAAAAGAAAGGATGAGACCAAAAACCCCTTACAAAATATTAAGGCTAACACCTTCGATTAATATGGTTAGAACCGGAGTTTTGTTTCTCGTTTGGGTTGATGGACACATCCATGCCCGGCTTGAACCTCAACATGTTCAAACCATAGAATTAGTTTATGATTAATATTGTTGGAGTCAGAGGTCAATCCTTAGTTTTGGTTGTTGGACACATCCAAACCTGACTAAACGGTTGAATGAGCTCCAACCATATTAAAACTATTTCTTGATTAATGGGTCAGCCTTAAGTTTGGAGCATCGATTTGTTGTGCCACAGCCAAAGTCGATGTAAAGAGAGGTGCAGTTGGGTGCTATGTATATCGTTGCATACTTGTTAATGAGTTAACAACCCAATGATTTATGCAAACATTCAATTAGTTGATAGCATAAAGTGATAGTTACATATATGTGATATGTAATCGGTATAATAACCTACCTTCATAGCTAAGAATAACTTGATGGCCACAGCCATGGTTGTTCTTATCTATGGTTGGATATCAACCTATTTGGAGATGTTCCTACAATCTTCTGAATTGATAAAAAGGGTTATTCAATTCGATAAATAAATAGGATTTAATTAATGTATGCTGATACATTCTTTATCATTCTTCTCACATAAGCTCAATTTGTATTTCTAGGATAACCACTCGATCATGTCTTCTCTGAATTTGCGTTCCATTTTGAACATCAATAAACTGACTGGGCCAAACTTCATGGATTGGCTTCGAAACCTGAGGATAGTCCTCAAGGCAGAGAAGCTTGCTTATGTCCTTGAAGATCAACATCCCAACTGTCCTCCAGAAGATGCAACTCCAGACCAGTTAGTGGCCTATCAGAAACATGTGACCAATTCTGAACTTGCGAGTTGCATCATGCTAGCCTCTATGGTACCTGAGCTGCAAAAGCAGCATGAGCATATGGATGCTTATACCATCATCTTTCATCTTCATGAGTTATTTGAAGAGCAGGCGAGATCCGAAAGGTTCGAAGTCTCCAGACTCCTCTTCACCTCTAGGATGCAGGAAGGCACTTCTGCCTCACAGTTTGTGTTAAAGATGTTGGGGTACATTAAGCGACTGAGCACACTCGGTTTTGCAATGGATCATGAACTAAGTATTGACTTAATTCTGCATTGTTTGCCCAAAAGTTATTCACAATTTGTGATGAACTATCGGATGAACAAGCTGGAGACTACCATTCCTGAGTTGCTCAACCTGCTGAAGACTATAGAGCCTTCTGTAAAGAAGGATCAGAAGACGGTACTGTTAGTTGATTCCTCGAAGAAAGGTTCTAAGAGGAAGGCCAAAGAACAGAATAAACGAAAGAAGAAAAAGGCCAAAAAGACTGAAAAGACACCAAAAGGCACTTGCCATCATTGTGGCAAGGAGGGTCACTGGCGAAGAAACTGCAAGGTTTATCTTGAGTCCTTGAAGAAGAAGGCATCCGATGCCCCATCCTCTTCAGGTATCTTCGTTATTGAATGTCACTCTATTTCCTCAAATACCTGGGTACTTGATACTGGGTGTAGCTCACATATATGTAATGACATACAGGGGCTAAGGAATAGAAGAAGACTCGTCAAGGGAGAAGCGAATTTGCGAGTTGGAAATGGAGCAAAGATTGCTGCTGTTGCCATTGGAACATATTT
>JAGFNQ010005134.1:103470-118914 GCA_024364735.1 Boesenbergia rotunda | reverse complement strand
CATAAACATGGCATCTTTCATGGCATAAATCATAAACATAGTAATGCACCATGGCATAATCATAAACATAGTACAGCATCCATGGCATAAATCATAAACATAGTAGCATGGCATCTTTCATGGCATAACTATACACATAAGATATAAACCAACCTATATGGCATAAACATAGGCATACATTCTAGGATATCATAAGAGCATTTTCTTACCCTAATCATATCATGGATCATTCATTCTCATACATATCTTTTAACATGGAGCATAAGCATAACATATCATTATCATAACATAATGCATAACATGTATGAATGCATGGGTGGAATGCATATACGTATATGGATGCTTAGTTTAAAATCATACTTTTCATGAACATACTTTTCATAAACATACTTTTCCCATAATGAATGCATGGGCAATGCATATATATCATAAGGATGCTTAATCTTTTAAAAACATACTTTTCCATTTCTTAAACATAATCATCATAACATCATTTGGGGTCCCCGGCTTGTACCACATACATACATCATAGCGCGCATCCCTAGTAAATCCAAGGTAGCTAGCCCCGACCTACTAGGGTAAGGACAGCATAATCGGTAGTCCCCGAACCGAGGCGCTTCTTAAGGAGCCCATCCCTGATGCACAGCTCCGGTAGTGCCAGAACCGTGGACAGCTGCGGTAGTCCATAACCGGGGCGTTCTTAAGGTGCCCATCCCTTGGACCCATACTTCGGTCCGGTACAAGCCCATACATAAAGTAAAAATACTTTTCATGCTTCATCATTCATAAGCCATTCATAGCATACTTATCATGGCATCATTCTTATCATGAACATGATCATAACATACTTGTCGTAACATCATTCTTATCATGCATAACCATGGCATATCATTCATAAACATGGCATATCATTCGTAAACATGGCATATCATTCATAACATGGCATATCATTCATAAGCATAGCATATCATGTATAACCATGGCATATCATTCATAAACATGGCATATCATTCGTAAGCATGGCATATCATTCATAACATAGCATATCATTCATAAGCATAGCATATCATGTATAACCATGGCATGTCATTCATAACATGGCATATCATTCGTAAGCATGACATATCATTCATAACATAGCATATCATTCATAAACATAAATCACATCTTACCATAGGGCCATTGGGACCCTTACTTGGAATAAATCTTAACTCTTATCCTATTAACCCTTATTGGCCGAAACTTATGGAGTCCCAAGGCCATGTGATAATTCACACAATCACCATCCTTCATCCTTATATCATGGCAACACACATAAACATATGCTTGAAGTTAAAGACTCAACCCTAACCCTTGGGTCCTTGGGGTTGGCCGAACCATATGGGCCTCTAGGGTGCTCCAAAAATTCCCAAAATTTATACTTAACTTATAAACATCATCCGGGAGCATTAAATAATATTATCATGATTTTTAACATGTTTATAGACATTTAAATCATGGTGGCCGAAACCCATAAACATAGGGACCTTAGTTTTGTCCCTTTCATGTTGGCCGAAACCCTAGAGTGTCCTAGGATACTCCAAAAATTCCCAAAAATTACACTTAACTTCTAAACATCATAAGGGAACATAAAATAACATTATCATGATTTTTAACATATTTATAGACATTTAAATCATGGTGGCCGAAACCCATAAACATAGGGACCTTGGTTTTGTCCCTTTCATGTTGGCCGAAACCCTAGAGTGCCCTAGGGTACTCCAAAAATTCCCAAAAATTACTCTTAACTTCTAAACATCATAAGGGAACGTCAAATAATATTATCATGATTTTTAACATATTTCTAGACATTTAAACATAGTGGCCAAAACCCTTGAACTAAAGGTTCTGGGTTTTTGCTTCTTCATGTTGGCCGAGACCCTAGGGTGTCCTAGGTACTCCAAAAATCCCCAAAAATTACAATTAACTTCTAAACATCACAAGGGAACATCAAATAATATTATAATGATTTGTAACATATTTCTAGACATTTAAAACATAGTGGACGAAACCCTTGAACTAAAGGTTCTGGGTTTTTGCTTCTTCATGTTGGCCGAGACCCTAGGGTGTCCTAGGTTACTCCAAAAATCCCCAAAAATTACAATTAACTTCTAAACATCATAAGGGAACATCAAATAATATTATCATGATTTTTAACATATTTCTAGACATTTAAAACATAGTGGCCGAAACCCTTGAACTAAAGGTTCTGGGTTTTTGCTTCTTCATGTTGGCCGAGACCCTAGGGTGTCCTAGGTTACTCCAAAAATCCCCAAAAATTACACTTAACTTATAAACATCCTAAGGGAATATCAAATAATATTATCATGATTTATATCATAATTATGGACCTTTAAAACATGCTGTCCGAAACCTTTGAACATAGGAACCTTGATTTTTGTTTCCCTTCAACATTAAATCCGAAACTCACCCATATATCAAGACAAAAATCACGGAAAACATTGGTAACTATTATACCACAGGTGAGGGAGTCTTACCTTAGATTTCTTGATTTTTAGACCTTGGATGGAAAGAAGAAAGAAGACTTGACCACACCTAGCCCTTAGAACCTTGAGAAGACCTTAGATCTTGGAGAAGGAGACCTTTTGTGGAGTTTTCTCAAGGGAGAATTCCTCCTTGTGTGCTCGGCAAGAATGGAGAAGGAAGAGAGGAGCAAATGCAATTGATGGCATGAAGAATGAAACTCCCAAACCCCCTTATTAATCAACCATTAAGGTGGTGAATGAAGAGTTTTCCATGGCCCTTCATCTTCTTCTACCATTTAACCACCATTCACTTCCTTTCCTCACAAGAATTCCTTGCTAGGTGAGTTGGTTAAAGCATTCATTGTTGTACAAGAGGTCCAAGGTTCAATCCTTGGCTCATGCACATTTATTTTTATTTTGATTTTCATTTCATTTATTTTATTACTTTATTGTTTTTAAATTCCGAAAATCCCCCCTAAAATTACCCATAATTATGCCAATATTCCTAAATAAAATTCTTTTATATTTATATTAATTTTACCTAATTTATATTAATTTTACCTAATTAATACCCATTTTTGGAGCCCTTTTAAAGCTCATTAGTACCTAGTTTTTCTCAATTTAAATGAGAAAATATGGATTTCTAGGCCCAATTTTACATAATTATTTCTGGGCCCCTCGGAAAATTATCTAGACATGCTCAATATTTTCAGAAAATATTAAGAGAATTTTTCGGGTCGTTACACATACGATAGGGGGCCTTCGAGACCGTACCGGTACCTGGCACTAGCTCGATCTCGAATTCCACTTCTCTGTTGGGAGGTAGTCCAGGTAGTTCTTCTGGGAATACTTCTGGATATTCGCAGACTACCCGTACATCCTCCTGCTTGAGTTCTTTCTTTGCTTCTGAGTCCACTACGCGTGCAAGAGAACCAGCACACCCTTGCTCTAGCATCTGGTGGGCTGCCAAGGCTGAGAGAAATTTCTGAGTCTTCCTCCTTGGGGCTCCTTGAAACTCGAATGGTGGTTCTCCTTCTGGGCTGAAAACCACCTTCCTTCTACGGCAGTCCACTGAAGCGCTGCACTTACCGAGGAAATCCATGCCCAGTATGATGTCGAAGTCTTGCATCGCAAGGACTATCAGATCGACATATAGCTCTCGGTCTGAAATCTTGATTGACACAGCCCGGAGCCGCTAGGTGGATTCCATGATTTCCCCTGAAGGGAGAGTTGTCAGGAATCTGGACTCCCAACTCTCTACAGGCACCTGTAACTTACTAGCAAAAGGTACTGATACGAAAGAATGGGTCGCCCCAGTGTCAAACAGTGTAGTAGCTAAATGCTGAAAAATAACTATTTGACCTGTTACGACCGTGGAGGCGCTGGCAGCTTCTTCCTTCATGAGGGAAAAGACTCTGGCATTGGTTGGAACTGGTGCTGCTTCCAACCCTCTTTGACTGATCTGAGGTCCCTCCAGTATAGTAGGCATGTAATGTAACTGAGGCTTGCCTCCATACTGTACGGACTGCTGAGGGAGTACCTTAAACTTGTTTGGGCAGTCTCTGGATCTGTGTCCCTCTTGTCCACATGAGTAGCATCCAGTTACACCCAAAAGGCATGCTCCTAGATGGGTCCTCCCACACTTAGGACAAGGTGGATACCTAGCTTGCTTGTTCTCTGGGTTTCCTTTTTGGCTGCCAGGCCACTGCTTCCTTTTGTGGTTTTTGCTCTTCCAGTTCTGGCTATTTGGCTGAGGCCTCTGGCCTCCAGTTGTCTTGTTCTCAGTCAGGACTGGCTTCTGCTGTGCTTGCTGTGCCTTGATGCTATTCAGGTAGTGCTCTGAGATTAGAGCACTACTGACCAACTCCTCGCTGGTCTGGGGTCGGTGCGTCCCGCTGTTCACGTTGAGTGCTATTTCAGGGTTCAGCATGCGGAGCATCAGTCTGACTCGCTCCTTCTCTGTGCTGACCAGCTCTGGGCAGAGGCGAGCTAGTCTGTTGAACTTCGCGACTGCTTCTCCCACTGGTAGGCTACCTTGTCTGAACTCCATGAAGTCCTCGTAGTGCTTGTTGGTAACCCGCATGTGGAAGAACTCCTCATAGAACTCTTGCTCGAAATCTGCCCAGCTCATCTGG
The DNA here is from genome assembly GCA_024364735.1 of Boesenbergia rotunda. NCBI lineage: Eukaryota > Viridiplantae > Streptophyta > Magnoliopsida > Zingiberales > Zingiberaceae > Boesenbergia > Boesenbergia rotunda. Next base: position 114,254 of record JAGFNQ010005134.1, on the reverse strand, counting down.
TTGACTATCCTCTTACTCTTGACTCGCTCCCACCACATACGAGCGTCTCCAGTTAGGCAGAAGGAGGCACATTTGACCTTCTCGACTTCTGGCCAGTCAAGAAGCTCCATTGTGCTCTCTAAAGTCTTGAACCAAGCCTGGGCATCCCAGGGCTCAGTCGTGCCTGAGAAGCTTTCGGGTTTCAGCCTCTGCCACTGGACGAGGTATGCTTCTTGTCTTCGGTTCACGGCAGGGGTCTCCTGTGTGACTGGTGGAACTTCAGCCACCACTGGTGTTAAATCCAACATGTTTGATTAGGTTCCGGAAAATTTTCGGAGAATTACCAGATAAGTTCCGGGGCTTCCGAGTCCTTGGACACAAATTTAGGGACCAAAAGGTAATAAAACGGATAGTTACAAGGGCTATAGCGTAGATAACCTTAAGCCTAGGGGTGTTTTTGCGATTAGGCTGAAATCTGCTGGATTAAACTGCAAAAAGGACCGTAATAAGAGCCGGCTAGGGCTCTTTTTCCGCCGTAGCCGAGCAGCAGTGCCGACCCCCTTCCCTTTTCTTCCGCGTGCCCTAGTCGCAGCCGATCATCGCCGAGCATCGCCCGACGCCGGTTCTCTTCGATCTTCGCCCTTCTGCCGTGGAACGACGACCTCGGAGCTCTTGTTCCCTTAGCCTTGTTTTGGTGTGTTGGCTATAAGGTTGGATGGTTTTGTTCAACTCCGGCACCGGATGAGGAGCGCTTCCTCTTCCAGTCTCAACGGGTGAGCTGTTAGACCTAGGATTTCTGGGTTTTTGTGTGGATTGCAATTGAAAGTTGAATGTTGGGTTACCGCAGCTTCTCTAGCAGAGATTGGCTCGCAACCTAGTTAATCGAAGTTTGATCGAAGCAAAGGAGTTGCTGAGGAAATTGGCTTGCGCCTAGGTATACCTCTGTTTGGTTCCGATCAGTGCCTACTGGAGGTAAAAATCTGAATTCCTGATGGGTTTGTACCTATGTGGATGATACAACTGCGATTGAAGTGTGATTCATGTTTCAGTTAACAAATGGTATGCGTAGGATTTGATCAGTGAGTTTCCGGTGAGCAGCTGGTGAGGTTGGGTTTCAGCCAATCTGTTACGCGCCACCTCACTGGGCGAGTAAGGGCTTCTGCCGTGGTGTGTGGATTGGTTCAGGTAAGAATTGGACTAAGTTCTGGCCTTAATCCTATTTTGAATTGGAAGCTAGTTGTAGTCTACTTGTGCTAGGTGTTTAATAAGTTTGAATCTGTAAATACCATAGCTGTTTGGTTGTAGCTATTTAGTTTAATTGGAACATTAGGTCAATGGCTGCATGGATACAAGAATTTTGGGTTTGGAGCTCAATTCCTCTAGCTGTGTTGATCTTAGTAAAGGTTGGATAGTAGGATCAGATTAATTTGCTTTGTTTAGGCTAATTAGATGATAGCCATAATGAAGAATTAATCCATTGAATCCATCTCGGTCTGCAAACCTTGATTTGGGTTAGTTTAGGATTGAACCTAACTTTGATAAGGTTGAATTAGAAATAAACCTAATGATAATTACGATGAGTAATTAGAAGTCTTTTTATTTAACTAGACGTGAGTAAATAGAAAGGGATGGATTAGGTTAACCCTAAACCGGATTAGGGATAAATTAGCTAGTTGTTATTTGTATAATAGCTAATTAATTACATCCTTGATACAGGAGCTTGATCGGATTTATTGCTACTTATTTTGGACGGGTGGTTCTGTCTCGATTGATACAGACTTCACTTTCATTGGAGGCGGGTACCCTTTGACTTATCTATCTTGATATTGTCATTTTGTTATGCATAGAATGTTATAGATAGCAGTAAGATTTTACGCTATCCCTGGTTATTATGTCTGTTCTGGATATTGTTGTTTATCCCTGTTTATTATGCCAGTTCTGGATACTTGTTGTTTATCCCTGAGTTATCATGTTGTTGGTTCCCTTCGGTCTCAGGTATTGTCATATCTGTATGTATGCTTAGATATCGGGATGTACCTCTTGCACTTGACCTTGAGAGATCTGTAGTTTCAGGCCATTATACCTTGTAGGTTACTTGTATTTCTTGTTGTAGGATTTCAGACTGAGACCTAGTATACTGAGGACTTGGGAGGGAGGTATGTGTATCTATCATACACCATCCTTGCACTGTTGCATGCCGGCGATCAGCGACTCCCTTGTGGTTGAGCCTAATCGTCTTCCGGTACATGACTTGCACACACGGCCACTCATGGGTTAGTGGATACCGTAGATGTGTGCATTTGCCCTGTATTGCTCCGTTCGGCCACTGTTTGGAGGGTGAGCGCGGGCGTGGTAGCAGCCAGGGATCCCTTCTCGTACTGAGCCACGAGGAGATGAGAGCGGAGCTCCCCCATTGCTTGGGGTAGAGGGGTGGTCCCTCGCCAGCATCCTGTCCACTCGGTCACTCAGGAGCAGTGATGGCAGGGTGTACAGTTGTCAGAGCCCTACCCGTTCAGCCGTCCCTATGACAGGTGTACGATGATCTGTCTGGTGTCAGGGGTGACCATGTCATTGCACCATGTGCATATTTTGCATCGTGCATTATTTGCTGCACTTATTTGCTGCACTTGTTTGACATCGCATATACTGGAGACTTGTTATCTGTGTTTATATGCCTATTGGCTTTCCTTTGGTATTTCTTACCCTCTTTCCAGGTTAGATGGATTCAGGTATGTATCTACCTCAGTATGTTCAGTACTAGTCTTTCCCTACTGTTGATATGAGTCTGTATTAGCTGAACTCTTAGTGTTGGTATAACCTTCTATGCATATCTGTTGGGTATTCGCTGAGCTATGGACTCACCCCGTTGCCATATATGTTTATTTCAGGTTGATGTCTGCGAGGAGATCCCGAGTCGCCAGTCCCCAGCTCCAGAGGAGCTCTTTTTGGTTTTTCGTTGTTTTGTTATGGACCCTGTAGTATTCCTATGCTTCCGTTGTGATGTTTTAACCATGTATGCACGTTTTATTGGATGGTATTGTACTTTTGAGTCCTATGTTGGACTTCGTTCGATTTTGGTTTTGATCCTGCCCCCTGGCAGCTCAGGTGAGTTCGGATTTGGTTTTTCGATAGTTATAATCATATAACTGTTGTTTTTGCATATATCTGAGGCCTGAGGCCCTTTAAACTGCGTGGTTGTGTTATATTATCTGTGTGTATGTGTAAATTGTCCGCCGGATAGGGGAGGTGCTGTCCGATTTTCTATTTGATCAGCGGCTCCTGGGTCTCGGGGTGTGACAACTGGAGTTTCCACTCCTGCTGTGGGTGGTGTAGGGGGCTCTGGGTGCTGATTTGCCATCAGTGTGGCGATGGTCTTCTGTTGCTCTGAAATCTGAGCTTGCATTTGAGCAATGACCGCCATCAGGTTTGGCTGTTCTGTGCCAGGCTCATTGTTATCTTGAACTGGGGTTCCGTTCCTTGCATTAGGAGCTCGGCCTCTTCTTGTCATCTAATAATGCATAAGGGAACAAGAAATCACTACTACCTCTCTAGGTATAAACTTGTCTTCTTACTTAGTAACCTAATATCCATCCTAGGGGTTAAACATGATTCCGTGATACTAAGGTAGTAAACATGCTTCCTTGTTCTATGCACATGTGAGTAAGTGCTTAAGCATTTCTCTATACTGAAGTTAAGTAAAGGAGCAATAGAAAAACTGAAACTTAAAGCTTTCTTACTTGAGGACGGCAAGGTTGATGCTGATGTGTGTGTGATGCTGGAGAATGCGAACTGCTCTGATACCACCTGTAGCGACCCACCTTCACCACCTTTGACGGATCATTACTTTATCTACTTCTTGACTCTAATGCACGACTAAGAATGCGGAACTTCTTTTTTTTCTTTTAAATTCATCTAGGGATGATATTCTAACTCTAATAGTCATGGATGATACAATGGCATACTTTCTTTCTCTAGAACTTCACTGCAATGGTACCAGTCGACTGCCATCTAACCAGTCGACTGGTATCGGCCACAGAAAGTTTCTGGGCGCGGCACCAGTCGACTGGCCTCTTGGCAGTCGACTGATGCATCGAACAGAAGCTGCCGTTCGATAGGGCAGTCGACTGATACTGAACCAGTCGACTGGCACGCCTGAAAATCTGAAATTCAGATTCGGAACCTTGTCTTAATGGTCCACCAAACTTATAGTTTCAAGCCATACAAAGACACAACACGATTTCTATACTCTATACTAGTTTCCTAAACATTTTAGCCAATCAAAACAACTTCATAAACTCGAAATTAGAACTTTTGCGGAAGAAATTAAGTTATGAAAACTTATATGAACTTTAAACTAGAGTTTTGTACCAAACTTAACTCCTATGCATTCATAATACCAAAACACATGTTCTACACCTTACTAAAGCATTTTGGAATGTAATGCAACTTTTCTAGGCATATTTATAGCAATAAAAACTTGATTCAAAGGGAAACTCACAATATCTTGGCACATGCATCAAATAGCTCCATCAAGTATCAATATTCAAAACTACTCACACTTATACTCATCCAATGCAATCATAAGGATATGTATGCTAAATAAAATGACATGGAATCTTTACTCATGGTTTTAGGATATGCAAAATATCTAAAACGCAAATACTTGGATAAATGCTATATGATCTAACTTAAACTAAGACTTTATAATAAATGCACTTTAAGTCCTTCATTCATCTTGTCCCAAGGACCTCTCCAAGATCAGCCACCACACACACGTCACTCAGCACCGCCTTGTCGCCTTCCTTCAGAATTGCTTGCCTTTACCTTTACCTGCAGCAAGAGGAAATGCAACTAATAAGCAAAAAGCTTAGTAAGTACTATCTAGCTCACAAAATCTCGAAAATGTGCAAACATGCTTTTTAAACAATGTGAAATCACATGAGATACTTTTATGCTTAAAAGAAAACTAAACCATGTATACTCAAGCATTAATAAGTCTCAACTTACTTGTTCTTGGCTTAACTTGAACTTTAGCAATTCTTTAACTTTAAATCTTCCTTTAACTTTTAGAAAACTTCTTTAAACTTTAGAAAACTTTGCTAAAGCATATACTTGAAAATAATAACTCACTTGGATCCACTTAAGACGTAAGTACCATCTTATGCGCGTTCCCTAAAAGATTGGGGTAGCGAGCCACCAATCCCAATAGAGCAGACCTTGGTCTACCAGGGCCAAGACCTTGGAATTGGACACCTGGATTTCTTTAACGACGCCCTTGGACGCCGAGTACTGACCTTAGAAAATAAAATACTTACTTTTTCTTATCTTGAATGCCTCGGCATTTTAACGAGCACCTTGTGTGCCCAAATCCCTAAGTCTTGACTTTTGGGGATTTCTTAAGGCCTTGGCCTTTTCTTTTCTTATCTTTATCTTCTCTTTTCTTTTCTCATAACTTTTCTTAGACCCTAACCTCATATAGGGTACTTAATTAAACTTATACAAGCATGGATTAGACTAGAGTTACATGCAAAATCATAAACTCAAGGAAAATTGCACTTTTAACTTTCTAACGGGAAAAACTTGCGGAATATCGCCTCTTACTGCAGGTGAGCAGTACTTACATTGATATCTTGGACTTAAAACCAAAATTGACGTCTAGGGCTCGGGAGAAACTTGAGATCTTGATGAACCGTTCGCGCCTACGCGTTCCTCTCGTCGAGACGAACGAAACGCTCCGCACCCTTTGGTTCTTCCTTGGCCGGCGCCCCCTTAGAGGAGGAGAGGAGGTGTGGGGCATGCGCCCAAGAGAGGGGAAGAGGGGGGTCGGCGTGAGGGCTTGGGCGAGGGAGAGAGGGTTTAGGTTGAGAGAAAATAAAATTCCTCTCTTTAATGATCTATTTATACTTAGGGTATTTAAGTCCAACTTTATAACTTAACTTAATATTTCTCTATTTTCTTTCAGCACACCCCTGCTGGGGCTCCTGGTTAACCCGACCAACTTAAGTCGTTGATCCCACGGGAGGTCTCGGGTTCAAAACTCATCCAGGTAACTTTTTGCCGAAAACTCTATTTCTTTTAATAAAAATACTAAACGGACTCGGAAAATTCCCTAAAAATATTCTAAAAATTCCTAAAAATATCTAGAATATTTCCAAAACATTTATAACTAATTTCAAGGACTTTAAGGACTTAAAGTGGAAATTTTGGGGCGTTACAACCAAATCCCTACATTTAGGGTGCCCTTAATGTACCTAAGTATTCTTTTTAGTGCTGCTAAGTGCGTTTCCTTAGCACAGGTTTGGTATCTAACACACATTCTTATAGCGAAAAGGATATCAGGTATGCTGGCTGTAAGGTAAAGTAGACTACCAATCATACTTCGATATAGTTTAAGGTCTATAGGTTTACCATCAGGGTTACTATCTATTTTTACATTTGTGGCGATAGAGGTACTTATGCTTTTGGAGTTATCCATTTTTATTTTCTTTATTAACTCCTTAGCATATTTGGATTGATGGACATAATTTCCATCCCTACTTTGCTTAATTTGTAATCCTAAAAAGAAGTTGAGCTCACCAACTAAGCTCATTTCGAATTCGTTTTCCATTATTTTTACAAATTCTTTTAAGAAATTTGAGTTGGTGGATCCAAAAATTATATCGTCAACATAGATTTGGGCAATAAAGATGTCTTTTTCTAAGGTTTTGACAAAAAGAGTTTAGTCAATTTGTCTTTTGTTAAATTCCTTAGAAATGAGGTAGGTCGATAGGCGTTCATAGCATGCCCTAGGTGTTTGTTTTAGTCCATACAGTGCCTTATTGAGTTTGTAAACTTGGTCAGGTTTTTCTAAGTCCTCAAAATCGGGGGGGTTGCCCTACATAGACTTCTTCTCTAATAAACTCATTCAGAAAGGCTGATTTTACATCCATTTAGTAGAGTTTAAATCCTTTATGGGCTGCAAAGGCTAGGAACATTCTAATAGACTCAAGTCTGGCTACTGGGGCATAAGTTTCATCATAGTCTAACCCTTCGACTTGACTGAACCCTTTAGCTACTAAGCAGGCTTTATTTCTAACTATTTCCCCTTGGTCATTTAGCTTATTCCTAAACACCCACTTAGTGTCAATAATGGATTTGCCCTCAGATTTAGGTACTAGTTCCCAGACTTGGTTCCTTTCAAATTGGGCTAACTCCACTTGCATTGCTATGATCCAATCAGGATTAGGTAAGGCTTCCTCTAAAGTCTTAGGTTCGATTTTCAAAATCGGTGCAATCTGTAAAATACGCTTAATTGAGAAAAATAATAAAATATATATATATATATATATATATATATATATTTATTGATCATAAATAGGAAGTTAAAATTTGAATCAATCACATGAAAATTTAGAATAATTTTCCTGAGATTTATGGAAAGGATTGCAGGATTAATTGGGCACCAAATAAGTTTGTTAGGAATTAATTAAGGAAAAATTATTTCCTAATATATCATACCCTCATTTAAATCACCCGTGCCCTAAGTTTCCCTCGCCGACTTCCTCTTCTCCCCATCCGCGAGCCGCAGCCACAGCACCGACGCCCGACTCTTCTCCCTTCTCTCCGCTCGGGCGTAGCCGCGGATAACCAAACCCGCTCGATTCCTTCGCGCGTGACCTAGCCGCAGGGGCAGACTGCGACGCCGACCCTCTCCTTCTGCGTTGCGTGCCCTAGCCCTCGGCCACACACGACATCGCTTCTTCTCCCCATCGCGCGACCTAGTCGCAGGTGAAGCCCACCGCCGATCCTTCCTCTTCATTCTCCTTCGCGCGCCCTAGACCACGCAAGCCCTAGGTAAGATTTCGGGTTTGTTTTCGCAAATGGATTTGGTGCTAGTTTTCGGATTAGAGATCTTGTTCGTGTTCCTATTTTTGACATCTAATTGGGTGATCTTGAACATTGATGTGTGAAGCTTGAATCCAAACGAATTGGAGTTGTTTCCGATTATGTTACAGGCTGCTCTGTTTTGGAATTGAGTTGTTAGTCTATTAAGTTTCTGTTGCTCGAAATTGGGCTTCATTCAATGGAGCTAAGTTCGGGATCATATTTCTGATGTTGTAGGGGATTGTTTCCATACGAGCTTTAGATTCAGAGAATGGTGTTTGGTTGGGATGTTGTTCTCGGTTCTGTCATGAGGTTCTTAGGTGGATGGCTTTTGCTTTAGGTCATGAACTCTTATTATTCTCATGTAGTTCTATTCATTGTTTCCATGGGTTTACTATGAGATATGGGTTTTCAACTTGTGATCTGGACTAGTGTAGTTGAGTCCTCAATTCTCCTAAGTTGCCATGAGAAGGCTTGGAGGAAATCTGCATTGGGAAATTGAGTTGTAAGGAGACTTGAGTGTCTTGAGTTTGTTGTTGCGTGGACATATGCCATTGGGAGGATGGTATTGGTAGTTGGAGATAGAAGCTGTGATGGGCTAGGATGAGATGAACCTTTTCGATTCTTGTCTTGGGTTGGAAGGGTGGTTTAGGTGGTTTCCTTCTGATCCTATGTATTGTGTAGGCTGGTACATGGATGAGTTTGGGTGTCGGTTTGAGAATTTGGATTAAACAAAGAGTAATCATTTAATTAGGGATGATTAAATGAATACTCTAATTAGGATAATATTAATTAATTATGGTATCTAGATTAGATGGTTATCATTTGTTTTGGTAGCTAAGATATTTTTGATACAGGACATTGATTTGATACGAGCACCAAGACGTGGAGGTTCTTTCTCGGGCACAGATTACACTTCGAAGGCGGGTACCCTTTGACTTATCTTTTAGATATAGTCTTCTTGCTATGCATTGCCTGTTATAGATAACAGTAAGATTGTATGCTTATTTGCCTTAGTGTACCTGTATCTGATTTATGCTGCTGTTTATCCTTGAGGTTAGCTCCTGTTTCACTTTATAGAGTCTCACGAGTTGCCATCTATATGGGTATATATATACATAGATGTAGTGATACCTTCCCTTTTGCATTTTGATATTGATAGACCACTGGTTAGTTGTTAGTATATCTACTAGGTCACTTGTATCCCATGATATAGGATTCAAACCTATTCCTAGCACCCGGTGGTGTTAGTTGAGAACTTGGTGAGGGTTATATGTTTGGATCATGCACCATCCTTGCATTGTTGCATGCTGGCGATCATCGGCTCCTATATAGTCCGAGCCCGTCGCCAGTTACATGAGGATATGCACACACATCCACTCATGGGTAGTGGCTACCATAGGGTGTGTGCATTTGCCCTGTATTGCTCCGCACGGTCACTATTTGGAGGGTGGTTCCGGTGCGTGGTAGCAGCCAGGGATCCCTTCTCGTCCTGAGACACGAGAAGATGAGAGCTAGACTCCCCCACTGCTTGGGGTAGGAGAGAGACCTCTGCCAGCATCCTGTCCACTCGGTTACTCAGGAGTAGTGATAGCAGGGTGCGTACAGTTGTCATAGCCCTACCCACGCGGACGTTCATTTATGATATGTGGACGGTGCCTGACTGGTGTCAGGGGTGACACATGTCATTGCACCATGTGCATATTTTGCATCGTGCATTGGTTGCTGCATTTGATTTCTGCACTTGATTGACATGCATATACTGGATACCTGTTTACCTTGGATTATATGTTATACTTGTTCCATAGGGATTTATTTCACCCTTTGCAGGATAGATGAATTCGGGTATGTACCTTTATTCAGTATCTCAGTGTTTACCCTTGTCTATATTTATATGAGACTGTACTAGCGTAGACTTTTACTGTTATTGTAACATGCTATGCATATCTGCTGGGTATCCGCTGAGCTTATGGACTCACACTGTTGCCATTACTTTTTGATTTCAGGTTGATATCTGCCAGGAGGGTCCGAGTCGCCAGTCCCGTGCTTGCTACTGAATTGGTTTATACATATTTCTGTTTCTAGACCATGTTATGTTTTATTCCGTTGCATTGGATTTTTCGTGGACTTGTAGTACTTGTCTTATTTATGGGATTGTACTTTTGAGTCCTATGATGGACTGTGTGTGTGGTTTATGCTGCGTTCCTGCCCCCTGGCAGCTCAGGTAAGTTCGGGTTTTGGTTTTATTCGTATATTGTCATATATGTCGTTATTCTATTTCGATTAGAGGCCTGAGGCCCCTATAAACTGCGTGGGATTGTTATATCTGTGTATGTATGTGTAAATTGTCCGCCGGACAGGGGAGGTGCTGTCCGATTTTCTATTGGATCAGCGGCTCCTAGGTCTCGGGGCATGACACAATCTGACTAAGATTTCTATAGGAAGACCTAGTTCTGACTCCTAAGGTTGGATCACCCACAATTTGATCAGTTGGGTGACTGAGTCTGGGTTTCTTGGTTCTTCTAGACTTGGTTCAGTCTCAAGTTTGGCTGAATGGTTCGGTTCAGTATTTGGTTCAATTACTTGGGCTGGTTCAATTATTGGTTCAATTGACTCAGTAGTTGGTTCGATTGTCAGTTCATTTAGAGGTTCAAGTAGTGGTTCAATTGATGGTTCAATTTGTTCATTATCTTCATGATCAATATTTGATGAATTTAGATATGGATTATCAGATTTTGAATTAGTTTCCTCATCAAATATTAGATTTGTTGTTTCTTCAATTTTTTTAGTTTGTTTATTGTAAACCCTGTAGGCTCTACTTGTTGTTGAATATCTTAAGAAGACCCCTGGGGTTGACTTAGACTGGAATTTCCCTAGGTAGTCCTTAGTGTTTAGGATATGGACTTTGCATCCAAAGACCCTTAGGTAGTGTAGGTTTGGAT
>JAGFNQ010005134.1:61372-100993 GCA_024364735.1 Boesenbergia rotunda | reverse complement strand
TTTCTTTCTTTCTTTCTTTCTTTCTTCCTCCTCCTCCCCTCATCCTAGCCGAATACCAAAGGAAGGGTTCTCCCTTGGAAAAGCTCCACAAGAGGTCTCATCTCCAAGATTTAAGGGTTTTCCAAGGATACAAGGACAAGGGGATTCAAGGGTCCAAAGATTTTGCAATCTTCTTCTCTTTCAATTTTCGAAACCCAAGGTAAGACTCCCTCACCTGTGGTATAATAGTTCTTTATATTTTAGCATGATTTATTGGTTGGTTTTTGGGACTTGAGGTTGAAAGAAACAAAATCAACACCCTAGAGACCCTATGGGTTTCGGCCACAATGTTCTAGGGTCCATAATGATGCTAAAAATCTTTATAATATTATTTAATGTTCCCTTATGATGTTTAGAGGTTAATTATAATTTTTGAGAATTTTTGGAGTACCCTAGGATACCCTAGGGTTTCGGCCAACATGAAAGAAACAAAATCAACACCCTAGAGACCCTATGGGTTTCGGCCACAATGTTCTAGGGTCCATAATGATGCTAAAAATCTTTATAACATTATTTAATGTTCCTTATGATGTTTAGAGGTTAAGTATAATTTTTGGGAATTTTTGGAGTACCCTAGGATACCCTAGGGTTTCGGCCAACATGAAAGAAACAAAATCAACACCCTAGAGACCCTATGGGTTTCGGCCACAATGTTCTAGGGTCCATAATGATGCTAAAAATATTTGTAATGTTATTTAATGTTCCCTGATGATGTTTAGAGATTAAGTATAATTTTTGGGAATTTTTGGAGTACCCTAGGACACCCTAGGGTTTCGGCCAACAACAAGAACCCTTGTGTAGGGTTGGGTTTAAAACCTCAAGTATTTGTTTTATGTATTCTCATGATATAAGGGAGATGGAGGGTATTTATGTGAAGGTTTCAGATGGCCTAGAGACCCTATAGGTTTCGGCCAAGTACCCTAATAGGTTGAAAGTTAGGACTCATTCCAAGTAAGGGCCCCAAATGGCCCCTATGGTAAGGTATGGTTGGTGTATAACAATTGATTTGGAGATTTTAATGGAAATTTTTCCATGCCCCATGGCCTTGATGTTTCGGCCAAAAGCAAGATTAGGGTTAAAGGATTAGGGTTGGCCTTAAGTATGGGATCAAATGGTTCCTATGGCCTAGTATGTATGTATGAGATGTTGGTTGGGAAGTTATGTGAAGTTTCATGAACCTAGGGTTCCTTGGGGACATTCGACCAAGGACATAACCTAGGGCTAGGGTTGGGTTAAACCTACAAAGATGCTTGTGTATTGGTTACTAAGAGGTATGTTTAAGTAAAATGGAAGAATCTCTATGTTAACTAAACCATTAGTTTATATGTCACGAATTATATGATTAGGTCATAAATGTTTAAGACATGTGCCATGTTTATGAATGAATTGTATGTATGCCATGATTATGAATGAATTGTATGTATGCCATGTTTATGAATGAATTGAATGTATGCCATGCTTTATGAATGATGTGTACATATGCCATGTCTATGAATGAAAATGATGAATGAAGTTTAAGTATAATGAATGAATGAATATGCTATGAATGATGGTGCCTGTAAGGCATAACGATGATGTTAAGTATGATGAATGAATGAATATGCTATGAATGATGATGAATGAGAAAGCATGTGAAACCATTTTATTTTATTTTATTTTATGGGCTTGTACCGGGCCTAAGTAAGGTCCACGGTTCTGGACTACCGATGAAGCTGTCCACGGTTCGGGACTACCGATGAAGCTGTCCTTACGGTTCGGGACTACCGATGAAGCTGTCCTTACCCTAGTAGGTCGAGATTAGCTACCTCGTATTTACTTAGGGATGCGCGCATATGATGAATGAATGTGGTACAAGCCAGGGCCCCAATGAATGCTATGATTATGTTAAAAGTATTTAAAAGCATGATGTTTTAAAGATTAAGCATCCTTATAAATATATGCATTTGCTCATGCATTCATCCATGTTATGCATTATGTTTACGAAAAGTATGTTTATGAAAAGTATGTTTATGCTAATTAAGATGCCATGATTTATTTATGTTTCTGTCAAATTATGATGCCATGATTTATTTATGTTCATGCTAATTAAGATGCCATGATTTATTTATGTTTCTGTCAAATTATGATGCCATGATTTATTTATGTTCATGCTAATTATGATGACATGATTTATTTATGTTTCTGTCAAATTATGATGACATGATTTATTTATGTCCATGCTAGTTAGGATGCCATGATTTATTTATGTTATGATAAATTATGATGCCATGATTTATTTGTGTCCATGTCAGTTTAGGATGCCATGATTTAGTTATGTTTATGCTAAGTTAGAATGTCATGATTTTATTTATGTTCATGCTAGTTTAGGATGCCATGATTTAATTATGTTTATGCTAAGTTACAATGCCATGATTTTATTTATGTTCATGCTAGTTTAGGATGCCATGATTTAATTATGTTCACGCTAAGTTAGAATTCCATGATTTTAATTATGCCTATACCAATTTATGATGCCATGGTTTAACTATGTTATGCTAAGTTAGGACGCCATGATTTTATTTAGGTTCATGCTAAGAATGTTTATGAGGTTATGTTGTTATGTTGATGTCTATGCAAAGAATTATGCCATGCTATGAATGTTTATGATGTTTATGTCTATGCCAAGTAGTATGCCAAGCCATGAATGTTTTTATGTCTATGAATATGCTATGCTATGAAAGTGACTAAGTTATGTTCAAGTCATGTTAAATGTATGCTAAGTGCTCATAAAGACTTATGTGCTGAGTAAAGCACTAAGTATGTTAATGTTCAAGATGCTCATGATTATGTGATGAATGGTTTTAGTGAGTAGGAAAGAGTCTTACTAAGCCTGTGTGCTTATAGTCTTATTTTCCTTATACCGCAGATCACGCAAGGGGACCGTAAGGAAGTAGCAGGAGGGCAATAAAGTATGTGTGTGATAGTGACTTGGCCACGAGACCATATGTTTGCTCGTTTTATGATAGGACTTTACCTCTACTAGTATGTGCTTGAATGTGACTCTATGACATGATGCTATGTATGACATGATGCTAAGAATGACATGATGATAAGTATGACATGATGCTAAGTATGACATGATATGATGTTAGGTATAAAGTTAATATGCCAAGTTCCCATGTTATGATGTTAGGAAGGGTAGTAAGTGCATGTAGGTGTAAGTTAAAAGTTTCCGCTGCATTATGATGTCTACATGCCCTAAGTATGTTAACGTAACGCCGCTTTAGGAAAAAAGAAAAAAAAAAGTGGGCGTTACAGTAATAAGTTTGCTCAAACCATTTACAAGCCTATTAAAACAAGCTATCTCAATAGACACTTCTTTACCCAATCATGCCCAATAGTAATGAATATTATCAACTTCTATCAGTTAGATAATCTTGTCTTCTGTACTCACACCATTAATGAATCTTTATGTGCAGAATTCTATAATAATATAATTCAACAAGATAATCTCATGTTTCACACTACTGTCCAAGGGATACCTTTGTCTATTTCCCCTACGTTATTGAACCGGTTCAGTGGACTACGACCTTCTCAATCCACATTCTGCTGCTATCCTCCTAGGAACCCACCATTTGATCCTCCCTACTCACACATTACCCTAGACACCATTCACTCCTATTTCTATAGGGCAGATCTCCCCGAAAATAGACGTTTCCTAGCCGTTGAACTTCAAGCACAGGACTATGCCTTGTATAGAGTCCTAGTCCGCTGTATCTTACCACTCTCCACCAGAGATCTCGGGACCATGCGACCCTTTCATGCTTTCCTTCTCTATGCCCTAGTTCATTACCTTGACATAGACATTGGACTTCATCTGTTTCATTCTATTCTGCATGCGTCCAGTGTCACGACCCAGGGACGAGTGCGCACACCATTCTGCCACATCATCATTTCCCTCCTTCATCACCACGGTCGTGACATTACCTTAGGTGAAATAACCGCTATGACTGACTTTGACGAAATAGGATTTAGGAACTTCTCATTAGCGGGTCTAGAGGTATCGGCCACCGGGGTTCTGAGCTGGAGACGACAGCAGACCGGAGCTCCGATCGACTCCGACGAGGAGATCGAAGTTGACGTCGGAGATCTAGCAGCAGTAGCCCGACCACACATCGATGAGCCCGCTCCACCGACACTCTACCAGAGAATGACACATTTAGAGACAAAGGTTCAGAGTCTCCGAGAGGAGGTCGAAGCCTACCACCTAGAGCAGATGGAAGCTCGTCGAGCCGATCGAGAAGTGGCTGACGCACGATTCATTGAGATGATGGCACGATTTGATGCATGGCAGCCTGGCCCGTCTGATCATCCCGGTCCCTCGTCTTAGATTCACTTAGCATTGTACCTATTTGGCTGCCCCTACTCAATAGGGTTGACTTGTGTTTGACTGTTTGACTGTGTTTGAACCTTGAACACCTGCTTTATTTTCTGTTGACTAGTTTATAAGTACTTGTTCTTTTTGGCAGTTAGGACTGTGTTCTGTAGAATAGATTAACTTTATTATTTCTACTGCTCTACTTGATTTCAAAATTTTGTTTCTAAAAATAGAATTTTGAAAAACTGTTGTACTTAATTTCAAAATCAGTTTTCATTTTTCGATTTAGTTTTATTTTTATTTCAAAAATACCCCCTTTCAATACTAGGGCTTTTTCGAAAATGGACTTAGCCTAGGCCATAACCCTAGAACTGCATGCACCTATAGATTTAGAAGCCAGCATCTCACAAGCACCTTAGGGCACTTTTGGTTGATAACCTAGAAAGGGTTGAGATGCTTAGGTCTTTGCCTTAATTCAAGATGCTTTAAATCAGTGCATCTGCAGTAATTGGGGCACT
Organism: Boesenbergia rotunda; assembly: GCA_024364735.1. NCBI lineage: Eukaryota > Viridiplantae > Streptophyta > Magnoliopsida > Zingiberales > Zingiberaceae > Boesenbergia > Boesenbergia rotunda. The sequence continues at coordinate 96,079 of JAGFNQ010005134.1, read as the reverse complement.
AAATACAACTTACATAGCAATCAAGTTAAGTGTCAAACTTAGAAAATCTAACTTGAACAGAAATACTTAACTTGACTAACCCTAGCAAAAACTACTGTTTATAACAGTTAGTAAGTAGCTAATTGGGTTAGACAGGTCCCTATAAAGAAAATTTACTGATTTAGGTTAAGTCTAATTATGAATTGGTTCAATACAGCAAAATCTTACTTATTGCAATCTTATTTCTGCTATAATTATCTGTTTTGATATATGGCAAAGGGGGAGAGATAGGAAAGGAGAGAGTAAAATTAATTTTAGTTATTCAAAAAGTTTTTCAAAAATTAATTTTACTTATTCAAAAAGTTTTTAAAAATTAATTTTCTTTATTCAACGGGTTTCAAAATTTTTCCTTTATTCAAAAAGGTGTCAAAAATTTACTTATCCTTTATTCAAAAACTTAAACTTGTCAAATTTGACTAAAGTACTTAAGTTCTCAAAGCTTTCAAGCTTTCAAAATTTTGCTAAGTACTCTAGCTTCAAAATTTTTACTCAAGCTTTCAAAATTTTTCTAAAGTACTCTAGCTTCAAAATTTTTACTCACGCTTTCAAAATTTTGCTAAGTACTCTAGCTTCAAAATTTTTACTCAAGTTTTCAAAATTTTTCTAAAGTACTCTAGCTTCAAAATTTTTACTCAAGCTTTCAAAATTTTTCTAAAGTACTCTAGCCTTTCAAAATTTTCTTACTTAAGCTTGTCAAAATTTCTTTTATTAAGTACGTTAAAGCTTAAGTTTTTCATAACTGTGTAAGTACAATGTTACAAAGTACTTAGGTTTTTCAAAGTTATTAAGTACTTAAGCTTTTTAAATCCTACTATGTACTTAAGCTTGTTAAATCCTACTAAGTAGTTAAGCTAGCATTTTCAAAACTCTTGAGTACCGTAAAACTTTAAGCCTTGTTAAGTACTCTAATCATGCTTCAAAAACTCCTATGTACTTTTAACTTAAGTTATTTCTAAGTACCTAAAACTTAAGTTTTTTCAAAGTACAAGTAAAGTTTTTAAACCCCACGAATTTTTGAAAAATCTAGGGGGAGATTCCTTCCAGGGGAGGGAACAAAATTTAAACCTTTTTCATGTTTGCTTAAACTTAACTTTTTGAACTAGGGTTGCCATAAATCAAAAAGGGGGAGATTGTTGGTGCAGAATGCACCCAAGTCAAACTTGTGTTTTGATAATGGCAACAGAGGTCAAAAAGTTAAGTCTTACTTGTTTTCTAACAAGTTAGTCTATTGTACAGGAAAAGCCCTAGCGAAGGACTGCTAGGCACTGGCGAAGGAATGCCAGGGTAAAAAGACCTAGCGAAGGATTGCTAGGCACTGGCGAAGGAATGCCAGGATCAAAAGACCTAGCGAAGGACTGCTAGGCGCCAGGCGAAGGACAGCCTGGGATTGAAGCCCTAGCAAAGGAATGCTAGGCACCGAGCGAAGGGCAGCTCGGCATCCAAGACCTGACAAAGGACCGTCAGGCAAAAGTCCAACCAGAGCAACGGTTGGCATCAGGTAAATTCTCTCGAGAGGAGTAGGTGAGGACGCGTTCCCCGTCGAGGGAACAGTAGGCGTCGGTTCGACCTAGGGCTCCATTTTGGAGACTAAAGTCAGAACCAAGACAGCTAAGGCTGTATAAAATAATACTTTATTGTTTTATTTGTGTTTTGGACTAACCCTGGATGCAGGACCGAAGGAACGTGTGTCCGTAGCTCAGAGAGTCTCAAAGGAATGAGGCAATAGCTGACCAGGGCGCCAGGAGTGTCCCGGGCGCCCCCAAGGTAAACACCAAACACAACAAATGCAAAGTGGCTTCGACAGCACATCCTGTGGGCGCCCCCATGCTCCCGGGCTCCCCCGCTGCTCCCGGGCGCCCCCTGCGCTGCGGGCGCCCCTATGCGCAACCCTTGAACCAGAAGCCATCGAAGCCAAGCAGATAACGTTTGACCCGGTCAATACGGGCGCCCCGAGCGCTGCGGGCGCCCCGGTCAAAGCGGATCCAGAGGATAGACGCTGACCGAGACTTTGACGGATCAAAGGCCACGTGGGGGGCGCCCCCGACATCCCGGGCGCCCCCAGGCCCTATATAAAGGGCCCTCGACCAAGGCTTCAAGGCATCACTTCGACACAACGCTTCTACGCTCTTTTGCTCTCGCGCCTTGCTCCGGAAACCTCCCAACTCGAGCCGACGACGTCTCGCTGCTCCGAAAAAGTCAACCTTCATCGGACGTCGGTAAAAAGAAGAGCTTTCTTTTCGTTACGTTTACTATATTGTATTTGCAAATCAATATTTGTAAACTTTTATTGCGCCTATATAGAATTGCCCAAAGTAAACAGTCAACGACCGTGAGCCTTGGAGTAGGAGTCGACACAGGCTCCGAACCAAGTAAAATTGACTGTGTCTGTGTGTTGTGATTTTTAATTTCCGCTGCACTTGCTCTTAATTTTCCGAAGAAAAACGAATTCCGATATTCACCCCCCCCTCTATCGGTGTTCTCGATCCAACATGGGGTGCCTGTCTCAATACAGGCGCCTAGCCTTGCTAGGGCGCCTCACTCCATTGAGGCGTCGGAGTGTAGAAAACTCCTTCCATTCGTTCCTGCAACCAGGGTTAGTTCCAAAGACATACAAAGCATACAAATGATTAGATTAAAACATTATTTATAGCCTGAGCTATCTTGGTTCTGACTTTGGGTCTCCCAAATGGAACCCTAGGTCGAACCGACGCCTAATGTTCCCTCCTACGGTGAACGTGTCCTCACCTACTCCTCTCAGGAGAATTTACCTTTTTGCCAACCGGCTCCTCTAGTTGGACTTTTGCCCAGCCTCTCTCACCAGGTCTTCGGTGCCCAGTCCTCGACCAGGTCTTCGTGCCCAGCTTCACTCACCAGGTCTTCGGTACCCATTCCTCGACCAGATCTTCATTCCCAACCTTATGTCAGGAGTTAGTTGCCCAGCTCGCGGCTAGGACTTAGTGCCCAATTCATAAAACCAGGACTTAGTGCATAGTGTACCTAGGACATTCCTGCACACTTAATAAGCTTGTTAGATCATAACCAAATCTTAACTTCTGAACCCTTTGCCATTATCAAAACATAGGTTCGACTTTGGTGCTTCCGACACCAACAGATCCATGGCCAGTGGCGAGAAGAAGAAGAAGGAGGAGTGGTAACCGGCGGTGCTTAGGGTTGATGTGAAGGAGAAGGCTTCTTCCTCTTCTTCTTCATCTTCCTCATCTACTTCTACTTCCTATCTTCGGTTCTTGGTGGTCGGCGATCAACAAGGAGGAAGAAAAGTTGGCCGGCGGCAACCCTAGTGTCTAGGGTTTCGGTGCAACTTTGAAGAGAGGTGTTGGTGGCCTTGGTGACTTTGGTTCTTGGTATATCGTCGCCCACATGACGTCCAAGAAGGGGAGGGTAATACAGTAGAAGATCGCGAGGTAAAAGGGAAGGTATATCTTCTCCTTTGGTTCCCTTTGATCTAATTATTTCTATCAATTCGTATGTTTAATTAATTATCATTGCATGTTAATTATTGGTTAATTAATTATGATAATTAATTATTTTGGACCTCGATGATAAATACAAAAATCGATGATCCACTTATTGTCTATTCCGTCGCTAATCGGTTGGACGACATTGATCGCTAGAACAACACGTTTGTTCAAGCGATCGTTCGAATCGGTTAGCACGATGATGAGATGGTCATTTGGGAAATAGGTCTCCATTCAGATAAAATTTTAATCCATAGACTTGGAGAGGTTTCCCATTCGTGATCTGGAATCCCCTCTTGGAGGAAACCCAACAAGGTGGTACCTCGTCGTAGTGGGAGGGTTGTTAGGCAACTTGATAGATTCATGTTCTTGGGAGAGTCTTCAAACATGGTCCCTAGTGAACATGAACCTGATCCCTGGACACATGACGAGGCACTCCAAGATAAAGATGCAGAATCATGGCAAAGGGCGATGAATTCTAAGATAGAATCTATGGATTCTAATCATATCTGGGAGCTAGTAGAACCACCCAATGGTGTTATAGTCATTGGATGCAAGTGGATCTACAAGAGAAAGACAGGATCAGACGGGAAGGTAGAGACCTTCAAAGCAAGGCTTGTTGCGAAAGGGTATACTCAGAAAAAGGGTATCGTTTATGAGAAGACCTTTCCGCCGGTAGCCATGATTAAGTCAATCCGGATTCTCTTATCTGTTGCCACTCATATAGATTATGAAGTTTGGCAGATGGATGTCAAGATAGCTTTCCTTAACGGAAGTCTTGAGGAAAACATCTATATGAAGCAACCAGAGGGATTCATTGCAAAGGGAAAAGAGCATCTTGTGTGTAAGCTTAATTGGTCCATTTATGGATTGAAGCAAGCTTCACGATCATGAAACATCCGGGAAGGTAGAGACCTTCAAAGCAAGGCTTGTTGCGAAAGGGTATACTCAGAAAGAGGGTATCGATTATGAGGAGACCTTTTCGCCGGTAACCATGCTTAAGTCGATCCGGATTCTCTTATCTATTGCCACTCATATAGATTATGAAGTTTGGAAAATGGATGTCAAGATAGTTTTCCTTAACGGAAGTCTTGAGGAAAACATCTATATGAAGCAACCAGAGGGATTCATTGCAAAGGGCAAAGAGCATCTTGTGTGTAAGCTTAATCGATCCATTTATGGATTGAAGCAAGCTTCACGATCTTGGAACATCCGGTTTGATGAAGTAATCCAGTCATATGGATTTATTCAATGTCCGGATGAGTCTTGTGTATATAAGAGATGTGACGGAAACGTAGTGGTATTTCTTGTACTATATGTAGATGACATTGTGCTCATTGGCAACAATGTCAAAGTGTTTTCAGACGTAAGGGTATGGTTGTCAAAATAGTTTGATATGAAGGACTTGGGAGAAGCTGGACACATCCTTGGGATTAAAGTTATAAGGGATCGCAAGAAAAGGATATTGTGCTTATCTTAAGCTTCATACATAGACACTGTCCTAGCTCGTTTTAGCATGGAAAACCCCAAGAAAGGTTTTCTACCTTTTAGGCATGGAGTTCCTCTATCTATGAAGATGTGTCCTAAAATATCAAAGGAGATAGAGGAGATGAAGGTGGTTCCTTATGCTTCGGCTGTGGGAAGCCTCATGTATGTTATGCTATGTACGAGTCCAGATATCTGCTTTGCCGTGGGCATGGTTAGCAGATATCAGAGTAATCCAGGACAGGGATATTGGACTGTGGTAAAGCATATATTGAAGTACCTGAGAAGGACTAGGGATTATATGCTAGTTTACCAGGCAGATCAATTACTCCCTGTAGGTTACACGGATTTTGACTTCTAATCAGATAGGGATAAAAATAAGTCTACCTCGGGGTATGTATTCACTTTAGGAGGTGGAGCCATACTATGGAGGAGTGTCAAGTAGAAATGCGTGGCGGACTCCACCATGAAAGCTGAGTATGTGGCAGCCTTTGAGGTGGCCAAAGAGGTTGTATGGCTCAAGAACTTCTTGATGGACTTGGATATGATTCTTGGTTTGCCCAGAGATATCACAATATAATGTGATAGCAGTGGTGTGTTTACAAACTCGAAGGAACCACGAGCCCATAAAGTGAGTAAACACATAAAGCGCACACTACAAGAATTTTAGGATTCAACAACACCCAATAGACAATGGTTTTTTGAAAAATCGTTGTCATTTTTCATTTCACAATGGTTTTATTAAAAATCGTTGTAGTTGATCATTTTTTTGGAAAAAGATAACTATTTTTAAAAAACTGTTGTCTTATGTATGTCAAAGATAACGGTTTTTTAAAACTGATATCTATAAGTTTATTTTTTTAAGCCTACGATAACAGGTTTTAATTCACCGTTGTCTATTAGTGTTGTTTATTTAATCAAGAGTTTAATTCTTTAACTATATAAAACTCTTTTCCTTCCTCGCCCGTGTCGCGTGCCCTACCCCGTAACCGAGCGCCCGACTCCCCTCTCCTCTTCTCCTTTCGCCCGCAGCCAAGCTGAGTCGATCTTTCACCTTCTCCACGAGCTCTTCGGCCCTAGCCAACACACGCTGCCTCTCTTCTTCATCGGCCCTAATCCTAGCCAAAACCCTACTCGGCGCCATTTCTCCTTCCGCCTTCTTCACGCACAGATGAGCTAGGATGCCAAGCTGTAGTCCGGGATCCACCAGACGCCAAGGACGATTAGGGCTAGCAAACCTTGCGTGGTTTCACTTCAACCATAGTCAGGTAAGGATTTCCTTTCCCCCTTCTACTTTAGTTCTTCCATCGATGAAGATTCAGGAGCATGCGGGGAATGATAAGTCATGAGTGTGGCATGCTGCTGATTTTACTGACGGGGAATTGAAGGAGGAGATGTTCTATATTCACTTTAGCTCTATAGAAAGTGAGCACTTTATCTTCTCTCGACCCAGTACTTCTGTGTTCATACAAGTTGGACTGGGTGATTAAACTTTAACTAGTTGAAGCTGTTGAATCTTAATTAAAACACGTCCATACTTGCATATATATATATATGTATATATAATTTACGTAGTTCATCTATCAGCTGCATTTTATATTGGTAATACGAATAACCCAAAGTTTATATTAAGCAATTTTTAGCTTTTTCTGTATTGTTAATGTGAGATACATCTCATCTAAGAAAAAGTAGCCATCATCTAGTCTCAATGTGCTTTGTACTGTTGGCTTTAACGTGCTAAATTTAGTTATTTAGCTTAGAGCTCAAGCTTGATTTTTCTTTTTCTAAAATGATACAAGAATTGAGGCCTTATCGTGAAAAGTGGTTGTAGTTTGTCACTTGACATGAATTTTTAGCCTGTAACATAAATTCCTAATGATTTAAAAATCTGAATACCTATCAATTGCTTTAAGTTAATTTACGTGGAACATATATATCACTTATATATTGCTTGTTTACCATCCTACATGCGTATTTCCTATTTAATTTTCAGGCATGCTTGACTCTATTCACAGACCCTTATGATTTCACAATCCTGACTACTTTGGAACTTCTTTCCATTGCAAATTTTTATCTACAGATTCACATAGTTACTTTGTGAGAGTTGTTGTTGTTGTATCATTTTTTACGTGAGTGAGATAAGAGTGAAGATAAGTAAGAGTGAAGGAAGTAGTTTAATTGTGTGTTTTACATGAAGGTGTGGAAGTAGAAGAGAAAGTAGTTTACATTAAGGGAAAATAATGCCCCACTTGATATTCTATTTTTGTTAGGCTCAAATTTCCTTTTGCTCCAATTTTCCCAGATGAAATGAAAGAATTTAGATAAGGGTGGGAATAAAATGAAGGTATTGATTAAATTTCTTGCACCTCTTCTCTTCCTTCGAATCAAGAGAAATTGAGTGATTCATATGTTTTATTTCTTTCCCTCTTATCCATCTCTTACTTTTGCCAAGTAAATACAACATAACTAAGGAGAAAAAAAATAAACAAATTGGATTATGTTCCTTTTTCTCACTCAGATCCATTGCAAGGAAAAATGTAATTTATTTTTGACTCTCATTTACTTTTCTATTTTTCTCACAATGTTTTAAATTTACCATCTTTTGGAGTGAGGATGATTGTTGTATGTACTTTTATTGGGCATGATTCAAAGCCTTGATGCAACATATTGAACATTGTGTCTCTAGGAAACACTTCCTCGATTGATAAATTCTTTGACTTCTAACTGCTGTGCATTCCATTGGAATAATCTTCTTATCCTTTCAGTGCAAACAGTAGGAGCCATATATCTCCATTTCAAGCCTCAAGTAGGATGGGCATGTGTGAAGAAAATCACCACATTGGCATGTGGGAGGACTCATTCAAAGCTGATAGTAGTCAAAATACATGTGCTTCAACTGTTATGGAGGCAGATATACGAATTGACTATTTGGTTGATATCTGCAGCATATCTATCTTGTTCCAATTATAACCTTTACTAATGTCAGCACTTGTTCTGATTGCTAATTTGTATTCTTATGTAGCTAGAAGATATTCCTCTCAAGGCACTAGGAAAACCAAAGAGATATGACCATAAAGAAAACAAGACTTTAGATAAGGTACATAAAATATTAAAATGCCTATGAGATTTTATTTACTCCTATCAATTTTGTGGGAGTTTTGTTAATTTGTTTTTCTCAATTTTGACTAAGATGACATCAGTAATTGTTTCCTAAGTCATTTTAATGTGATTGTTATGCTTTAAATTCATGCAGAAAGTATTCTTTTTCACAAAACAATATTCTTGTTACTACCAGATATAAAATGTTGATATCATGTGTCAAACTAAGTGATCTATACCAACCTCTTGAAGACTTTTGCATGTGGAAAATAAGAAATACTGACCTAGGTAGTAACGACATTTATATAAGATTTAAACTTAATTTGTGAGGCAATTTTATTAGAGATAACACACATATACATTCCAGACTTATAAGAGAATTACCGGTTTTGAAATTAAAATTTGATACATATTATTCTAGTCTGCATCTTCTATTAAATAGTAAGCAAGAAATGTAGAAAATCCTATAGCGAGAACCAGAATAGAGAATGTATGTTGGTTTAGTATAATGAACTTATGTTAAGGTTTTTCCTACAGTTAAAATTGTGAAATTCCTACAGTTGATGGTTTGAGATATCCTATCATGAACTGAATTATAATTATTTCAAGCTGGTTGAAATTTTGTTTTAGTTACATTAAATGGTTTATATTTGAAAGACACCATTGCTTCTTATTTTGTTAATCTGGTGTATGACATGACTGTTCGTATTTGATCAGAGATTCATCTTCTTATATGAAACCACAATCATCTCAGTGAGCCACGTAATATCTGTTAATTAAGTAGACTCTGTGAAAGTATAGATTGCATTTATTAATGATTATCAGAAATGTTCTGCAATTAATATATGCCCCTTTGTTTAATAAATGTCATTTATAGATATTGAGACGGCTGGCACAAAATCGAGAGGCTGCTCGGAAAAGTCGACTGCGGAAAAAGGTACTTAGCAAAGTGATTTCTTTTAACTGACTATTAAAGTCAGGTTTAATATTCTGATCTTCAAGCACATTATTTGGCAGGCTTATGTTCAGCAGTTAGAGTCAAGTCGTTTAAAACTCGCCCAACTACAACAGGAGGATGAGAAGGGCAGACAGATGGTAGAAATGCTACACCTTCATGATGAGCAAAAATCTTATCTTGTTCATGTTAGTTGATGAACAAATTATTACTTTTGGTTAAGGTTATGCTTTAGGTTAAGGTTATGCTCACACTAAGTATATTGATGACATATCCATTGTAATTCATGCATATAAGTTCTTGATCAATGATATTTTGATGATTTTTGGACTAATTTTATATAAAGTTTGATTGATATATACTTTGAAGTGTGTTGTAAAACTATTGCCTATTAATTGAAACACAATGATTTTTTTTGTTGTTAAAATGTTGTCTGCTCAAACAAAAGATAATGATTTTTATTTGTTGTTAAACTGTTATTTAAATCACATAAAAACTACGATTTAATACTATTGTTAAACTGTTGTCGATCACATTAAAAGACAACGGTGAAAAATCATTGTCGTACTATTGTCATTGACTAAAAGACAGGTTTTTAACTGTTGTTTTTGAGCACCCCTTTTAACAACATGACCTTTAACAATAGTGTTTTTAGCCTACGACAACGGTGAAAGACCGTTGTTAATCAGTATTTTTCTTATAGTGGCAAGTAGCAACTGATACGAGAGATCGTAAAGCGAGGAGAAGTTGTTGTCGCCAAGATTGCATCAGATGATAACCTGGCAGATCCTTTCACTAAGACCCTTCCAGCGAGAGCTTTTGATAGGCATGTGGAGGGTATGAGAGTCAGATGTATGACATTATGATGGCAGCATAGTCATTTAGTATAAGTGGGAGATTAATAGGATGTATACTAAAAACCTAACCTTTATATGGGCATCTACATTTTAAATAAGAATCACATGTTCATTGTTTCCATATTTATATTGGTTATTTATGTGCATATTGTCTAATACTTTACATTATAGATAACATAGTATGTGGTGTCACACAGAATATCATGTTATCAGTCCCTTGTAGAGTATAAGTAGAGGCTCACAACCTAGATGGTTCTGGACAAACCATTGGTATGGTTATAGTGTAATTTGGTATTGGTTTATCTTGACCATAGAATTACACTAGTACACTTTGTGTGTATTGAGCAGGACCGACATAGAGGTGATTCAACTTATATTGACTATATAATTGAATCAGACCTCAGCTATTATGGAGTGCATGCTCTTAATCCTGATATAATAACGGTCACATGTACTTAATATTTATTTCTTTGATTTACCAACGGGCAAAATTTATTTGTTAAATTGATAGGCCCGGTAAGTTGGGAAATAAGATTATTTATATGGTGTGTCATTGATTATAGAAGGAAATCGTGTCATGCTGAGTCAGGTTGATGATGCTCCCTTGAGGAGCTCATAAAGCTCGTCATGTTAAATCCTGTTGGTGGACTTGGTCCAGCATGATGATAAGGTTGAGTGTACTACTCATGGAGTAAAATATTAATTAATTAAATTATCAGTAATTTAATTAATTAATTGACATTCGATACCTTAAACATGAGGAGAATTTTGTAATCATAATAGGTAGAGCCCATATTTAAATATGGGGGTTGGTGAGATAGATCAATGGTGATCCTTTAGTGAATTGGATCATCATTAATGGATCGGGCTTTGATCCATTAGGTGGCCAAGACCCAACTCCTCCTCATGGTCCCTATTGTAGCCTATATATATCTCATGGAGTCATGAGACCAAGGCATTCCATCGAAGACAACCCTAAGCCTCTCTATTCTTTCCTTTCCTCCTCTCTCTCTCTCCTAGGGTTCCTTGTGGCCGGCGGCAAGGGTGAGCAAGGAAGGTGGCGCAAGGGTTAGGGAAGGGAGAAACTTATCTCTTCTTCCTCTTCTCTTCACCCTTCTCCTCTCTTCTTCCCTAAGAGGCTCGGCAGCACTTGGAAAAGGAGGAGGCGGCGCCACCTTGCCTTGAAAGTGGTCGGCGGTGAGGAAGGGAAAGAAGTAGGGTTCGATGGCTAGGGTCTCATGGAAGAAGAAGTCTTCTTCATCATCTTCTTCCTCTTCCTCTTCACCTCTCAACGTCGGAGCAAGCAAACAAAGGAGGCTTCTCCTCCTTTTGGCCAGTGGTGCTGGCAACCGAAACCCTAGAGTTTCAGCGCAAGGAAGAAGAAGAGAGAAGGTGAAGACTTGGTGGTTTTGATGACTTCGGTTCTTGGAAGATCGTCGCCCACTCGACGTCCAAGAAGAGGTTGGGTCATACAATAGAAGATCGCGAGGTAAACGAGAGGTATACTTCATGTTTTGGTTCCTTACATCTTGTTTGTTATTGTTTAATTAATTATGTTAATTACTTATCTTCGACCCCGATGATAAACACAAAAACCGGTGATCCACTCTTCGTCTATTCTGCGACTAATCGGTTAGATGAGTTTGATTGCTAAAATAATAAGTTTGTTCAAGCGGTCGCTCGAATCGGTTAGCACGATGATGAGTCGGTTGTTAGGGAAATTATTTTCCATTCGGATTGAAAAATTTTAATCCGGGGACATAGAGAGGTATCCCATGCGCGACTAGGAATCCAACACCCCAGGGGCGTGGCTAGGTTGTGGGATACCCTAGTTATTTATGGATTTTTCGAAGTTTATCTGATACCAACTTAGTTGGTATCAAAGCTCGGGTTTTACGAGGTCTATCAGAGTACATTTTGGATTTTCGGAGTTGCTTTCTTGACGTGATTCTACCTTGAGATTTAACGGCGACGAGACATCTCCAAGCGACAATTAGGTAAATTGGTAAGGTTAGTAGCTTTAAATCATTAGTAATATTTGGGTAATAACATAACAGATATGACTCACGGTTGACTTGCTCCCGCACCGAGATATGGTGCATGGCGACCACGTAAGTGGACACTTGCATCTCAGGCGACAGAGTAACCGGTGAGACCGACCAAGATAGGGCCTATCAATCGAGGGCAAACTCTCCTGAGTGTTCCGTGGGTCCCATCCCTATTTCTATCAGCGGTTCCCACTATTCCACTAGCGATACCTACCTTGGTATTTCTCATAATTTCGCTAATAGAATCTGTTGGTGCAGGCAGCACCTAAGTCGAACCAGTGTTTTGATAATGGCAAAGTGTTCAAGAGTTAAGGTGTTATTGTGTTCTAATGTGTTTCCTAAGTGTGCAGGAAGAAGCCCTAGGTACACTAGGCAAAGAAGTCCTGGTCAAGGACTGGGCAAGAAGACCTGACCGGAAGTCGGGCAAAGAAGTCCTGGTCGAGGACTGGGCACGAAGTCCTGGCAAGGGGCTGGGCACCGAAGACCTGACCGGAAGTCGGGCAAAGAAGTCCTGGTCGAGGACTGGGCACGAAGTCCTGGCAAGGGGCTGGGCACCAAAGACCTGACCGGAAGTTGGGCACGAAGACCTGGTCAGGTGGATCGGGCAAAAGTCCAACCGGAGGAGCCGGTTGGCAAAAGGTAAACTCTCCTTAGAGGAGTAGGTGAGGACACGTTCCCCGTCAAAGGAACAGTAGACGTCGGTTCGACCTAGGGTTCCATTTGGGAGACCTGAAGTCAGAACCAAGACAGCTACGGCTGTAAATAATGACTATCACCTTTACTTTTTCTGTGTTGGAACTAACCTTGATTGCAGGGACCGAAGGAGTGTGTTTCTGCAGCTCAGAACGCTCCAAAGGAAGGGGGCATGCAACTGGGCTAGGCGCCCAGGAGGTCCCGGGCGCCCAAGGTAATAGGCCAAAACAATAATTAAGCAAGACCGCTTTGAAATCACACTAGGCTTGGTGCCCAGGAGGTCCCGGGCGCCCAAGGTCAAAGCCAAAGAGGCAATCAAGGCAAATCAGCCACGAAGCTAGCAAACCTAGTCATGCAAGGCGCCCAGGAGGTCCCGGGCGCCCCAGTCTGACCAGGGGTCGATTCAGAGGGGATAAGCACTGACCAAGCTTCGGATGAAGGTTCTCTGATCTGAAGGCACGTGTCAGGCGCCCCCAGCGAATCAGGCGCCCCCAGGAACACTATAAAAGGGGCATCACCCCCAAGGCTTCAACAACACTTTTTCCAACGCTCCAAAGCTTTTTGTTCAAGCGCTACGCCCCGGGAAACTCTGACTTCGAGATCCCAGCGCCGACGACGACCCTCTGCTCCGAAGTACGATCCACATCGGGCGTCGGTAACGAAAAGTGTAGCATTCTTAATTTTCTGATATATTGTTATACTCAATTTATAAATCCTTTTTGCGCTATTATAGTATTGCCCAAAGTAAACGGTCAAGGACCGTGGGCCTTGGAGTAGGAGCCGACCGCGACTCCGAACCAAGTAAAAATTCGGCTTGTGTTCGTATGCACTTATTTTCATTCCGCTGCGTATTTTCTCTTATTCGTATCCGAAAAAGTTTAACGATATTCACACCCCCCCTCTATCGTTTTCTCGATCCAACAAATGGTATCAGAGCAGGGTAGCTCAAATTTGGTGCAACCACCAATTTGGGAGTTTTTCGGATTTTACGAAAGTTTTTAATTTCTTTTTCTTGTGATTTTTTTGTCTCGTTAATCGAGGTTGGCACAACACCACTCGATCGTTTCTTTTAATTTTCTTATTCCCGCACTACTAATCCAAGACCAAGTCTTAGGATAGATTTTTTTTGTTGATATTTCAAAAATTCTAAATGTCCATGCAAGAGGGTTTCAGTAGAGCCAGACCACCACTCTTTAGTGAAGAAGACATCTCCTACTGGAAGAGTCGGATGGAAGTCCACATGAAAACTCCGGTGGACATGTGGATCATAATCCAATCTGGTTTGGAAATCTCGAAAGATGCTGAAGGAGTGACACAGTCTTACATAGAATGGGATGCCTCACTAAAAAAAAAGATCGAGGTTGATGCAAAGGCGACCCAGACACTCCAATGTGGACTAACCAAAGAAAAGCTGAACCGGGTGGGACCCTTCAACAGAGCGAAGGAACTCTGGGGTAAGTTGATTGAATTGCACGAAGGAACATCCGACACCTGAATCAGCAAGAGGGACCTACTGCTGAACATGTTGTACACCATCAAAATGAGCGAAGGTGAGTCAGCATCCCAGCTCCATGCCAGAATCTAGGAGCTGATGAACGGTCTACATACAATCGGTCGCAAGGTAGAAAACCGTGACCTTATCAGGTATACCCTAAACGCCTTCCCGAGAAATACTTTATGAGCATCTATGGTAGATGCTTACAAAGTTTCAAGGGACCTTTCCAAAATTAAATTAGATGAATTATTTTCTGAACTAGAATTACATGAGCAGACTAACTGCACCTTAGCCGAGAAAGACATTGCTTTTGTTGCAAGAAAAACAGGAAAGGTGACCATGAAAAAGCCTCAACCTGCACCCGAGTCTGAATCAGACTCAGACTTAGAAGACAGTGAAGGGGATCTACCCAAGTTGGTTCGACTAGCCCGGGACTACTACAAGGAGCTGAAGAATCAGACCAACAGAAGAAAAGTCAGCCGAAAGAAGGAGGATCCCGCTGAACCATCTAAGACCAAGTCAAACATAATCTGCTACGAATACAACAAGAAGGGACACTACAAATCGGAGTGCCCCAATCTGAAAGAAGCCAAGAAGACAAGAAGGAAGAAGGCCCTTCAAGCAACGTGGGACGAGTCTTCATCCGAAGAAGAAGAAGAGGCCCCACAATCGAACCTACTCGCCCTAACTGCTTCGGAAGAAATCGACACAGGATCAGAATCGGAGCTGGATGACGAAAAGCTCACCATTTCGGAAGACGGCAAAATAACTGTAAGTGGTTATTCTAAAGTTGAATTAGCAGAATTAATCGCTAACCTATCTAGTAACTTGGCGAAAGCCAAAATTTGAGTCGAGTCCCTCCGACAGGAAGTAAAACTCCTGAAACAGGGAGCTGACTCTAGATCTTTGACTGAGAAGGTTCAAGAAGGAACCTCTGCTCAAGTTGAAAAGCTTGAGAAAGAGAACTCTTCCTTGAAAACTCAAGTCAAGGACCTTAGAGCGGCTTTAGAACGATTCACTTCGGGTTCCAAGGGTCTTGACATGATCCTTGGAAAACAGAAGTCCGTTCTAAATCGATCCCGGTTAGGGTATCGAACCAAGGCTAGACAAAGGTCATACTATGCTGTATTGAACCAATCTAGACCCAAAGTTTAGGCATGGGTACCCAAACTTTGCCTGAACAACCAAGCTAAACCAAACTAGTATTGGATCCCCAAGGACAAGATTCATATCTTGCCTAATCATTACCGTGGCTTTAGTCCAGGGGGTGCCAACTTAAAAACAATTTTTATAGTTAAATAAATTCTTTTTCTTACTTTAAATTTGCATGATTACTTGTTTATTTATTTTCTGCAAATTACCTTGCTTAGACCTAGGACTGATTAGATTAAGGACTAAACCGATTAACTAAAATTTGAACAACATAGTATTGGGTCGAGGTGAGATAATAGTACGTTAGGGAAGCCATTTTGGCAGAACTAGCCGAAGCTACCGATCCAAGACCCAAACTAGTTAGACCAAAATCTTTCAAGGAGTAACTTGAAGATGGATTTTCAATAAAAGGCTTTGTCAAGGAAAGGGTTGATGATCCAATAAGGCTACGACCATAGAAGGCCTAGTGCCTCGGCAAGACCTGGAAGCTAATTATTGAAAACCAAATTCACTTTACTATTGTCAGACCTTGAAGCCACTGTTTTCAAAAATAAATTTAAAGCATAATTAATTGTTTTCAAAAATTAATTTAACTTTTCAAAAATAATCATGGTTTTTCAAAACAAAATTCTTACTTCTATTAAAACCTGTCTCACAAAAACTCATAAGGTTAACATGATTGATAACTGTAGATTGGGTGAGTCAGACTAGGTTGTGAAAGTCAATTTAGGCTATCCTTAATTCTAATTGGATCCAAATCAACAAATTATTTATGTGTAGGAACATAAAGATTTGGATCAATGGATGTTGAATAGTGGATGCTCCAGACACATGACTGGAGACAAATTGAAATTCACCAAACTCAAGTTCACGAACCTAGGCTCAGTAGCATTTGACAACAATGCTACACTCAAAGTCATTGGGTCAGGTAACATTGAACTCAAATCTGATTTTGTAATTAAAAAGGTACTCTTGGTTGAAAACTTTAAATTTAACTTGCTTAGTATAAGTCAATTATGTGATACTGGCTACGTAGTTACCTTTACCAACTCTGACTGTCTAATTAGAAATTTGCAAGACTCAGAAGTCATGCTTAAGGGCACTAGGAAGAATAATGCTTACACTATAAACCTACCCTTAATACCTAAATGCTTCTTAACTCAGTTAGAATAATCAAACCTCTGGCATAGGAGATTAGGTCACACGAATTTAAGACTAATTTCATAAATCACCCAACTTGATCTAATTAAAGGAATATCAAAAATTAAGATCCATGAAAACATAATATATGAATCATGCAATCAAGGTAAACAAACCAGGTCTAATCACAAACAAATTCAATCAGATCTAACTCAAACTACACTTGAGCTCCTGCACCTTGACCTATTTGATTCACATGGAGCCAAGTCACTAAGCGAAAACCGGTACTGCTTAGTAATTATAGATGATTACTCTAGGTTTACTTGGGTCAGGTTTCTAAAGACTAAGGATGAAACCCTAAACCTGTTTATTGATTTTTGTAAGACAATTGAAAATTAAAATGATGCCAAAATCAAAAGACATAGGAGTGATCACGGGGGAGAGTTTGAAAATCAAAGGTTCGAGTAGTTTTGTAGAATAAACGGATACATTCATGAATTCTCATGTCCTAGAACCCCCAGCAAAATGGGATAGTGGAACGGAAAAATTGAACCCTACATGAAGCCACTAGGACTATGCTCAGTGAATTCAACTTAGCTAACCAATTTTGGGTAGAAGCAATTAGTACGACTTGCTATATCCAAAATAGGGTCCTAATTAATAAACGACATAATAAAACTCCTTATGAATTATACTACTATAGACTTCCAAACCTACATTACCTAAGGGTTTTTGGGTGCAAAGTCCATATCCTAAACACCAAGGACTATCTAGGTAAATTCCAGTCTAAGTCAACCCAGGGGTCTTCTTAGGATATTCAACGACAAGTAGGGCCTATAGGGTCTACAATAAACACACTAACAAAATTGAAGAAACAACAAATCTAATATTTGATGAGGAAATTAATTCAAAATCTGATAATCCAGATCTAAATCCATCAAATATTGATTATGAAGATAATGATCAAATTAATGAACCATCAATTGAACCACTAGTTGAACCTCTAAATGAACTGACTATTGAACCAACTACTGAGTCAATAATTGAACCAGCCCAAGTAATTGAACCAAATACTGAATCAAACCATCCAGCCAGACCTGACACTGAACCAAGTTCTAGAAGAACCAAGAAACCCAGATTCAGTCATCCAACTGATCAAATTGTAGGTGATCCAACCTTAGGAGTCAGAACTAGGTCTTCCTATAGAAATCATAGTCAGATTGCACTAATTTCGAAAATTGAACCTAAGACTATAGAGGAAGCCTTACCTGATCCTGATTGGATCATAGCAATGCAGGATGAGTTAACCCAATTTTAAAGGAACCAAGTCTGGGAACTAGTACCTAAACCTGAGGGCAAAACCATTATTGACACTAAATGGGTGTTTAGGAATAAGCTAAATGACCATGGGGAAATAATTAGAAATAAAGCCCGCTTAGTAGCTAAAGAGTTCAGTCAAGTCAAAGGGTTAGACTATGACGAAACCTATGCTCCAGTAGTCAGACTTGACTCTAATAGAATGTTGCTAGCCTTTGCGGCCCATAATGGATTTAAACTCTTCCAAATGGATGTAAAATCTCCCTTTCTAAATGGGTTTATTAGGGAAGAAGTCTATGTAGGACAACCCTCCGGTTTTGAGGACTTAGAAAAGCCTGACCATGTTTACAGACTCAATAAGGCACTGTATGGGCTAAAACAAGCATATAGGGCATGGTATGAACGCCTATCAACCTACCTCATTTTTAAGGAATTTAACCAATGACAAATTGACTCAACTCTTTTTATTAAAACCTTAGAAAAAGACATCTTTATTGCCCAAATTTACGTTGACGATAGAATCTTTGGATCCACCAACTCAAATTTCTTAAAAGAATTCGTAAAAAATAATGGAAAACGAATTCGAAATGAGCTTAGTTGGTGAGCTCAACTTCTTTCTACGATTACAAATTAGGCAAACTAGGGATGGAAATTATGTCCATCAATCCAAATATGCTAAGGAGTTAATAAAGAAATTTAAAATGGATAACTCCAAAAGCATAAGTACCCTATGGCCACAAATGTAAAAATAGATAGTGACCCTGATGGTAAACCTGTAGACCTTAAACTATATAGAAGTATGATTGGTAGTCTACTTTACCATACAGCCAGCAGACCTGATATCCTTTTTGTTGTAGGAATGTGTGTTAGATACCAAACCTGTGCTAAGGAAATGCACTTAGCAGCCCTAACAAGAATACTTAGATACATCAAGGGCACCCTAAATGTAGGGATTTGGTATCCAAGGATCTCAACTTTTGACCTGTCAGAATACTCGGATTCTGACTATGCTGGTTGCAAACTAGATAGAAAGAGTACAAGTGGAAGCTGCCAACTTTTAGGAAATATTCTAGTAAGTTGGTGCAGTAGAAAGCAACACTGCGTAGCTTTATCCACAACCGAAGCTGAGTATGTTGCTTTAGGAGAGTGTGTAACACAACTCTTATGGATAATGCACACTCTTAAAGACTTCCAGCTTGACTACACCCAAACCCAAGTCTACATTGATAATATAAGTTCAATTAATCTAACTAAGAACCTAATCAAACACTCTAGAACTAAACACATAGAAGTCAAACACCACTTCGTAAGAGATCATGTAGCCAGGGGTGAGATAGTCCTTAAGCATGTAGACTCAAAATCTAACTTAGCTGATATCTTCACCAAACCCTTACCTGAGTCTGAGTTCAGCTCACTAAGAAGGCAGTTAGGGTTATGCTTGGTAGAATAGTGTTGGTGCAGGTAGCACCTAAGTCAAACCTGGGTTTTGATAATGGCAAAGGGTTCAAGAGTTAAGAGGTTATTGTTATCTAAATGTATTCACTATGTGTGCAAGAAAGAAGCCCTAGGCACACTAGGCAAAGAAGACATGCTCAGAAGGTGGGCAAGAAGTCCTGGTCGAGGACTGGGCACGAAGCCCTGGCAAGGAGCTGGGCACCGAAGACCTACTCGGAAGGTGGGCAAGAAGTCCTGGTCGAGGATTGGGCACGAAGCCCTGACAAGGAGCTGGACACCGAAGACCTGCTCGGAAGGTGGGCACGAAGACCTGGTCAGGTGGATAGGGCAAAAGTCCAACCGGAGGAGCCGGTTGGCAAAAGGTAAATTCTCCTGAGAGGAGTAGGTTAGGACGCGTTCCCTGTCGAGGGAATAGTAAGTGGTAGTTCGACTTAGGGTTCCATTTTGGAGACCCGAAGTCAGAACCAAGACAGCTATGGCTGTAAAAAAATTATCTAACACTCTTACCTTGTTGTTTTGGAACTAACCCTGGATGCAGGACCGAACGAACGAGTTTCTGCAGCTCAAAAAGCCCCAAAAGAGAGGGGCAGCAGCTGGGCAGGGCGCCCTGGAGGTCCCGGGCGCCCCCAAGGTCAAAGCAAACAACCAAGCAAAGAGTTGCTTCGAAACTGCTATAAGCAGGGCGCCCTGGAGGTCCCGGGAGCCCTGAGTCAAAGCCAAGAAATAAACCTAAGCAAAAAGCAACCGAGAAGCCTGTTGACCGAGTCAATAGGGCGCCCCCAGTGTCCTGGGCACCCCCGTTAGCTCCGAGCCCTATTTTGAAGGGATAAGGGCTGACCGAGTTTCGGATAGGGGTTTGCGGATCCAGAGGCACGTGGAGGGCGCTCCCAACGTCCAGGGCGCCCCCAGGTGTACTATAAAAGGGGCTCGACCCCCAAGGCTTCAAAACACACTTTTCCAACGCCTCAACGCTCTTCGCTCAAGCACTCTGCTCTGGAAACTTCTGATCTCGAGGTTTTAGCGCTGACGATGACCCTCCGCACCAAAGTACAATCCACACCGGGCGTCGGTAATGAAGAGTTAAATTGTTCTTTTTACTGCACTACTACTGTACAAATCTCTGTAAAACTTTGCGTATTATAGAATTGCCCGCAGTAAACGGTCAAGGACCATGGGCCTTGGAGTAGGAGCTGACCGCGACTCCGAACCAAGTAAAAACGTTTGTGTTCCTTGTGTGTGTTTTAATTTTCGCTTCGTATTCTCTTAATGTTTTATCCGAAACGTTTTCACGATATTCACCCACCCCCCCTCTCTATCGTGTTTTCTCGATCCAACAAGTGGTATCAGAGCGGGGAAGCTCAAATTTGGTGCAACCACCAATTTGAGAGTTTTTCGGATTCTTACGAAATTTTTCTTTTTTTGATCGAACTTTTAACGTTAATCGAGGTTGGTGCATCACCACTCGATAATTTTTTTTAATATCTTCTTCCCGCCTGCTAATCCAAGACCAAGTCTTGGGACAGTCTTTTGTTAATTGTATTTCAGTGATTCCTAAATGGCCATGTAAGAAGGGTTCAGTACCGCCAGACCACCACTTTTCAGTTGGGAGGATTTCTCCTACTAGAAAAGTCGGATGGAAGTCCACCTGAAAACTCAGGTGGACATGTGGATAATCATCCAGTCTGGTCTGGAAATTCCAAAAAATGTTGAAGGAGTGCCACAATCTTACACCGAATGGGATACCACTCTGAAAAGAAAAATCGAAGCTGATGCTAAAGCAACCCAGACACTGCAATGCGGCCTGACCAAGGAAGAGCTGAACCGGGTGGGACCATTCAATAGTGCAAAGGAACTCTGGGGTAAGTTAATTGAGTTGCACGAAGGAACCTCTGACACCCGAATCAGCAAGAGGGACCTTCTCCTAAACAAGCTGTACACAATCAAGATGAACGACGGTGAAACAGCAGCTCAGCTCCACGCCAGAATCCAGGAACTAATGAACGGTCTACACACAATCGGTCACAAGGTAGAGAACCGTGACTTGATCAGGTATACTCTTAATGCATTCCCGAGAAACACTTTGTGGGAATCTATGGTAGATTCGTACAAAGTTTCAAGGGATCTTTCAAAAATAAAATTAGATGAACTATTTTCTGAACTTGAATTACATGAGCAGACTAACTACACCCTGGCCAAGAAAGGCATTGCTTTTGTTGCAGGCAAGACAGGAAAACTGGTAAAGAAGAAGCCTCAAACTGCACCCGAGTCTGAATCAGACCTAGACTCAGAACACAGCGAAGGGGATCGACCCATGCTGGTTCGGCTTGCTCGGAACTACTACAAGGAATTAAAGAATCAGTCCAACAAAAGAAAAACCAGTCGAAAGAAAGAGGAGCCAGCTGAACCATCCAAGAACAAATCAAGTGTGATCTGCTACGAATGCAATAAGAAGGGACATTTCAAATCGGAATGCCCTAATCTAAAAGAAGCCAAGAAGACAAGAAGGAAGAAGGCCCTTCAAGACGAGTCTTCCTCCGAAGAAGAAGAAGAGGTCCCACAGTCAAACCTACTCGCCCTGACAGCTTTGGAAGAAATCAAGACTGAATCAGAATCGGAGTCGGACGACGGGAAGCTTACATTTTCAGAGGACGGCGAAATTACTGTAAGTGGATTTTCTAGAATTTAGTTAACCGAATTAATTGCCTATCTTTCTCGAGACTTGGCGAAAGCCAAAATCTGAGTCGATTCCCTTCGACAGGAAGTAAAACTCCTGAAAGAGGGAGCTGACTCTAGATTCTTAACTGAGAAGGTTCAAGAAGGAACCTTTACTCAAGTTGAAAAAATTGAGAAAGAGAACTCCTCCTTGAAAACTCAAGTCAAGGGCCTTAGAGCAGCCTTAGAACGATTCACTTCTGGTTCCAAGGGTCTTGACATGATCCTTAGAAAACAGAAGTCGGTTCTAAATCGATGTGGGTTAGGCTATCGAATCAAGTCTAGTCAAAGATCATACTATGTTGTACTGAATCAGTCTAGACCTAAAATTCAGGCATGGGTACCCAAACTATGTCTGAACAACCAAACTAGATCAAATCAGTATTGGATCCCCAAGGACAAGATTCACATCTTGCCAAACCATTATTGTGGCTTTAGTCCAGGAGGAGCCAATTTAAAAACAATTTTTATAATTAAATAATTTTTTTTATTTTAAATTGCATGATTGCTTGTCTATTTATTTTCTACAATTCACCATGTTTAGACTTAAGAATGGTTAGACTAAGGACTAATCCAATTAACTGAAATTTGAATAACATAGTATTGGGTGGCGGTGAGATGATAGTACGCTAGGGAAACCTCTTCTAATAAGGTCAAGTATACACTACTTGGTCTCTTTAGATTGGTGGAACTAGCAGAAGCTACCGATCCAAGACCCAAACTAGTTAGACCAGAATTTTTCAAAAAATAATTTTGAAAATGAAATTTCATTAAAAGACTTTGTCAAGGAAAGGGTTGATGATTCTATAAGGCTACAGCCAAAGAAGGCCTAGTGCCTCGCCAAGACCTGGAAGCCAATTTTTAAAATTCAAATTCAAATTATTCTTTGTCAAATTCGAATCTAACACAAATGTTCAGTTAATCGTAGATTCAAAACTATTTCAAAATAAATTCGAAAATAATTGTTTTCAAAATTTATTCAACCTTTCAAAATAAATAATGAATTTTCAAAATAAAATCTTTTTAAACCTGTCTCACAAAACCCGTAAGTTAACGTGATTGATAACTAAATCCCGGGTGAGATAGTTAGGAATTAAATTAATACAAAATTTGATTTCTGTAATATTATTGAATTTAGAGTTGAATTTTCTTGATGATTAGAGTCAAACCGGGTCAAACAGTCAAACAGTCAAACAAGTCAACGATCAAACAAGAGAACAAGAGACAACATGGGCGCCCGTGACCACTCGGGCACCCCCTCCTTTTTACTTTAACCAACAATTCCTTTCAAGGCAGGAAAGCTGCCATCTCTCCCTGACCAGGGCGCCCAGTCCCTTACGGGTGCCCCTAAGACCTGTTAAAGGCAGGAAAGCTGCCACCTTTTTCTAACCAGGGCGCCCCCAGGACCAGGTAAAAGGAGGAAAGCTGCCAAAGCAGCCTGCCTCCTGACCGAGGCGCCCTCTACCTTCAGGGCGCCCTCCGACCTTCATCTATAAAAGACCACCGAATTCCCCTCATTTACCACATCCAAAACACTTCTTCTCTCAAACTCTTCTCCTTCCAAGGTGACCAAGTGACTCTCGTGTCCCCTCATCCACTCCACCTCGACCATGCCTCCCCGAACGACTACTCAGTATAATTTTTCTTACGTATTTAAAACTTTTTTATTTTTTTAACGCATGTTTCTTATATTAGAAAACGTCGTGCAAATCAACCAAACCCCGGGACCCAACCTAGCCCCGACCCTAGGTTTCCAACCTTGGAGCTTTGTAACAAATTCGCTAGGACAACTTATAAACCCATTAAAACGAGTTTCCTAAATCGACTATTTTTCACTCAATCTTATCCATTGGGCATGAATGTTATCAATTTTTACCAACTAGACAACCTGGTTTTCTGCACCCATCCTGTCAACACAACCCTATGTGCAGAATTCTATAACAATATAGTCAGACAAGATACCCTTAACTTTGTCACCACAGTACAAGGGATGCCTTTGACAATCACACCCTCCTTGTTGAACAGATTTCTTGGACTACGATATTCTCAGTCCACATTCTGCTGTTATCCCCTACAGATCCTCCCTTTGATGCCCCCTACTCCCACATTGATCTAGACACTCCGCATTCATATTTCTTTAGGGACACCCGTAACTCGTTGGATAGACGATTTCAGTCCGTAGATCTAAGTCCAAGACTACGCACTGTATAGAGTCCTAATCTGTTGCATTCTACCCTTGTCCACAAGAGACGTCGTGACCATGCGACCATTCCACACTTTCTTGTTGTACGCACTGATCCACCACTTAGACATTGACATTGGACTTCACATGTTCCACACCATCCTACATGCGTCCAGTGTTACCACTCAGGGTCAGGTATGCACCCCCTACTACCACATCATCACCTCTATTCTTCATCATCACGGTCGCAATATCACCGTAGGAGAGATGGCCGCGATGACCGAGTTTGATGAAATAGGATATAGAAACGCCAGAGAGCTGGAGTCTAGATTGATTTTGATGAGGAGGTAGAAGTTGACGTAGCAGAGCTCGCTGCCGAAGCTCGGGAGCACATAAACGAGCCGCCACCTCCGACGATTAGCGAGAGACTGACACTGCTCGAGACAGAAGTCCATAGTCTCTGAGAAGAGGTGGAGGCTCACCACATCGAGTTGGTCGACGTGATTCAAGTAGAGCACGATACAAATCGAGCCTACCACATTGAGCACATGGACGATATTCTAGCCAGCCGCTAGGCAAATGAGGCACATCACGTTGAGCACATGGATGCCCTCCGAGCCGAACGTGAGGCAAATCAGGCTCGACATGACGAGATGATGTCACTGTTCCACTCTAGGCAGCCCGGTCCATTCTTTCCTCCGGGCCCCTCCTCTTAGACCCCAGTTGACTTTAGCTGACTTATTGTACTATTAAC
The DNA here is from genome assembly GCA_024364735.1 of Boesenbergia rotunda. NCBI lineage: Eukaryota > Viridiplantae > Streptophyta > Magnoliopsida > Zingiberales > Zingiberaceae > Boesenbergia > Boesenbergia rotunda. The sequence goes on along the minus strand of JAGFNQ010005134.1, from coordinate 71,220 downwards.
TGATGTTTGACGTGTGTTTTGACTGTGCTAGTCATTGTTTTGACCAGTTGACTTCTATGCACTTATCACATCTAGCTGCTTGATTATCTGCCTTTTATCAGTTACTAAGTTAGGGTTATGCTTGGTAGAATAGGTTTGCTCTATTTCTGGTGTTTGGTAAAACTGTTTTACTACCTGATTTTAAAATCAGTTCCCACTTAATTTTGAAAAATTATTTCTTTATAAATTTTTAAATAATTTTTTTTAACTTAGTTTTTTTAAGAAAACAAAATAACCCCCTTCAAAACTAGGGTTTTTTTGCAAATGGACTTAGCTTAGGCCCTAACCCTAGAACTGCATGCACCTATAGATCTAGAAGCCAGCATCTCACAAGCACCTTAGGGTACTTTTGATTGACCACCTAGAATGGGTTGAGATGCTTAGATCTTTGCCTTAATTCAAGATGCTTTAAGTCAGTGCATCTGCAGTAATTGGGGCACTAAATACCATTAAACAGAAATCAGGTTAAGTGTCAAGCATAGAAACTCTAACTTGAACAAATCACTTAACATGACTAACCCTAGTGAAAGCTACTGTTTGTAACAGTTAGTAAGTAGATAATTGGGTTAGACAGGACCCTAAAAAAATTCAAATTGATTTAGCTTAGTTCAAATGTTAGAATTGGTTCAGTACAGCATTTGACCCTGACTTTCAAAAAGTGCATGCACCTACAATTTTTTTGGAATTCCTTTTAATTTCAATGCAATTTTTTTAACGTAATTTTTTTTGCTATATTTTTTTTATATATGGCAAAGGGGGAGAGATTGGAAAGGAGCGAAAAAGACTCTAGGAGGGAAAAAGACTCTAAAATTTTTATAAAATTTTTTTCTCGAAAATCAAGATTTTTATCTCCTATCTTTCAAAAAGTAAAGTTCCTTATTTTTCAAAGTTCATTTTTGAAAATTAACTTCACATGGGTTCAAAATCTTTCTAAAAGCACTTATTCTGAAAATTTTTCTGAAATGTTTTCTAAGTCATAAATTAGAAAAATGTGTTTGAAAAATATTTCTGAAAATTTTCTGAAATATTTTCTAAGTCCTAAATTAGAAAAATGTGTTTGAAAAATGTCTCTATGCTCTCTAAGTACTTATTACTAGTAGTACTTATTACTAGCTCTCAAATATATTCCAAGTACTCATTCTAAAACTATGGTTGGTCGAAAATTTTCTAAGTAAAAACTTCAAATTTTCCTGAAAATCTTCCAACTCAAAATATTTTTCTCTTGAAAATTTTCTTAGTGGAAAATTGAAAAACATATTAGAAATCTTTTTAAAAACCCCACGAACCTTTGAAAAATCTAGGGGAGATTTTTTCCAGGGGGAGGGAATCAAATTTACATATTTCACCTACTTATCTGTTGATTAACTTAACTTTTTGAACCGGGTTGCCATAAATAAAAAAGGGGGAGAGTGTTGGCGCAGGTAGCACCTAAGTCAAACCTGGGTATTAATAATGGCAATGGGTTCAAGAGTTAAGAGGTTATTGTTATCTAAATGTATTCACTAAGTGTGCAGGAGAAGCCCTTGGCACACTAGGCAAAGAAGACCTGCTCGGAAGGTGGGCAAGAAGTCCTGGTCAAGGACTGGGCACGAAGCCCTGGCAAGGAGTTGGGCACCGAAGACCTACTCGGAAGGTGGGCAAGAAGTCCTGGTCGAGGATTGGGCACGAAGCCCTAGCATGGAGCTGGGCACCGAAGATCTGCTCGGAAGGTGGGCCCGAAGACCTGGTCAGGTGGATCATGCAAAATCCAACCGGAGGAGCCGGTTGGCAAAAGGTAAATTCTCCTGAGAGGAGTAGGTGAGGACGAGTTCCCCGTCGAGGGAACAGTAGGCGTCAGTTCGACCTAGGGTTCCATTTTAGAGACCCGAAGTCAGAACCAAGACAACTACGGCTGTAAAAAATTATCTAACACTCTTACCTTGTTGTTTTGGAACTAACCCTGGATGCATGACCGAAGGAACGAGTTTTTGCAGCTCAGAAAGCCTCAAAGGAGAGGGGCAACAGCTGGGCAGGGCACCCTGGAGGTCCTGGGCGCCCCCATGGTCAAAGTAAACAACCAAGCAAAGAGTTGCTTCGAAACTGCTCTAAGCAGGGCACCCTGGAGGTCTCGGGCGCCTTGAGTCAAAGCCATGAAATAAACCTAAGCAAAAAGCAATCGAGAAGCCTGTTGACCGAGTCAATCAGGGCACCCCCAGTGTCCTGGGCACCACCGTTAGCTCCGAGTCCTATTTTGAAGGGATAAGGGCTGACCGAGTTTCAGATAGGGGTTTGCGGATCCATAGGCATGTGGAGGGTGCTCCAAATGTCCAGGGCACCCCTAGGTGCACTATAAAAGGGGCTCGACCCCCAAGGCTTCAAAACACACTTTTCCAACGCCTCAACGCTCTTCGCTCAAGCACTCTGCTTCGGAAACTTCTGATCTCGAGGTTTTAGCACCGACGACGACCCTCCACACCAAAGTACAATCCACATCGGGCGTCGGTAACGAAGAGTTAAATTGTTCTTTTTACTGCACTACTACTGTACAAATCTCTGTAAAACTTTGCGGATTATAGAATTGCCCGCAGTAAACGGTCAAGGACCGTGGGCCTTGGAGTAGGAGCCGACCGCGACTCCGAACCAAGTAAAAACGCTTGTGTTCCTTCTATGTGTTTTTAATTTTCGCTGTGTATTCTCTTAAAGTTTTATCCGAAGCATTTTCACGATACTCACCCCTCTATCGTGTTTTCTCGATCCAACAAACAGGATGCTCTACTTATGCTTCTTTTCAAAAACTGTTTTACTTCTTATTTCATTTGCAAAATCATTTTTTTATTTTCTATTTTTTAAAAAAATGATTTTCCGATTTAGTTTTCTTTTCAAAACTTACCCCCTTCAAAACTTGGGTTTTTTCACAAATGGACTTAGCTTAGGCCCTAACCCTAGACCTGCATGCATCTATAGATCTAGAAGCCAACATCTTACAAGCACCTTAGGGTACATTTGATTGATAACCTAGACTGGGTTGAGATTCTTAGGTCTATGCCTTGATTCAAGATGCTTTAAGTCAATGCATTTTCAATAATTGGGGCACTAAATACCAACTGAATAGAAATCAGGTTAAGTGTCAAGTCTAGAAAATCTATCATGATCAGATCACTTAACTTGACTAACCCTAGCGAAAGCTACTGTTTATAACAGTCAGTAAGTAGCTAACTGTGTTAGACAGGACCCGAAAGAAGAAATTGAAATTGATTTGGATCAGTTTAAAATTAGAATTGGTTCAGTACAGCACCTTACTTTAATTACTCATTTTTCTTGCTATATTTTTTTTGATATATGGCAAAGGGGGAGAGATTAGAAAGGAGAGAAAAGAAAGTTTTAAATAAAGAAGGTCTTAGGTCTTAAATTTTTCTTTCAAAATTCAAAACTTTATATCCTTTCTCAAAAAGTAAAGTTCTTTAAGTACTTAAGTTCGTTTTGAAAGTCAATTGCTTTTTGTTTCTCAAAAATATTCTAAGTACTTAATCAAAAATTTTTTGAAATTTTTTTTTAAGTTATAAACTCAAAATTTTGCTTGAAATCTTTTCTAAATATTAAAACTGCTTGAAAATTTTCTATATATTAAAACTTCAAAATCAGTTTAGAAAATTGTCTAAAGTACTTGACTCAAAATTGTTTTGAAAATTCTTGACTCAAAATTGTTTTAAAAATTCTTGACTCAAAATTGTTTTGAAAATTCTTGACTCAAAATTGTTTTGAAAATTCTTTTAAGTACTTGACTCAAAATTGTTTTGATAATTCTTTTAAGTACTTAACTCAAATTTTTTTGAAAATTCTTTTAAGTACTTGACTCAAACTTGTTTTGAAAATTCTTTTAAGTACTTAACTCAAAATTATTTTGAAAATTCTTTTAAGTACTTGACTCAAAGTTGTTTTGAAAATTCCCTTAAGTACTTAACTTAAATTGTGTTGAAAGATTCCTAACTCAAAATTGTTTTCATAACATCCTAAGTACTCACTCTAAATCTTTCTAACATAAATCCCATTTTGAAAATTTTCAAAGTATTGAAAACTTGAAAAACTTTTTCAAAGACTTAGAAATTATTTCAAAAACCCCACGAATTTTTGAAAAACTTAGGGGGAGATTTCTTCCAGGGGGAGGAAATTAAAACTGGTCCCTTACCTACTTTTTGTTTAACTTAACTTTTTGAACCAGGTTGCCATAAATCAAAAAGGGGGAGATTGTTGGTGCATGCAGCACCTATGTCGAACCTGGGTTTTGATAATGACAAAGGGTTCAAGAGTTAAGGTGTTTATTGTGTTCTAATGTGTTTCCTAAGTGTGCAGGAAGAAGCCCTAGGTACACTAGGCAAAGAAGTCCTGGTCAAGGACTGGGCAAGAAGACCTGACCAAAAGTCAGGCAAAGAAGTCCTAGTCGAGGACTGGGCATGAAGTCCTGGCAAGGGGCTGGGCACCGAAGACATGATCGGAAGTCGGGCAATGATGTCCTGGTTGAGGATTGAGCACGAAGTCCTGGCAAGGGGCTGGGCACTGAAGACCTGACCGGAAGTTGGGCACGAAGACCTGGTCAGGAGGATCGGCCAAAAGTCCAACCGGAGGAGCCGGTTGGCAAAAGGTAAACTCTCCTGAGAGGAGTAGGTGAGGACGCGTTCCCCGTCGAGGGAACAGTAGGTGTCGGTTCGACCTAGGGTTCCATTTGGGAGACCCGAAGTCAAAACCAAGATAGCTACGGCTATAAATAATGACTAACACCTTTGCTTTTCCTGTGTTGGAACTAACCTTGATTGCAGGGACCGAAGGAGTGTGTTTCTGCCCCAAAGGAAGGGGCAGGCAATTGGGTTAGGCGCCCAGGAGCTCCCGGGCGCCCAAGGTAAAAGGCCAAAATAGAAATTAAGCAAGACCACTTCGAAATCACACTAGGCTAGGCGCCCAAGAGGTCCCGGGCGCCCAAGGTCAAAGCCAAAGAGGTAATCAAAGAAAATCAGCCACGAAGCCAGCAGACCAAGTCAAGCTAGGCGTCCAGGAGGTCTCGGGCGCCCTAGTCTAACCAGGGGCCGATTCAGAGGGGATAAGCACTAACCAAGCTTCGGATGAAGGTTCTCCGATCTACAGGCACGTGTCAGGCGCCCCCAGCGAATTAGGCGCCCCTAGGAACACTATAAAAGGGGCTCGACCCCCAAGGCTTCAACAACACTTTTTCCAACGCTCCAAAGCTTTTCGTTCAAGCTCTACGCCACGGCAAACTCCGACTTCGAGATCCCAGTGCCGACGACGACCCTCTGCTCCGAAGTACGATCCACATCGGGCGTCAGTAACGAAAAGTGTAGCATTCTTAATTTCTTGAAATATTGTTATACTCAAATTGTAAATCCTTTTTGTGCTATTATAGTATTTCCCAAAGTAAACGGTCAAGGACCGTGGGCCTTGGAGTAGGAGTCGACCGCGACTCCGAACCAAGTAAAAAATCGGCTTGTGTTCATGTGCACTTATTTTCTTTCCGCTGCGTATTTTCTCTTATTCTTATCCGAAAAATTTTAACAATATTCACCCCCCTCTATCGTTTTCTCGATCCAACAGTATCTACCCCAGTTATTCCCAGAGTACCGCGACCGTACCTACCACTGTTGTCCAATGGTACCTACCCTATATATTTAGCGATACCACCTGCGGTACCTACCACTATATATCTAGCAGTATCATCAGTGGTACCTACCCCTGTATATCCAACGGTACCACCAGCGGTACCTACCACAGTGTATCCAACAGTGCCACCAGCGGTACCTACCTCGTATATCCAACAGTACCACTAGCGGTACCTCTCACCGTACATTCAACAGTACCCATCAGCGATACCTATCACTATATACCTGGCAATTCCACCCGTGATCCATGCTCCAGTCTTTGCTATAGTACCACCAGTGGTATCTGCCACTCCTATAGGCTAGGTTATGGACAGATCTCATATTGTGATGCTAGTAGAGTAAGTGAAGGATCAGTTTACTCTATTACACAGAGGGTTAGATCTGTGCATTGCTCACTCTTGGATGGAGTCGCTGGAGGGCACCATCCGATATATGACAGGCTTGGATTGGGAGAAGGTTGAACTTGCCACTTATCATCTATGAGATCAGACGGTTACTTGGTGGACTGTGCAGCAGCCCATTATTGGCGAGTAGCATATTACATGGGCGACTTTCAGTGAGGTGTTTGAGAGAAGTACTTTTCAGCTACATTTCGGATGCCCAGACGATAGGAGTTCCTGAATCTCCAGTAGGGAGACTGATCTATGATAGAGTATGATCTGAAATTCAACCGCCTGACTAAGTACTGTCCTCAGATGGTTGCCAATGACATAGAGAGGATGATGCAATTCACTCAGGATTTAGCTGGATACATATAGATTCAGATGTCCAGATCTGTCACCACATCCTACTGGGAGGCGTTGAAGTGGGATCTTCTTATTGAGATGACTCAGTAAAGGGTTTATGGAGATAGGAAGAAGGGTAGGTATTGAAATAGGACACAGTTTAGACTCAACTGTGGGGACCGGTGCCGTCGATAGAGGGGGGGTGAATATCGATCGTAAAAACTTTTTTTGGAAAGTGTGTCTTTCGATCATTCTAGACAGAGAGTTAGTGCGCAACTGAAATACTAAAGAATAGAAAAGAAAGACACTTTGTACACACAGGATTTACTTGGTTCCCAACCCCTCAGGGTCAGTACATCCAAGGCCTAAGCACGGGAAACACCCGCCCACTAATGGTCTCCTTTCCGGACTTTCTGGAGGCAGAGAACCCCATCATAGAGTGTACGATTTACAATCAAAAAGATAGATAAAATTAAGTGCAGAATGTAAATTCAAACCAAACAAAAGAGTTGAACACTCAGCCGATCTGGAACTCCGAAGTGTCACGCACTTCCTCTCGGAGCCTCCTTGGTCACAGAGCTTCGTCTTTAGCACTTTGTCATCACTTGGAAAGCTCAGAATGATCTTGGAATTGTTGTTTTGAGTTGAGGGGTCGAAGCCCCTTTTATAGCCTTTTTACAGAGCACCTATGTTGAAGGGGGAGCCTCACAAGGCTTGGTCAAACATCATCTTCGCGCCGAACTCGCAGCAGGGATAAGCTCACCCTTCCCAAGACCCTGACCCATACAGGGCGCCTGGGAGCTCTCAGGCGTCTGAGTTATCAGGCGCCTGGGAGGTGGCTGCCCAGTCTAGGGCGCTCTATAGCTCTGGGGAGTCTGTTTCAATATAGGCGCCCTAGAGGTCTTCCAGGCAGCTTTTCCTTGTCTTGCTTCCAACTTTAGTTACCTGCAATACAATCAAAGACAAGACAAATATGCAGATATATATTCTTAACCTTAACGACTTGGTTCTAACTTTGGATTTCCCATGAAACCCTAGGTCGAACTGATGCCTATGTTCCCATCCCGGGGAACGCGCCTTTCACCTACTCCTCTAAGGAGACGATTGCCACCCGGTCCATCCGGTTGGACTTTTGCCCAACTTTACTCACCAGGACATTTGGCCAATCTTACGACCAGGACTTCATGCCCAGTCCACGACTAGGACTTATTGCACAATTCCATGAACTAGGACTTCGTGCCCAACCCTTGGTTAGGTCTTCGGTGCCCAGCCCTCAGCCAGGACTTATTACCCAATTCCATGAACTAGGACTTCGTGCCCAACCCTCGGTCAAGTCTTCGGTGCCCAGCCCTCGGCCAAGACTTAGTGCCCAATCCATGATCAGGACTTAGTGCCCAATTCTTCGAACTAGGACTTCATGCTTAGGTTAACTAGGACTTTTCTTCACTTTGTTACTCCTTTCCTGACTATCCCTTCCTTGTTCAATGTATCACTAACTTAAGCATATTGTTAAACATTGAAACATTTAGAGGAGGGCATCACTGATGCATCTTGTACCAACAATCTCCCCCTTTTTGATGTTTGACAATATCTTAAGTTAGATTGGATTAAAGGGCTAAGTTATAATCCTTGGGATAAAATGAAGAAAAATGATCTAAGTATTGAAAACCCATTTTGATCCTTTGGGGAAAAATCTCTAACTTCAGCAGCTCTCTATCCTTTGGGAGAAAGAAAAAAAATCTAACTTAAGCTCACTCTCCCCCCTTTTGAAAAGACATTTTGATTTTCATTTTGATCCTTTGGTAAGAAGAAAAAAAAATTCTAACTTAAGCTCACTCTCCACCTTTGTCATACACCAATAATGACAAAACACACTTGCACCAACAATAACAATTAAAAAAAACTTTTTCGAAAGTACTTAGTATAATCATTTGAAAAACAAGTTTTCGAAACTCTTTTTGTTTTGAAAGAGACTAAGTACTAAAAAAAATTTAAGTACATAACGTGTACCCAAAAAAATTTGTACTTAGAAAGGATTGTACATTTTGGAAAAATTTTGATCTTTTAGAAAAATATTTTGAACTTAGATAAATTTTTATTTAGAAAAGATTTTTAAAAAATGCACTCAAAACAGATTATGCACTTAAAATAAATTATGCACTTTAGAATTTTTGCACAAACAAAAGATTTGTACTTTGGAGAATACTGTGCACTTTAGAAAAAAATATTAGTATTTTGAAAGATATATTGAACTTTTGTTTAAAAAAAATGCAAGTACTTTTGAAAAATATTATTAACTTTTTGAAAAATATAAGTACTTTTGAAAAAATATATTGAACTTTTTGAAAACTATAAGTTCTTTTGAAAAATACTATTTTTTAAAATATACTATTTTACTTGACTTGGTTTCTTTTCCAGTCTGGCACAATCCTAGGAAACCTTGTTAACTACAAGGATGTTTCCCTAAGTGTCATGGTAATTCTCCAAACTCAAGTAAAATTATTTTCAAAAGGGGATTCTATAAGCTAAAGAAATAGGTTTTTGAAAGTAATAGTATAAAAATCAAAGTATTTTGAAGTAAAAAATTACTTATGTTTTCAAAAGGATTTTGAAAAACAATGTATGAAAACATATTATTTTGAAATGTTCAATAATTCTTTTAATTTGACCTCCGCCTAAATTTGGCACAGTCCTTGAAAGATTATTGACTACAAGTACTCTTCCTCTGTGTCTTTATGGTTTGGTTCAGATCAAAAGAATTATCTAATAATTTAAAAAAATCTGAAAAATACTTGTCAGAAAGTTTTTTTTTGACTTAGACTCCCCCTAAATTTGACACATCCTAGGAGTCCTTGTAGATCATGAAGAAAATTTCCTCTGTGTCTTTAGGGTTTATCAAAATCAAAAGAACATTTTTGAATAACATGTTTGAGTATGGTAATTTTCAAGGAGATAATTTTTGAAAACACAATTTGGAATGATAGTAAATTTTTAAAGCACAGTTTACGAAAAATATTTTGAAATGATGATAATTTTTCAAAGAGATAGTAATATAATAAAGTTTTTGAAGCAATTTTTAAAAACCTTATTTTGAGATGATAGTACATTTTTAAAGCATAAGGTTTTTGAAAAATTCAAAAAAACTTTTGAAAGAATAACAACACCCCCTGTACTCGACACCGTTTGACTTTATCTAAGTACCTTAAGGGACTTTAGTGTAACGACCTGGAAAATTCTCATAATATTTTCTTTAAAATATTGAGCATGACTAGGTAATTTTCCAAGGAACCTAGAAATATTAATACGAATCTTAGCCTAAAAATCCATATTTTCTCATAAAAAATTGGGAAAAATAAGCACTAATGGACTTTATATGGGCTTCCTAGTACCATAATTATTGGTGAATTTTAGGTAAAAATTGATATAAATATAAAGAGAT
>JAGFNQ010005134.1:0-60095 GCA_024364735.1 Boesenbergia rotunda | reverse complement strand
CTCAGTCTGGATACGTATTCACTTTGAATGGAGGCGCAGTAAGTTGGAAAAGTTCCAAACAAGACACCGTAGCGGATTCTACCACGGAAGCGGAGTATATCGCAGCTTCGGAAGCAGCAAAGGAAGCAGTTTGGATCAAGAAGTTTATCTCCGAACTTGGTGTGGTTCCATCCATTGATGAAGCAGTGCCGGTTTACTGCGACAACAATGGAGCTATTGCACAAGCGAAGGAACCAAGGTCTCATCAGCGATCCAAACACGTGCTTCGACGCTATCATCTGATCAGAGAGATTATAAGTAGGAATGACATACAAATTGAGAAATTCCCACTGAAAGGAATTTAGCGGATCCTTTAACTAAGGCCTTGCCTCAAAGCAAGTTTGAGGGTCATGTTAGAGCTGTGGTATTGGATACCGTAGCGATTGGCATTAGGCCAAGTGGGAGTTTGTTAGTGATATGAGAGAAGTGTCCTAAGGCAATCGCCTTATGATGTAAAATTTATTTTAATAAATGATAATTCACTATTTGAGTTACATGTTTGTGTATTTGATTGGGATCTTAAACTCATCTACTGAATGTCCGCAATACAACTCACAGCATAAGAGAATTTGTGATGGGATCACAACTTGTGATTATCTCTAATGTGCAAATGTGAAGTATTGAAAATATCCCTAGTCGATGAATTGATAAAAACGGACACTATCAATTCTGTTGAGACTAGCATGGGTTATTCTCTAATCAGCTGATTCTCACTGGCTGGTGACATTGGGATGTCCGGAGATAAACATGGATGCTAGTTAAGGGAACTAGTTCATTGGAGTGACTAGCTGTAAACTTCATATGGTTATCTATATAGATATGTCAATGAAGTTCTTACTGCGGCTTAAGTGCGATGTTCCTTTGACTTGCGGTGTTCAAGTCATCTTGGTCATGGAGACTTATACTTTAACATCTTAAGCAAGCATCTCCAAGGAGGTGTGGACCCAGGATGATTGGGTATAAGCCAAAGTGCCCGAAGATGTTTGAACAGCCTACAAAGGATTCACCACTCCTTGCGAGGAGATGTATACCCAGGCCTATCGTCGGATTGTTACTCAAAACCTCTGGCCAGAGTATATCATGTTAAGAGTGCGAGTCTCTTAAATACATGAGAGTAATTAGAAATCCAAAGGACGAGAAAGACATTACTTGGGCTAGGTGTGACGTAGTCAGCCTAGTGGGGACTGACACAATAGACCGTGTCCTGAACCAAGTGGGTATAAGATGGTGAAGGGAATGGGGCACGATTCATTAGAGCTGCTGAAGGGTTTCAGAATAATTTCTTCTGAGGTCAAACCGTTGATCTTTCGATTAATTGGGGATCATGATGTACTACTAGGTGCCACTCATGATCGTTCTATAATTAGTTGATTATAGACGGCCAACATAAATCGAAAGCCTATTTAGTCACACGCATACGAGTAATCCGAGGGATTTAAAACGAGTTGAAAATTGGATTTTCCGATCAAGAGAAATAAGTCGAATCTGAGTTAATCAGAGGCGCAATGGAAGCTAAAAATGGCTAAGTCTTTTGAAGGCTTTTTGGGCGAATTAAATGAGTTTAATTCGGTTGGTTCGGCTCGGTTTGGCCGGCCAAAGAGGGTGCCAACCCTCCTTGGTTGGCCGCCAAAAAGGGAGAAAAACCAATTTAATTGGTTTAATTAATAAAATAAATCTAGTGCGATTTATTTTATAAATTATGGATAAATAAATTTGTATAAAGAAATTTATATAAATAAATTTGTAGAAATTTATTCTTTTATGGAAGTTAAAATAATCCATGAATTGGTTTATTTTAATTTTATAAAATCAATTATGAATTGATTTTTCCATAATAAGAAAGTTTATAAATTTCTTATAAAATTTATTCCATAATTTAAAGAGAAGAAGAATTGTTTTATTATAAATTAGTTATAATAAGACTCGGCTTAAACGGAATAATTAATAAGAGAATTTATAAGATAAATTTCTTATAACTAATTCCGTTAATTCGTTTAGAGGGAGACTTAGCAAAGGAGTTGCTACTATATAAAGGAACCAAAGGCAAGCCCTTATTATGAATTACTAATTGAGATTAGTAACTTCCTCTCTCCTCTCTCTTATTCTCTCTCCTCTCCTTTCCCTTAGGGTCGGCGCCCTCTTGGAGAATTAGGGCCGGCCCACCTTCCTTCTAGGGTCGGCGCACCTATCAACACCAAGCAAGGGTTGCCGTGAGCTTCAAGAAGAAGGAGAACCGAAACAGAAGAAGAAGAAGCGGATAGCGACTCCTCTCTTCCCGGAATTCGATTCCGTTTTCTTGGTGGTTAGTTTTCCTTTCCTCTCTTGATCTTTCTTGTTGTGCCTATAGAGAATCTAGTAGTTCTCGTCGGCACAAAACTCGTGACTTTGTGAAGTAATCCCTAAGAGAACTCGGCGTGGACGCGAATAGAGGCGGAGCTTCCAAGGGACGCTACGGTTGGATCTCGTCTCTTACTTCGAGTTACGAGAGGTATAATGTAAATTAGTTTACTTTTCCGCAAAGTTTTATTTTATGATTATGTCAACACACCATAAGGTTGCATGCTAGATACGTGGTTAAAATAATTTAGGAAATTATTTTATGCTAATTCTTCCGCTGCACGTAAAATTTTTTGAATTTTACGAACCCGTATCCTTGTCGACATGCACCCGGTCCCAACAGACAGGGCATTGGAAAAGAAACTGCAAGATCTACCTGGAGGATCTTAAGAAGAAGAGAAGCGAGCCTTCTACTTCAGGTATATATGTTATAGAAGTCAACCTTTCTATTTCTACATCATGGGTATTAGATACTGGATGTGCTTCTCACATTTGTACAATGTGCAGGGGCTGAGAATAGCAGGGCATTGGCAAAGGGCGAGGTGGACCTACGAGTAGGCATGGAGCACGAGTTGCTGCTGTTGCTGTAGGAACTTATTTCTATCTCTGCCCTCTGGCTTGTACTGAACTAGATGATTGTTGTTATGTACCTGCACTTACTAAGAACATAATTTGTGTTTCTTGTCTAGACAAGAAAGGTTTCTCATTTATAATTAAGAACAAATGTTGTTCAGTCTATTTAAATGAAATGTTCTATTGTAGTGCAGATCTTATCAACGGACTCTACATTCTAGACTTAGAACGCCCTATCTATAATGTAAGTACCAAGAGGTTGAGATCAAATGAGTTGAACCCAACCTATCTCTGGCACTGTCGCTTAGGCCACATAAATGAGAGTCGCTTGTCCCAGCTCCAAAAGGATGGATTGCTGGATTCATTTGTTTTTGAATCATATGAGACATGCGAGTCATGCCTTCTAGGCAAGATGACTAAGACTCCCTTTAGTGGACATAGCGAGAGGGCAACAGATTTGTTAGGACTCATACATTCTGATGTATGTGACCCTTTCAATGTTGCTGCTCGAGGTGGTTATAGATACTTCATCACATTTACTGATGATTTCAGTAGATATGGTTATGTGTACTTGATGACACATAAGTCCGAGTCCTTTGAAAAGTTCAAAGAATTCAGAAATGAAGTACAAAACCAACTCGGCAAGAGTATTAAAATACTTCGATCAGATCGAGGTGGAGAATACTTGAGCCATGAGTTTCGTGACTATTTAGCTGAGTGTGGGATTCTATCTCAACTCACTCCTCCTGGGACACCACAGTGGAATGGTGTATCCGAAAGGAGGAATCGTACCTTATTAGATATGGTACGATCTATGATGAGTCACGCAGATCTTCCTATATCCTTTTGGGGATATGCTCTAGACACGGCAGCGTTCACACTTAACCGTGTTCCATTCAAAGGCGGTCATGAAGACACCATATACGATATGGACTGGGAGGAGTCCCAAGATGTCTTTCATGAGGGTTTGGGGTTGTGAGGCTTACGTTAGACGTCAAGTCTCAGACAAACTGGGACCCAAGTCCGATAAGTGCTATTTCGTGGGATATCCCAAGGAAACTAAGGGATATTATTTCTACATTCCCAGTCAACACAAAGTGTTTGTTGCTAAGACTGGGGCTTTCTAGAAAGGGACTTTGTTTCTAGAAAGACTAGTGGGAGTTCGTTTGATCTTGAAGAAGTTCAAGACAACGACCATAGCACTGAGCCCTTGATGGATACTGAACAGGAACCACAAGAAGTTGTGGATGAGATTGTTACACAAGAAGTTGTGGAACAACAACCTATTCAGGTAGACCTACCTCTTCGCAGGTCTGATAGGGTACGTCGTCAGCCTGAGAGATATTCATTTCTCTTGCCTGACCATGATGACGTTATGATCATTGAGAATGAGCCTACCACCTATCAGGAAGCTGTGATGAGCCCAGATTCTGAGTCATGGCTGGAAGCCATGAGATCCGAAATGGAATCCATGTACACTAACCAAGTTTGGACCTTGGTTGATCCACCTGAAGGGGTCAAACCCATTGGGTGTAAGTGGGTCTTTAAGAGAAAGCCTAACATGGATGGACTTACTCATACCTATAAGGGTAGACTGGTAGCTAAAGGTTTCAAGCAAATTCATGGTATTGACTATGATGAAACTTTTCTCCAGTAGCGATGTTTAAGTCCATTTGGATCATGCTTGCTATTGCAGCCTACCACGATTATGAGATCTGGCAGATGGATGTCAAGACAGCGTTTCTGAATGGAAACCTCCTCGAGGATGTGTACATGACACAGCCTAACGGTTTTGTAGATCCACAGCATACTGGCAGAGCATGCAAGCTGCATAGGGCCATTTATGGTCTAAAGCAAGCTTCTCGGAGCTGGAACCTTCGATTCGATGATGCGATCAAACAGTTTGGTTTCATCAAGAATGAAGATGAACCTTGTGTCTACAAGATGGTTAGTGGGAGCACAGTAGTCTTCCTAGTCTTGTATGTGGATGACATACTACTCATTGGGAACAACATCCCTTCGCTACAGTCTGTGAAGACTTGGTTGGGGACTTGTTTCGCAATGAAGGACTTAGGTGAAGCAGCCTGCATTCTAGGCATTAAGATCTATAGAGATAGATCTAAGAGATTGCTTGGCCTAAGTCAGAGTACATACATCGATACGGTATTACACCGTTTTGCCATGCAGAATTCCAAGAGAGGAATTCTGCCAATGTCACATGGTGTGAGTCTTTCGAAGACTCAGAGTCCCTCTTCTAGAGAGGAGAGAGACCGCATGGATAAGATCCCTTATGCTTCTGCCATAGGATCTATCATGTACGCCATGTTATGTACTCGTCCTGATGTCTCGTATGCTTTGAGCATGACGAGTAGGTACCAGTCAGATCCAGGTGAACGTCACTGGATAGCGGTCAAGAATATCCTTAAGTACTTGAGAAGGACTAAGGAATATTTTTTGATATTTGGAGGCGATGAGCATCTAGTTGTAAAGGGTTACACTGATGCCAGCTTCCAAACCGACCAGGATGATTACAGATCGCAGTCAGGGTTCGTGTTTTGCTTGAATGGCGGAGCTGTGAGCTGGAAGAGTTCGAAGCAGGACACAGTTGCAGATTCTACAACAGAAACTGAGTATATTGCTGCATCAGAGGCAGCAAAGGAGGCAGTTTGGATCCGCAAGTTCATCACTGAGCTTGGGGTGGTTCCTAGCATATCTGATCCCGTAGAGCTCTATTGTGACAACAATGGAGCTATTGCGCAGGCTAAGGAACCTCGCTCACACCAGCGGACCAAACACATACTACGGCGATTCCATCTCATTCGAGAGATCATCGATCGAGGAGATGTGAAGATTTGCAGAGTACCCACAGAGGCTAACGTCGCAGATCCCTTGACCAAGGCTTTGGCACAGATGAAGCATGATGGTCACACTAGGTCATTGGGTATTAGATACTACAGCGATTGGCACTAGTGCTAGTGGGAGATTGTTAGTGAGAGCCCTAGAGCCAATCATATGATGATTACTTTTTGGACTCATTGTATCATATTCTTGTATATATATTTCTTATATATAAAGGCATTTCTTATGGTTATTGTACTTATGTGTATTGGTGTCAAATAACTTAGTATAATAACGTCCTTGAGTAGAAGGTTCTTATCTATATCAATCGATTAGTTGAATCGATAGTGAGATGATATAGAGAACACTACTCTTAATTATTCCTAGTCAAGTATTAACATTCAAGGACAATGTTAATGCATAGAGACTAGCATGTAGGTCAACATGATGACTTGATCTCACAAGTCATGGATATGAGATATCAAGTTGACACATGGGTATACATTAGAGAATGTATACTGAATGGCCCGCCATGAGAAAGTATCATGGATCGTTATATGAGTGTCGTATACTTTCTCATGTGACTATTAGTATGACTATAGTCCTAGACCTGAAGTTACCATAGTTCCCTACATAAGGAGTTACGTACTTTGGCTTCGTCAAACGTCACCCGTAACTGGGTGGACTATAAAGGCGATTACTGGGTTTGTAACAAATTATGCGGAGGGATGTGAGTAACGTAGATGGGATCTATCCCTCCTATATGACGGGAGTGATATCTTCGTTCTTGATAGAGTAAGACCACTAAGTGCATGGCCATGCCCAAATAAGGCAATATTAGATATTGAGCTTATTTGATTATAGTGAGTCTACTTGGAGATCAAGACATATAGATTGATTTGAGGATGACACGGTCTATGCCTCATGAAAGGTCAATCTAGATATCGAGGATAGAAGGACGTTGTCACATATTGTGATAGTCACAATTATTAGTCATAATGGTGATGTTGGATCTCGACATTCTTGTAACTTGGGTAGCAATGATGTGTTGCTAGATACCTCTCATTGCTTATGTCCTTAAATAGGTTTAAGGGCATTGCCAACGTTACAAGAACCTATAGGGTCACACACATAGAGCAATAGATGGAGAATAAGTCCATATGATGGACCGAGAGTAATGAAGTCAAAATTTGACTTTGGCTAAATATGGAAAATCCATAAAATGCAAGTTTGACTTGACTCAAATTAGACAACTTGAGTTGGACTCGAGTTTGATCCAAGTGTTGGATGAATCTAATCATGGGAGAGTAATGAAGTCAAAGTTTGACTTTGGCTAAATATGGAAAGTCCATAAGAGGCAAGTTTGACTTGACTCAAGCCACATCACCTTGACTTGACCATGTGATGACTTGGCATCATCTTCAAGGCTAAGTAACCTCCCCATTTGAATTTTGAATTCAAATAGGGGGTTACCAAAAGTGGTGGCCGGCCACTTAATGGCCAATAATGGCCATTAAGTGGCTGGCCACTTAAACACACAAAAGGAGTTTTTTTGTGTGTGTGTGATTCATTCTTCTCCTCACTTGGTTTTGTTTTGTTTTGCTCTCCCTCTCCTCTCATCTTGCCGAGACCCCAAGTAGTGCTAGCACACTTTTGGGCTCTTCTCTCCACTCTCTTGCTTGTGTGGATACTTCTAGAGGGTTGCTACTTTGCATCCTTGAGATCCGACACCAACCGAGGAGCGAGCGGGAATTGCGGGGCACGCATCGAAGGTAGTTTTCTCTTCTCTAATAGATCTAGGTTGTAGATCGGTTTTGAAGCATGTAAACGAGCACTCGTAAAACATTTTGAAATGGTTTTCTTCGCTCGGATCCTTTCTATTGGGGCTTTCGGGGTTTCCGCGATGCGGAAAAGCGGTTTTCGCGGCCTGAAAAACCCTACAGCAAGAACCTGGAGTTGGAGGCAAGAAAAGAGAGCAAACGCAAGAAAACAATAGCTTGAGAAAGGGCTTCTTGGGCGCCTGAATAGGTCCCAGGCGCCTGGGATGTAGGCCTTATCTCTGCGCCAAGTACATCAGTTCAGATCATGTTTTGACTGCAACGAGGGCACCTGAACGACCATTCAGGCACCTGAATAAGTACTATATAAAGGGGTTGAGTACAGTAGTTCAAATCATCAACTTACACATCCGCTTACTCATTCTGTACAAAGGAAAAGTGCTGAGATGAAGCTCTGCAACCAAGGAGGCTCCAGGAGGAAGTGTGCGACGCTTCAGAGTTCCAGATCGGTCAGAATCGTCGTCTTCTGTTTTGGTTTGCATTTAGTTATAACTTGTAATTCTTTATCATTATTTTTCTTGTATTCTCAACTGTAAGACCGGTTTCTTCGCCTTCGAAAATTTCGGAAAGGAGACCACTAGTGGACGAGTGCTACCCGTGATTAGGCCTTGGACGTACTGACCTTGGGAGGTTAGGAACCAAGTAAATCCCACGTGTTTGTGTTGTCTTTGCTTTTACTTTTATTATTCCGCTGCTACTAACAACTCTGATAGTAAGAACGAACGAACGATGAAGTTCCGCGAA
The DNA here is from genome assembly GCA_024364735.1 of Boesenbergia rotunda. Taxonomy (NCBI): domain Eukaryota; kingdom Viridiplantae; phylum Streptophyta; class Magnoliopsida; order Zingiberales; family Zingiberaceae; genus Boesenbergia; species Boesenbergia rotunda. Next base: position 51,726 of record JAGFNQ010005134.1, on the reverse strand, counting down.
AAGAATATGAGTCGATATTCACCCCCCCTATCGACGCCACCGATCCTATAGGAATGTTATTAGGTGTGATCTAATCGCAAGTTCTCACATGCTATAAACTATATTTTGGATGTTTAGTAAATGAGTTTAAGATCCAATCATTGTGGTAAACGGTGATTCGCTCTTCCCTAGCACCCGCTAACCCGTCTCAGGGCCAATACAAAGGAGGTAAATCACGGGGGCTACTTGCCCTAATAGTGACTAGCACATAAGGGGGGGGGGAGGGGGGGGGGGGAGGCACCTGGCTTCACTAGGATAGATTAAGATCCAATCATACATATAGAGAATGTACACTCAATTAGTGAAATTTTATTTATCCAATAAATAAGTATAAATTATAAGGCGGTTGCCTTAGGACACTTCTCAAATATAGAAGCATAAGGTTTATATTATGATTTGTTGTTGTAGTTTAGCATAAAATATTTACAAATATGATCGGACCCTTTAGGATCAACTTAGAACTAGTTGAAAATTGACATATATTAATCACATTTTATGTAATTTCCAAACTACATATTCACATTTTGATCAATGTCATTAATAGCATTAGTATTGTGATTAATGTTAGGGTTTGTTACAACCATATATGCTAAATATAACCTCTTTAGTCATTTACCAATGAAGTTAATGGACTAGATTATTTACGGGGGTTAACTATACTCATAAAGTTTAATATCAACTAAAGTTATATCTATGTGTCATATACAAACCACATGTGGCATAGTGGGAGATGGTTAGATTTTATCTTTATTAGGTGAGCTTACTTGTAATTTGTATATGCAAATACGAACCAAGCCCTTTAAGTGATGTAAGTATGGTTTATTGGGTTTGAGTTATCGGATGTGGTTTGATATGTGTAGTGATTTGTAATCTGCACCGTTATTATCTATGGGCTAATAATAGATGTAAATCGTCTATATATAGGATTGGTTTCTATTGGATAGGGTATGAGACATAACTCCTCGTTTCTCATTGACGATAGTTTTCGGTGTTGTCATGCTTGGTCCTCCAGAAGACCTCTCCTCCTTTTTCCTCCTTCCACAGGATTTCATATTCTTGGATGATGCTCTACGACGATGTTTCTTCTGCTGCATTTAGGTTTCATCATCATTATTATAGTTTCTACATTTACTTTATTGTGCTGTAGTGTTCGATGAAACTATATCTCATGTGTAGGCTTATTTTCTTTGTTCGAATTTTTTTTTGTTCTTATAATTCATGCGGATTGGGGAATAACAATTTCTTACAAATGAATCTACTAATACACGTTCGTTTAAATTATATAGTAAGACTTGATTTACAAGTTACTGTAGAACCGTTGAAAATGAGAGGGGGGGGGTGATTCTCGATTGTTTAACAACTTTTTCATCTTATTTCGTTAAACTAAATCAAAGTAATAGTAGCAGAAATAAAGTAAAGGACACAATTTGGTTTTACTTGGTTCAATTCATAGTCCATTAACTACTACTCTAAGACTCACAATCCTTAATCGCTTTCGATAAGCAATCACTATAGTTCTTTTCTCTAAAACTTTATGGAGAAAAACAAACCTGTACAAAGATGAAGGAGGATAATAGCACACTACTATCTCCTTGTAAGTAAATTCAAGTATTTAAAATAAATATACCCACAACTATGAGCCAAAGATGAAACATCGTTGTTGGAGAGCCTTTTGGAGTCACAATGGGAGTGTGATGGAGAAGTGATTTCGAGTAGCAAAAGTGTTCCTCGACTCTATCCATGCGCCTTTTTTTATAGACAAACCCCACCTAGCCAAATCTTGATGATTCTGTTGTCATTTCGAAATCGTCATTGTTCAGTTGACAGATCCTGTTGATCTGTCGATGGGACCCAATGAAGCTCCCTAGTTTCATGTTCAACTTCTAGATCTGATCCAATGCAAAATCAGCTTGATCCTTCGACTGAACCACTTTATCTATTGACGGAACAGAAACTTACCTTTCTAATAATCTGACTGATTTGGCTGACCGCGTCTGAATCTGTTAATCCATCGACTGAACAAATATTAGTTGACGGAACCTAATGTTACCTTTTCTTCACCTATATGATCTTATCTTGACTTAATGGAATCTTTGATCCGTCGACTGATAAACTTTATCCATTGACGCAACCATTTTACTTTATGTGCTCCGATTTAGATCTAAACTGGTCTAGATTTTTATGGATCTGTCAACTAAATTAGTTTATTAGCCGACGGAACCACTTAATAATTCTTAGTTCCTGTAAAACAGTGTTAGCACAGATATAATATTCATCTTGCAAAATAGAGTTAGAAATATATAGTAATATATGATTAGGATAGACAGATAGGTCTATCTTGATCTCAACTTAAAATCCTCTGTTGGTTTCTTCGGCTGAATCATCGCCCAAACTGGGACACGACCTCACACACTCCCTCCAGGAGATTACCTTAACTTACCTGTCAACATCTAGTCCTTTAGACCTATTTGGACTTTCTTTGCTCAGTGTCTAATTGTCTGATCCACTAAGACTTTTTCTGCAATACTAAATTAGCACAACAAAAATAATAGTAATGCAAAATAGTATTGACAAAACTATATTAGGTTTACCAAAATCTACTGGTCTGGTCGACCTTCGGTCAAACTCACTTGGAGTTCACTACTTCAAGACTTCTCATACCTAGTGTTACCTACTCCTAGGATTTTTTTTTTCTTTACATAGGGTTCACTCCTTTAAGACTTCTCATTACCTAAGGTTCAATCCCTTATGGTTTTCCTTTGTTTGGAGTTCACTCCTTCAAGACTTCTAACAACTTAGGGTTCACTCCCCTAGGAATTTCCTTTTACTTAGAGTTCACTTCTTCAAGACTTCACACCTACCTAACCTCCAATTAGGACTAGTTATTCGGTAGACTTCTCACCCTTGTTAGTTATCTAATCGATCTTGACTTGACTATAATCTATTAAATATATTGTTAAATAAATATCAAAACTCTAAAGGTCGATTGTATCAACCGTTACCATTTGATTAGCACAGGTGGTGATTGATGATATCTCTATAATTATCCACAATTGAGGAGTCGAATAGTCCAAAAGGCTAGGATACGTGGGTTGGGTTGAAGGATGGGTTTGACTAGGTCGGGCCCAAAAGGAGGAGGAGGATATAAGGCTCAGGTCGTAGGATCGTATGATGTGCTAAACTCAAAGGTATAAAGAGCTTGGATCGTTTGATGCTCAACATGTATGGCTTAATTTGAAGGTGAAACATTTTAGGAATGGGAGACTGATAATGAAAGTGATCAATAATGACAAATGTTAATCGTTATTGGAGAGGTGAACTTTGAGGCCATTATGAGAAGGTGATCATTAATGGAGGCCGATGCCCATTGTAAAAGAGATATGACAATGGGAGTCATTACTAAGTCGAAGTTATAAAAAGAGATTGACAATCGAAGAATAGGATATGATTTTCTTTATCTAGTAACTCATTACACAACATTTCTATTTTTCCCTTTCATAGCGATAAAAGATGATTCGCTTTTCCTCAACATCTTCGCCAATTTATTTTAGAACTAACACGAAGGAGATAAATCAGACTATTAGGCAGGATAGTGATTAGCATATAAAGGAGGGCAAACATCTGACTTTGACAAGATTTGACCCCAGATGTTACGACGATAAGGCCTCGTACACTAGCCTTCATCTATTCCATGCAGACTACTTTTCCATTTCACCAAGTCTCATTTAACTATCTAATGGGTCATAATGGGACAAGATTAGCACTCTATGATCATGTATTGGTCTTGGGCAGAAACCTATTTATTAAGGTGGCAAAAGACGGTTGGCTCACCCCCCAATGCTCCCTCCAATTCGTTTTAGAGCCAACATGAAGGAGATAAATCATGAGAGCTACTAACTTGGATGTTGTGACTAACTCGTAAGGAGGATGAGTACACTTACTTTACTAAATTTTGACTCCCAAATTTCAACATATAATATTCATGTCTTAATCATCAATTCATCCCATAGAGACAAAGAGATGGAATACATCTAAATTTCACTATATTATACTACAGACATTTATTTTTTACAAAGAATAAAATAAAAATATATATATAGATTAAGATAAAAACTCAATATCTAACCAAAAAAAATTGTTTAAATTAAATTAATTAATTTTAATTTTTAATTATTTGATTCATACCATCAATTATTTATATTTAATAATTTTGTCTTATATGAATTAGTCAAATTAACATCGTCAACTTTTGAAAATCCCAAGATCTCACTGATCTCACTGTATTATCGTAAGAAGAACGAAAAGTCGTCTCGCAGGCTTCAAGAACCTGCCACCTTCTCCTTCACTCCACTCGCCTGAGTTGACCTTCATCAGAGGAACTTGTCGTGCATCACATTTCACCGTCATGACTCTCAATCGACGGCAGCCGCCTCTGCCGGAGGCGGCTAAACACGGCCTACTCTCTTCACGCGCCTCCCTGCAGCCCCAAGGCATCGTGTGTTCCTTCCTCTTCAGCCGGTCCGGCCTTCTCTCCGTCCTCGCCCTTCTAGTCCTCCTCCTCCTCGTCTTCCTCCAATTGCCCGGTCGACCCGTCTCCGCCCTCTTATCCTCCTTCTCCCTCGTCGAGGTCGACGACGGACCCGTATCCCGATGGAAGGACTACACCGTCGCTCGCGCTGCGGCCTTCGCCGCCCGCAACGACACTCTCATCGTCACCGCCGCGAGCGAACCCTACCTCCCCATGCTGAACAACTGGCTCATCAGCATCGCGCGGCAGAATCGGCAGGACCAGGTGCTTATCTTCGCCGAGGACTACGCCACCCTCTACGAGATCAACCGCCGCTGGCCCGGCCACGCCGTCCTGGTCCAGCCCGCTCCCGATTCCAACGCCGCCCACGATTACGGATCTCAGGTGCTCCTCCGACCTCTAACCATACGGCATACATCACTAATCGAGTTGCTTAATCTCTCCAGGGATTCTTCAACATCACATCGCGGAGGCCTCGCCACTTGCTGCAAATACTGAAGCTGGGATACAGCGTCATGTACAACGACGTCGACATGGTGTGGGTGTCGGATCCATTCCGTTACCTCGAAGGCGATCACGACGTGTACTTCGCCGACGACATGTTCGCTGTAAGTCGTACTGTACATGCATGGAGGTCTGTTCAGAATTTTTATGTCTCCTCTGACAACGAGTGTTATATGATGAACAGGTGAAGCCTCTGAATCACTCTCACGATCTGCCACCGCCAGAGAACAACGGCCAGACCAACATCTGCAGTTGCATTATTTTCCTCCGTCCGACGAGGGGCGGCAAGAAGCTGATCAGAAGCTGGATCGAGGAAATCCAAAAGCAGCATTGGTCAGAGATGGCGAAGACAAACGACCAGCCCGCTTTCAATTGTGCTCTGAGCAAAACTGCAAAAGAGGTGCATAGCTTCTTTCCTTTGCATATTTCATATGCAATATATCGATCGATCATCCAGTATATATAACACGACTTTGCCGGCCGGCCGGCCGGCCGGCGTGGTTGCCTGAGGCAGGTGGATCTAGACTTGTTACCTCAAACTGCATTCCCATCGGGAGGGTTGTACTTCAGGGACGCGGATTGGGTGAAGAGAACTCGAGGCCTGCACGTCATCGTCCACAACAACTACATCGTAGGTCTTCAAAACAAGATTCAACGTTTCAAAGACTACGGGTTTTGGCTGGCGGACGACCACGCCGATGAATCACCGCTCGGCAAAATATAATTAATAAACGGCCGTGGAGTCATGCTTCACCGTGTAGCGATTTTACCTTTCAAAATAAATCACCGTGGAGGCTGAAATTTCCTCAATTTCGAGGACAACCCAGTGGTTAAGTTGGTATCTGTATTTTTTTATAAATGGATCAGAAAATTATCCTAAATTCTCAGACATCAAATTCAACTTTCTGTTCAGTGTTAGAAAAAATATATTCTCGCATATAAATTTTTCTTACTTCAACCACTAATACACACTGATTTATCTAATTACTATCATTTTTATAAGTAAAAAAATTCAAAAAAAAAATAATTCCTCCTAAATTCAACACATTTAAACTAAAATTTAGTATAATTACTATAAAATTAAGCATGAGTTTTTTCTATTTTCTTGCCAGGGAATAAAAGTCCTCATTATTTTTATAGGTAAAAAAAATCTAAATGAAATATAATTCCTCCTAAATTTAACATCATTTAACTATAATTGAGTATAGTTTCTATCTAATTGAATACGATTTTTTTTCTCTGACCAATTGATTCGGAACTCATACCAATCGATTGTCTTAGGCTGAATCGATTTGGTGATTTTGATTAAATGATGCTGAATTTAAGATAAATTATATTTCATTTTAAATTTTTTTACCTAAAAAATAAGAGTAATTAGTTAAATTAGAGTGCATTAGAGAGTTAAAGTAAAGAAAAATTTGCATCATTGTATGTAGAAAGTGAGAATAAATTTGTTAACATAAGGACTCAAAAGGAAGTTGAGTTTGATGTTAGGGATTTTAGGATAATTTAAATACTTTAATAGGGATAATAATTATTTTCTATTTATTATCAAAATAAAAAATTATGGTATAAATTTAATCATTTGTTTTTTAATTTTTCTTAATCAATTTAAAATTTATCTCCAATTTTATTTATTTATTTATTTTCTTATCTTTCATATTTTATATATATATATATATATTAATGATCTGCTGTGGACTGGCAGGCAAGTACCTGATCGGTCTAGTGACCGATCAGGCAAGTACCTGATCGGCCACCGGAGGCTCGAGAGCCTCCCCGACGGGTTCACCCCTACCCCCTAGGATTCATCGCACCCCCCGGGTTATAGTTTTGTTCGGGGGCGGCGACCGAAGGCCGCCGTTGGTGTCGAGAAGTCGCAGGTCGTGTGCCTGATCGGCCACCGGAGGCTTTGGAGCGTCTCGACGGGTTCACCCTACTCCCTAGGGTTCATCGCAGCCCCCCTGGGTTATAGTTTTGTTCGGGGGCAGCGGCCGAAAGCCGCCGTTAGTGTCAAGATGTCGCAGGTCATGTGCCTGATCGGTTTGGTGACCGATCAGGCGCCAGTCCACATGCGGTCCGCAGCGCATGGTCCGCAGCAGATCATTCCTCTATATATATATATATATATATACAATTCCATTATAAAAATTGATGAACCAGACAGCAGACAAATTGAATTTGGGGTGACCGGCTCGGCCACTCATGATGGGCAGTCTAGAAACCCAGCGTTCCTGGGTTCGCGCCCCATTTGAAAGAAAAATCATACAATTCCATTATAGCTAATAGTACTAATTCGAGCACTTATTATAATTTATAATAATTAGTATTAATAATTAAAAAATTAAATCCGAATTCAAATTTGGAAAACTACTTCATTTCTCATTCTAATTTAAATAATAAAAAAAATCGTTTTTAGTCAATTAGAGTAATTTCTACCTAATTAAAATAAAAATACAGCGTGTTTGATTATTATTACTTTCTAATTTCCTTTAAATTAGTGCGTCGGAATCTGTGTCACAGAAAATTAAAAAAAAATATCTCAATTAATGAAAACGTGAAATTCAATCGTGGGATTCTTTTCCCGCACCGAGAAGAAGTAAAAAACTGAAAACACAATTAATATTTTAAAAAATTTTAGATATCTAATTTTTCATATCGATAAATTCGATCTCAATTTTTTATGGACCATCATAATAAATTTGAAAGCATAAGTATCTTATCGTCTACTTACTACAAAAATATAAATATTTTACAATAAATTTTTGTAATAAATTAAAAAAAATATTCATTCCAAAATAAATTTGTAACGAAAAACTTTTCATCATGAGTAGGTCGTCAAATTCTACGACGAAATAATATATTAATCGCAAAATCTACGACAAATTCATTCTTCGTCACAAATTCGTTACAAATTTACGACGAAAAAAATTCATCGCGGTATCTTAAATTTGTAATGAAAAAAGATATTTGTCACAAATTTGTGACGAAAAAAAAGTTTGTCGCAAATATATGACGAATAACAATTCATCGCAAATTGACGATGATCATGGGTTTGTCGTTGATTTGGAAAATCCGTGACGAATTTTTTTTTCTCGTCAGCATAGTTGTTGCAAATTAGCAAGTGTTCCGGAAGAAGTCGACGACGATGACCAGCCACCGAGGTTATGCCCACGTATAAGCTGACAGGAGGGGAGGAACTCTGCGCCCTGCGAGATCAACACGAGTGTTAGGGGAACACGCCGGAGGTTGTCTGGTGGAGCCCACTCCGACGCTCAAGTCAGTACTTCGATTGTGAAAGGTGTAAGACAGAAAAGAAAGTCTGAGTCGTAGAGAATGCTTCACCCCATTTACCATAGGGGTTGGGGTACTTTTTATACTGGCATTCGCCGCTTTGCCACGTCCCCACGATTTATGTCACGTTCTCCTCCTCTTTCGGTGGTTACTGGATAGTCTTTGAAACGGTCCACACCGTCATTACATTTCGACCCGTTGCGTCATTTAAGGGTTGTGATGATTTCGTGCCAGCGGGGACGCTTATCCATAGATCCGCGAGGGAGGGGAGAACCGTTATTTGATGTCAAAGGTAGCTCGGGCTCCGCTTCCCCGAGGTGGTCTCGAGGTCTTCTGGCCCGGGTGATTGCGGGCGTTATAACTCCCCGAGGTGGTCTCGGGACCCCACCTACCGGGGTGATCCTGGGAGGGATCTTCTAGTGGACTCCCCAGGACTTGTCTCCCGAGGGGGGCCCTAGAGGCTCCTCTTCCCGAGAATATCTCGAGGGCTCTGAAAAAGGAGTCACTAAGACTCATTGCATTTTGCCATAAAGCTTCTTCATCCCCCGTGTCTGCCATGGACTATTCAACCATATCACAAGTCTCTCCCTTCAAGTCTGATCGAAGAAAGTGTGGCTAACTAATCGGACTAATGTCATGGTGAAGAAGCTAAGTTCCTGCGGGTCCTCGCACTCGTTACTGTTCCTTTTAGTAGTTGCAAGGAACCCTTAGGGGGTTGTGCCAAGCCCCTAGGAAATTTCTCCTTAGTTTTGCCTTTCCCGAAGGACTTCTGTGGCTTTTGAGGTATCATCATAATACCTGTCCCTCTGTTATAAAGGAGCATGATGCTCTTTGATGGCGACAAGGTACTTCCGCGAATGCCTCGTCGCCACGTGCTTCAACGACCCTCTTCTCGACTTCTTATTGACGTCTGCCGCTATAGCTGGCTCACGTCAGTCAATTGCCTCTGGGGCAATACTGATGCGGATGTTTCTTGCTTTCCACGTGCCGCTTTCCTATTGCATCCATGCAGGTGGCTCCCTGGGTATAAGAAGGGAAGGCGAAGACGTTCGACCCACTTCTGACTTCGTGGCTGGGTGCACCTCGTCTTCTTCTTCTTTTCTAAGGAGTCTTTTGCACGTAAGTAGTTTGTCTCTTCCTTGTCTCTTCCCTTAGGAACCATGGAAAGCTACCGGGCGGAATGGTATGAGTCTACCTCTTCGAGAGTGAGACCGGAGGCTCTCCAGGCGGCTCTCGAGGCCTACGACATCCCAGCTGAGATGGCGGTGGTTATCCCTGGGTAGACCAGACGCCAGTAGAGCCTCCCGCAGGCTTGTCGACCTTCTTCCTGGGGCAAGTGGAGTCAGGACTCCGTTTCCCCATCTCCCCTTTCTTTATGAATATAGCCTCCTACTTCGATATCCCCCTCCACCAGATGGCTCTCAATACCTTCGCTTAGATGGGAGGGGCGTATATTATCTTGAAGCTCTTTGACCTCCCCCTGACCCCTCATCTTTTTCATTCTTTCTTTGTTCCGTATCGGCTCCAGAGGGGTCTTTATCTTTTTAGCGCGTCCGGGCCATAGGTTTTTAGGAGGGTTCCCTTATTCGCATAAAGGGTGGAAGGAGAAGTTTTTCTTCATCCAACTGCCCTCATTGCCCTTCAGTCCCCTTCGTTGGATAGAGGTTCTATCGACTCCTCCCTCTTTGGGAGAATTCCTCCAGAGTCCTGTGTACCAGCGTGCTAGGAATGTCCTCTCCAGCATGGAATTTAGCGGCCCAGGGCTAGTACAGTGCGAGGAACTTATGTACCGGGCGGACCTTAGCCCCAAAGTGACCCAAATTAGCCCTAGCCTTGGTATGTTCGTCCTTTTCTTCAATGCCCATTAGTTCTAACTGATGTTTTTCTTGGCTTGCTGTTGTAGAGGAAGTCATGTTCGCCAAGGTGATGGGTCGACTTATCAAGTGGGAGGAGGCCAACAAGGAGGCACTGACTCCTCCCCCGGCGGTTCCTGATGCACCTCCTACGCCTGCCGAGTCTTCGGAGGGGACCACTGATTCATCCGGGAAAGTAGAAACCACTGTTAAACCTCCGCCGATCGCGAGCTAAGGGCCTTCCGATCTGCCAGTTGATCCGTCAGTGGGTCTTCCTTATGGTAGCGTCTCTCCCCTGATAGCTGCTTGTCTAGAGGGAGTTAACGAGGGGTCCCCCCTACTGCCCCTTCAACAACCCAATCCGACGGTTGATAGAAGAGGCGAATTCTAAAGGGCTTGGGCCCGAAATGGAAAAAGCTATGCTCCGAGGGCCCCGACCTTCTTCCCACTGTGCTCGAGGAGGTTGTTTCTCCTTCTGAGGGGGGAACATATGTTCTTGTATCTTCACCTATCCCATCAGCCGCAGTCCTGAAGGCGGATGTCCCAACACCTAGCGCTCCCCCTATTGACCAGGTCGAGGCTTCGAGGAGTAAGGAGGTATTGTGTACTCAATACCGGATGAGACTGGACCGCCTAAAAAAGAGGTTGGATGCAACCTTGGAGACATCCATACAATCCTTCCCCCCAGTGCGGTTGAAGGAGGCTCCGACCGAGGGAGCCTTGTCTGAGGGGACTTCCAGCTCTGAGGGGGGCGAATCCGACCCCTCCAGCCTGCCACCTGAAGCTCCTGTTGTCCAGCTACTTCCTCCCCGCCGGGGCTCGTCATCGTCCGAGGGACGGGTTAACGCATCCAGGTCCTCCGGGGGAGCAGCCGCATAAGTTTCGGCTGGACCGCTAATCACTCTCCGAGAGACCCTTTTGAAGGTATAAATTATTGTTGTATTGGATATTCTCCTGCATGCTTTCTGACTTCTTGGTGTAATGACAGGCGGCTGAGGACTGACTAACAACCGACCACGGTTTATATTACTGGCCTCAGGTCGAGGCCTTAACCCGCCGGGCCTTGAGAGCGGAGGCCGCAGCTGACCATGAGCGTCGGGCGGGTCTCATGCAAGTGGGGGTCAGCAGAGCCCTCCGTGCGAAGGTGGAGCATCTGTTGGACACCTTGCAGGACAAGGAATTTGCTCTCCAAATTAAATTCCCGACACCGAGAGCGTCTGGCGTTCGAAAAAGAAGTGGTCGTTACCAAGGACCTGCTCCAAATGATGCAGGATCGGGATCAGCTTCAGGTGAGAGAGAGGAAGTTGTCTGGTGACATCCGACTTATGGCAGCCTCGGCTGAGAGATTGAACGCGTGCATTCATGACCAGGCGCAGCAACTCAGCCAGAAGGAGTCAGATCTTATGATGGCTACTGATCGTGCTTCTGTTTTGGAAGATGACTTGGCCCAGGCTCGATCGGAGGTTCGGGCCACATCAGATAGATTTAGGGAGGCCCTGGCCGAGCAAAAGGGGATGTCGGCCGAGCTGAGCCGGATAAACCATGCCCATGAGGCTGCTGAGGCCGAACTTTGCGCCCTTCGGGTTGCTAATGCTTCTAGCTTTGAAGAGGCTGAAGAAGACATCAAGGCGAAGTTCCTGGCCTTAGATGAATTCCGCGTTATCATCGCCGACCAGGTAATGAAGCGCTTGCATCAAGGCTTCCACGGGGCTATCGACCAATTGAAGAGGGATCAACTTCTGCTTCCCAACGCCGATCCACGTTTGTGAGTGATGGCCGAATTGTAAAGGGACTCCCTCCCGAGGACCCAGAGTAGTAGGATCACATGTTTACCAGGGAACTGGGCTCTATTATATCAATTTGGATTAACATGATCATATTTCCTTACCTTACTGTTTTGAGCATGCTCTTGGATCTGGTTCCACGTGTCACGTGCCTTCGCAGCGAGGACTCGGAGAAATAAAAAGATAGAAATTTTTCCCGAGGTTGGTCCTAGGTAAGGATCTCCCGCAATAACCCTGCAAGCCTCTAGTGCCAGACTTGCATTTATTTCCCTTTTGGGCCCTTGCCAACCCTTTCCTTTTGGCGACTGCTGGTGGTTCCCGAATCGTTGCCTCCGCATCACACGCAATGTCTTGAATGAACTCATAAAGAGTTGCAGGTTCCTCGCAGCGAGTTACGGGTTCCTAGGTGCGGCTAAGGCATGTCGACCGATGCAACGCCTCAGAGTTGGTGTCCGTTGCTGTTCCCGTGCCATGCCTGCATTAAATGCACGGGGAGGCAGTGGTCACTATAAATAGGGGGAGAAGGATGAACCATTTTCCCCCGTCCATTCTGCCTCCTTTCCTTTTTGCGGTGAGATGCCGGTACCGTCTCCTCCCCCCCTTTGTGCGGCCGGAGCATTCGAGACTACCGGAGAGGGTAGCGGAGACGCAGTAGCATTTTTGGATGAAGGGCACCGCGAAGGTGGGACTTCGCGTTTCACCCTCCTTGCCGAGGAGCATGGTGGAGATGATGTAGGATCGGGTTGGTCCGGCTAGAGGGGGGTGAATAGACGGTTAAGAAATAAAACAAGAGGGCACTCGTCTTTAAGAAAAACTTGGTTGCAACTTGGTCGTTGCTTCCAAGACGGTTAACGCTCAATCAGAAAATCTCCTTGTGGCGGAGAAGCCTTACAACTGAAGCACACTTAGACTTAAAGAAATTACAGAAAGAATTGAATTCTTGAATCTAAATCTCTAAGCCTATTTATAGGTTGAGTGACATGATCTTGATCGTTGATACAAGATTGAGTTGTATCTTGATCGTAGATCTAAGATTATCTCAATCAGATTTTGAACTCTAATTAAAAGAGATAAATTTTTATCTCTTTTAATCGGCTCTTGCGCTTCACCAACGTTTCGATTGTTTCTGAAGATGAGGCTTGACTTTTGAACGTTGCTTCCACGTGTGAAGCTTAGATGAGGCTTGACTTTTGAACGTTGCTTCCGTGTGAAGCTTTTAACAAGCTGTTAATTAAAAGCTTTAAAAAGCTTTAATAAAAGCTGTAATCGGCTTTTAATTAAAAGCTTTAAAAAAAGCTTTTAATCGGCCATTATAGCTTTTAATTAAAAGCTTTAATAAAAGCTATAATCGGCTTTTAATTAAAAGCTTTAATAAAAGCTTTTATTAAAAGCTTTAATATAAAAGACGTTCGTAAGTAGATCTTCTAGGTGATTTCTGACCAACTGGAATTAGGCTCACCCGAACCCGACTCCAGCCTTTCGCCCCTCGAGCGTCCTTCCTCCCGGCTTCTCGTCCCTCGGACACCGCGCACGTCCTTCTCGCTCCACCGGTGTACTCTTCCGCAGCTTCCGCGTCCCTCGGATTGCACTGAGCCCGTCGGCTCACTTCCCCGCGCAATCCTTCTCTTCCACTGCGTCTTACGCTTGACTTCCTCCGTACCTAAGTTCCTGCACACTTAGCAGAGGGATTAAAACCAACCAGGACCTAACTAACTTGGTGGATCACATCAAAACTAACCGGGGCACCAACAATCTCCCCCTTTTTGATGTATATCAATCCAAGTTCAATTAGGGTTAAACCAAAAAATAAGGAATTTAGTAAAACTAAATTAAGCAGTTAAGCATGGGAAAAAATATTGACATGCAAAACTAAAAAATATTGACATGCAAAACTATCATCTCCCCCTGAACTTCAGGCTACTCTCCTCCTTTGATCACAGCAAAAATAGGGAAAGAAACTAGGGAAAGGAAAAATATTAATATCAAACACCTTTTGATTTAGTAATTCGAAATTTAATTTTTAAAATTCTAAAATTGACTTATAAAATTTAAAAAATTTGACAGATTCAACATCTGATGTAAAGATTCTAAAAATTTGGATCTGGTCAAAATATCCTTCTATTGATTTTTTTTTATTTTTAAATAAAAATTTGATTTTAGTAAAATATTTATAGAAAATTGAAATATCAATTAAAAAAATCTGAAACATTTTGTATACAACGATGATAGGTATTTGGGGTTGTACAAAAAAAATTTTTAATCTTAAATTCGATCAACAAGTCTAAAAATAAATTAAAACCCAACAAAATAGAATTTTTAAAAATTCAAAATTGCTTCAAATATTCGAATAAAAATTTTATTAAATTCTTTTAATTATATCTAAATCATGAAAAAAATCAGATATGAGAAAATAACTTTGTTTTCTATTTTTAATATTTAAGATTCGAATTTTGAACATAAAATCATGAAAATTCGAAACGTGAAAGAAAATCTGAAAAAAATTCTTCGTATATAGACAACAAGATTATGCATTTGGAAAAGTTAGAGATACAATTTTTATTTAGTAACAATTAATCAAACTAAATTTCCTAATAAAAAAATGTCAGATAATTAAGCGCATATGTAAAAGAAAGAAAAATAATCAACTTAAAATAGACTTTAGAACCCAAAATAAGTTCCTATCTACAGGGTTAATTAAAAATCTAGGAGGAATATAGTTCTTGGTCACTTTTCTTAGTTGACCCCTGTGATTTTTAACATACCAATTCAGATTTTCAAGATAAAATTCTTTTTAGTTCTTAAACATGCAATATCATTTTCTAATTTTTCTACTAAATTTTTTAAATTTTCATTCTCTATTTTCAGTTGGTCAGATAGATCAGATGAGCATGGAGTGACTAATTTTTCTTTTAATTCAGAGTTTGCTATTTCTAATTTGTTCATCGACTTTAGCATAGATTTTAGTATAGAGTAAATTTGAGCAGGTGGAAGTAGGCATACCTCACTTACCGGGTCAGTTTCGAAGTTAGGGATCTCCCCTTCGTTGCTACTTTCTTCTAAGGTACTTTCTTCATCTTCATCTTGGTGACTTGCCATCAGTGCAAGTCCAATGAATTCTTCGGCTTCCGATTCATCTGACGAAGTCTCGTCCCGGTAGCTTTTAGTGCCTTTTTCTTCTTTGGCTGGTTCTTGAGTTTGGGGCACTGATCTTTCAGGTGTCCCTCCTCGTTGTAGTTGTAACATCGGATTGTGCATTTCTTCTTTCTCTGCACCTTTTTAGAGCGATTAGTATTAATGAATTTATACAACTTTCTTACCGCTAGTGCTGTTTCTTCATCGTCTGCTGAAGATTCTTCGTCGAGTTGGATCTTCCTTGTGTTCAGTGCGACGTTGTCTGCTTTTCTGTTCTTTTCTACAAAACGAGATTCATGAAGTTCTAGAATAGAAAATAACTGTTCTAACGTACTTACCTCTAAATCTTTTGAAATATAATATGCGTCGATTATCGAGGTCCATTCCGGGGTTCTCGGAAATGCGTTTAGCGCATACCTTTGTGCATCGCGGTTGGTCACCGTTTCTCCGAGATTTTCGAGGCTTGTGATTAGTTCTTTTACCTTAGCATGCAATCTCGCAACAGATTCTCCATTTTCTATCCGGAGATTTGTTAGTCGGTTTCGAAGAACATCTCGTCGCGCCAGCTTTGCCTCCGAGGTGCCTTCGTGCAGTTCGAGAAACTTTTCCCAAAGTTCCTTCGCCGATTCGTACTTACCGATCCGGTTGACATCTTGCTCTGGGAGGACGGTCAGCAGATGGAATTCTGCCTTTCCGTTAGCAACTGCGTCTACTTGCTCCTTCTTATTCCAGGAGTCAGGATCCTTGATCTTTCCTTCATTATCTTTTGGAGCTGCATAGCCATTTTTCATAATAATTAATAACTCATAATCAGTAACAAAAAATACCTGCATCTTCCGTTTCCATGCCGTGAACTCCCCCTCAAACTTAGGCGGGTATATCACTGGTCCAACCATCTTCTTGAGATTTGCTGTATTCTGCGGCAACTTGGCTCTGATACCACTTGTAGGATCGGGTTGGTCCGGCTAGAGGGGGGTGAATAGACGGTTAAGAAATAAAACAAGAGGGCACTCGTCTTTAAGAAAAACTTGGTTGCAACTTGGTCGTTGCTTCCAAGACGGTTAACGCTCAATCAGAAAATCTCCTTGTGGCGGAGAAGCCTTACAACTGAAGCACACTTAGACTTAAAGAAATTACAGAAAGAATTGAATTCTTGAATCTAAATCTCTAAGCCTATTTATAGGTTGAGTGACATGATCTTGATCGTTGATACAAGATTGAGTTGTATCTTGATCGTAGATCTAAGATTATCTCAATCAGATTTTGAACTCTAATTAAAAGAGATAAATTTTTATCTCTTTTAATCGGCTCTCGCGCTTCACCAACGTTTCGATTGTTTCTGAAGATGAGGCTTGACTTTTGAACGTTGCTTCCACGTGTGAAGCTTAGATGAGGCTTGACTTTTGAACGTTGCTTCCGTGTGAAGCTTTTAACAAGCTTTTAATTAAAAGCTTTAAAAAGCTTTAATAAAAGCTGTAATCGGTTTTTAATTAAAAGCTTTAAAAAAAGCTTTTAATCGGCCATTATAGCTTTTAATTAAAAGCTTTAATAAAAGCTATAATCGGCTTTTAATTAAAAGCTTTAATAAAAGCTTTAATTAAAAGCTTTAATATAAAAGACGTTTGTAAGTAGATCTTCTAGGTGATTTCTGATCAACTGGAATTAGGCTCACCCGAACCCGATTCCAGCCTTTCGCCCCTCGAGCGTCCTTCCTCCCGGCTTCTCGTCCCTCGGACACCGCGCACGTTCTTCTCGCTCCACCGGTGTACTCTTCTGCAGCTTCCGCGTCCCTCGGATTGCACTGAGCCCGTCGGCTCACTTCCCCGCGCAATCCTTCTCGTCCACTGCGTCTTACGCTTGACTTCCTCCGTACCTAAGTTCCTGCACACTTAGCAGAGGGATTAAAACCAACCAGGACCTAACTAACTTGGTGGATCACATCAAAACTAACCGGGGCACCAACAGATGATGTCCAGGGTCTCGCGGAGGTGGGACTTCGGGATTATCCTAGGAGTCCAGGAAAGACATTAAGTGGCCCGCCAGGGAGCATGGCGGAGATGACATACTCTGATGGTTGCCTCCCCCTGAGCGGCCCATGGTGGTACATCCCCTATCTACCTCAAACGCCATCCTCTTCTGAATCCTTGTTTCCCCGAGTTTTGGGCATCGGATGGTGTTAGCAGGGGACGGTGTAGTGCCGTCACCAAGAGGGGAGAGGCAGCTTCCACTACTTCCTCTCCTCTTTGGCAATTCTTCTTTGCGTCTTTCCGGAGAAAAATTGTTGTTGCCGCTCCTCTTCCTCTTCCTTTTGAATGTTGTACCGGGTGTATCTTTGTGGGAAGAGGCGATTGGAGTCTCCAGACGGGTCTGTCGCCCTCATGTGTTACCTCAGGCATCCTCATCTGTTACTGATTACTTGGATGGAGTACCGAGATGTTTCCACGCTTACCAAAGATTCAATGATTATGGCTTATGACGTCGACGAACTCCCGTGCACCGAATATTGGAAGACGGTTCCGAGCCAAGCGACCCTGCAGGAATGATGCAGTAGCGAAGAAAAGCCCGAGTAGAGGGGTGCTTTCTTTTACCAGATAATCTGATTGTATCTTGATATTTTTCTGAGATGTTCGCCTTTATGTACTTCTTATATAAATAAAGTAAAATTTTTGTTACCTTGTGTATGTCTGTATTGTGTTAACACATTGATGTCTCGCTTGTTTTCCTTTGGCCGAGTAGGCCGTGTTATCTTGGCCTCTTCCGTGCCTATGTGTCCCGAGTATCGAGATATCGCGAGGCATCATGATTTTCGTCCTTGGTAGGGAGTCGGTATCAACCCAGACCAAACCTAAGTACCCCGGGCATCCGCAGCACCACGAGGTATTAGGGTTTTGGGTACTTGGTCGGGTGTAGCAACCTAGACCAAGCCTAAGTACCTCAGGCATTTGTAGCACCGCGAGGTATTAGGGTTTTGGGTACTTGGTTGGGTGTAGCAACCCAGACCAAGCCTAAGTACCTCGGGTTACATTTTGAAAATTCAAAATTTTCAAATTTTTGACAATTCAAAATTTTCAGGATCTCTGTGTTACATTTTGAAAGTTGTAAAAAAAATTATCAAAATTTTTTAAAATCAAAATCTAATTTTGAAAATAATTTTTCAAAAATAATAATTTTTTCATTGAATTTTTTCAATAATTAGAAGAATTTTCTCGAATGTTACATACTTCTAAATTATTTTTTACATCTTAGAAAGTTTTTTTACCCAATTTTTTGATGTGATCAAAGGGAGAGAGTTATGAGGATTAAGTTAAGGGAGAGGTAAATTTGAAATTTAATTACATATTACTTCATGTACTTACTTGCAAGTTTTATTTTTTATTGCACAAACAATATTATTTGTTTTCTTTTCTTATTTTGTTTACCCTAACATAACTTGGATTGATACACATCAAAAAAGAGGAGATTACGTACCCTGTGTTAGTTCTGATGTGATCAACAAAGTCAAGTTAGGTTCTTGGTTGTTTTTGATCCTTTTGTCTAACTCTATAGGAGCTTAGGAGCACAAGAAGTCAAGCGGAAGGCGCAGCGAGAAAGAAGGACAACGCATGATTCTGAGGGACGAGAAGCTACAGAAGAGTACACCAATTGATGAGAAGGGCATGCATGACGTCCGAGGGACGAGAAGTCAGGGAAGAAGCCCGTTCGAGGCGAAAGGGCAGAGTTGGGTTCGGGTGAGCCTAACTCTAGGTAGCCGGAAATCACCCATGCGGACAAAAGGCATAAAAGTAAATACAGATGTTGACATTGATTAGATGGTTAACTGAGACACCTCAGTTGCTTGGCAGATGCCTCAGTTCAAAAGAATCAACTTTGGACAATAAAGAACTGGGAACCTGAGGCACCTCAAGTCATAATTGAGGTGTCTTAAGTCGGAATTGAGACACCTCAGATAATGACTTATCCCTGAGTGACCATTGGCATGGTGGATAAAATCTTATCCATCTAAAGCACCTCAGATCACAACTGATGATCCTCAGGTCCACGTTAGTGCAATGTTCACTTTCTATTTTGAGCTATAAATAATCCCTAGTTCTAGAAAGATATATCAAAAACTTGTATTAAATTTTCTAGTCCTTTCTAAGTTTTCAAGAGTTTGTAAGAGACTTCTCCACCTACAATGAAGGAGTAATTTAGTGCACTTTTACTGTCTTAGATTAGCAACCATCCTGGTTGCAATCAAGTAACTTCGAACCTCTTCTTTTTATAGTTGTTATATTTTTCTCTATCTTAATTGTTATCTAATCAATCATCTTTGTTAAGTTAGAGCAAAAAATATAGTTTAACTTTGTAGGGCTATTCACCCCCTTCTAACTGGCCTAAATGAGACCTACAGTAAAATATATCAAGGTTCTGACCTTGGATGCCGAAAGATATTATTCATCCTTAATTGCATGAAACATACACATACATGAAACTTATAACCAAGCATAACAACAAACAAAAATTGTACAAGTCAGGTAATAAGAAATACATGTATCAAATGTTCCATGTCATATAATAAAAGCATCGAAACATATAGCTAGCATTGCATGGATTAGTAGTAGGTAAGCACAAACATGCAAATGGCATGACATGTAAAGTTCAAGGTAAGATCAAAGCATAGAAACAATTGTAACATGATATGACATGTAAAAAAAATCCTAACACAAAACTCTATATATAAAAACTTACATCCTCCGATATGGATTTATAATTTCCACTACTTTCCTTGGTTGTACAAATCCTACTTGAATCAAATTAATAGTACTAATCAAAATTATAAAAAAGCAAAATCAATCAAATAACACTAATTATGAGGCAAATAACATTCATACAAAATAAATTCATGAAAAATCATCTCCACCGCCACCATCATCACCGTCACCATCATCACCAGACTGGGAGAAATATGATTTGGAGTAGAACTTGGTTGAAGATGTTGGATAATAAAGTCCTATTATTGGCACATTTCTCTCATTTCCTGATCCTTTTCTAATATTATGCCCTTCAAATTGGTAACTTTTTCAGTCAAGTTATGTATATATGTCGCTACTGTTGGTGAGGTAGAGGAAGATATACAAGCAACTCTATTAGTTCTGCTCAAATAACTCATCCTAATATCCCTCCTCCCTCTTTTGGTCACCCACTTACTTCCAGCAATAAATCCAAATTATTACCAACAAAGAGCTCAGATTCCTCATTATTATCACTAGCACATAAACTTTTCTATGCTAGCTCTAGCTCATCATATTTCTCTTGTATTGAAATAAGATAAATTAAAATAAATTTACAATAATAATATTTTATAAACACATATAATCTAAAGTTAGAGTAGATACATAACTAATAGAATCTAAGTTATAAATTAAGATCCAAGATTAATCTAAACCTTAATTACTTTAACTCTCTCCCCCTCCAAGTCTTGTCTTTTATCTGAAATGTGCAGGTGAAAGTGTAGTTAAATCATGACTCCTGCCCCATTTCCTTGGTCTAAAAAAACATTGTTAGAAATAATGAAAGTGTATGAAATAGATTAAAAATAATAGTGGAAGAGTTAAACAATTATTAATTTGCATTTGTGCTCATTGATATTGATAGAGTCTCCTGTATATGTTGCAAACGAGTCTCCAAAATTATAATATTGATTTGTTTTATTCTATTGAGTTCTTTGTTTGCTCTCCTCGATTGCCCACAAATTAAAGATCCTAGTCCAATTTTTCTTAGTTATGCAAGGTGACTTTTCCACTAGTTTTAGCATGATTCAGTACATGCCGCGTGGATGTGATCGCCATATTATTTTTTCTTGAAAACCCTCTTTATTTCCTACTCATCACTATGGTTCCAAGTGAATGACCATTGCAATCGAAAAAATAATTGATTATATATTCACTTTTATTTCATATATAAAATAAATGAGATATACTTTAAATTCACTCCACCAGAGCTCTTTAGTGAGTGATGAAGTGCTTGTATAAGTCATTTAATCCCCTCTTCAATAGTTATTCATAATTCCATTAATCTCATGAATAACATGTATAGAATTATCAAAACTATCATAAAGTTACAAACAAACAATGTTAAATAATTAAGATAGTGAAAAAAAATAAAATAGTATTTTGTACTTATGAATATCCATAAGGGACTATAGACCTCGAGTGTCTTGCATCTCAACAACCGAATGTTTGGAACGAACTTGCCTAGGTATTGGTGATTGGAGTGGTGATAGTACTGGCGAAGGTGAATGGGAAGGTACTGGCGAAGATGCATAGGAAGTCCTGCCTGATATGGGCATAGGTACAATGTCAGGTACTAAATCAAACTGGGCATTAGAACTCCATCTATGGCCACCTCGTTGAATGATGTTCTGAAAATTTAAAAATAGAATAAAGTAAATAAAAATTTGATGCATAATAAAGAATATGAAAATATCTATCATATTTGCTAAGAGATGAGAGTGTGTGTGAAACCTGCGACGACAAGAGGCCACCTCTAGTGACCTATAGAAAAAATACAGAGCAATAACATAAAATATATAAATTTAAGAATGAGATACTGTATAGATATTTAATTGAACTACGAGTTTTATAAATTTATAGATTAAAACTAAATTTACTCATTAAAATAAAATAACATAATTTTTGTTATATTAATAAGATATCAAAACTTACCCATCATCAAAACTCAAAGTCCTCATTGTCATTGTCATCCTCATCATCATCATTTTCCTCCTCTCCTCATCCTCCTCCTCCTAATCATCACCATCATCATTCTCATAAATTTCACTTGCATTCACGTTTATCACTACTCCTTTAGGATCTCGTAACGTTAGAATTATATATTCCTCGATTTTTAAATATATTCTCAACTTGCTCTTGTTGATATGCAATATCTTTCCAATATTCCTCAATTTTTTTCCATGCTTTCTTTTTACAAACTACCCACCAATCAATTTTGTCACATTTCAAATTAGGATATGAAACATAGAATACTTAAATCGCTTGTTGTGCCAACACTCTTTTATACAATCTATTATGATTTATTTCAATCAAATTATACTATGAATACACCTTCATCTCTCTGATAGGGTCAAACCAATGATACATGAATAGAATAACTCAAATTTCTGGGCTAAGGTATTCTACCTCTATAATTTCATCTAGTAAACAATAAAAATCATTGCTTGCACCTCCATTATTAGATCATTGAACATAAACTCCACTATTCATTATAGTCTTCCCCCATTCCATATTTTTGAGTATAAAAATTATATCAATTTATGAAATAAGCTAGCCAAGTGCGTATCAATACTTTTGGCCCCTATAATAGATGGATTAACAAATCATGTTCAAGGTGAGCTTGATTATCGCTCATGAACCTAAAGTCAAATAAGTTAATTGTTAAAAGCCTGCATATGTGTAAACCAAGTTTAGATTGTCTACTTACATATGATTTTAACCAAAGTGTAAATTTTGTTGAGGCAATTGACAATTACCATATTGATAATCAATTTAGGCTCTTAAATCCATGTTTTGATCCCTTTTATATGTTTAATCTTGCATTTATACTAGGTTCTATGAGTTATTTCTATTTTAGCTTTGGATGTAAATCTTTTTATATTTGAGATGTTTTGGCATTAAAATTTGAATATAATGTTATAGGCTTCGAATGATCACGGACCTAGATCAGATTGGATCGAATTTGAGTTCAGACTTGGCTTTAATCAAGATGATCAAGCAATGGAGAAATATGGGTTGTCTAATCAAGACATGGGGAGATCTGAGCCATCTTTCATCTTCTGATTAATCTGGGCTCAAGGTTGAGTAAATCTAGACCATAGATCAAGATCTGAAGTTTTGGTTCAAATCAGAAGTCATCTAGCCTTTGGATCAAGCTCAAGAAGAGTCTAAGCCATCCATTCAAAAGGAAGCGTAATCCAAGCCATCCGTTGTAGATCTGATCGATCCAAGCTACGGAGAAGAAGATCCTGACCATTGATGGAGATCGGGAAAGTTTGGTTTCAATCCTAGATGATCTGACCGTTGGATTGAGTGAGGATGATCACAGCCGTTCATTTTTAATTGGAATTAGTTAAATCAGAAAACTCCTCACCAGCTCGGGGCGTAGCGAGTTCTTCACTATCTTTGGCATTTTCTCTGCTTTCTTCTCCGATTTATCGCGGCCAACATCAGATCCAAGCTCGTTTCATGATTTGAAATCATAGAGATCGACTTCCTGTGAAGTTTGCTAATCAATCTCGTTGCTGAAAGGCTCAGGTGAGGGTTTCGCTGAGGAGCTATGTTCTGCTGATGGATTCCTTTTTGATCGCCGCTCTTCATCGACCGGAGCTTTCGAATCATTCGGAGGGGTTCTTTGAAGGCTTATGAGGGTTTCCGAGCCAAATTTGACATTCAGCTTATCAAGAAGGAAGAGATCGGTGGAGAAATTCAGCTAGCACATCAAACCAATGCGATTTGATCACGGGAGTCGATTTTTGCTGATTTTTGAGCTAGAGGGTTTCTAGCTTGGCTCTTGTGTGATGGCAAGAAGGATATCTTGGTGAAGGGACTGATCTGATGTTAGATTTCTGAAAAATTCATTTCTGAACACTTAATTCTTTTGGTTGTTTCAGTTTGTATCCATTTACATTTCAGTAATGTTCATTTAGTTTTCTTAGATATAATTTTCACAATCCTGCAGCTTAGGTACAGATTTCCTGAATTTAATATGAGTTTTGTCTTTCAATCTCACAGTTTCGAATTGCATTGTTTAGTTTTCAAATAGGGATAAGTGTAGTTAGGTTTTCACTTGTTTTAGAAGCTAGATTTCTATAGGATAAATTTTGTTTCATAGTTCACTATTTCTGCAATTTGAATTCTATTAGCTGTATTCTTGCAATTGAGATCCTAAAAAGTAGAGTTTCTGCACTAGTGTTTCTGAATTTCCAGTCAGTTCCTTTGTAAGAATCAGATTCGTAGAATGTTTAGGTTTGAATGACAGGCAAAGCATTTGAGTTTTCGCAATTTCGAGATAGTTTCTGATTTAGCTGAGTTCATTCTGTTTCCAACTATAATTTCATTCATTATCGCAGAAATACCCAATTCACTTAAAAACCCAAAATAGAAAATGATGAGTTCTAGCTTGAGTTAAGCATTCTTAGCTTGTCCTTGGAAAAATACGACTTGAGGCCCCTATACTACACTTAGTTTTGTGAGCTAAGGGTTTTCAATTTATAAATTCAATTTGAGGCTCATTGTGGCACTGGTTGTGGGCTTATCAAATTTTGGCGCCGTTGCCGGGGACTATATCACTAGTAGAGTTTGTTTGATTCGATCTTGTGCTTAGTTTAATATTCTTCGATTCTATTTCATGTGCTTTAGCTTTTTATATACATTTGCTGCCATTTTGTTGGATTTATGACCAGGGCTACAGGTGGTGATATTATGGAGTTTGATCCTGAGATTGAGAGGACCTTCAGAGCTAGGAAAAATGAAGGAAGAGTTCCAGAAGTTATTGAAAATATTCCTACTAATTCAAGCAGTCCCATGGTAGAACATCAGAAGACTATGAAGGAGCTTGCAGCCCCTGATGATGCATTTCAGTACTCTTGTATTGCAATCTAGAGTTAGCTGGAGATTTTAAGTTGAGATCAGGCCTGATTCATCTACTTCCCAAGTTTCAGGGGCAATCAGGAGAAGATCCTAATAGACATTTGCATGAGTTCCATGTAGTGTGCTCCACTATGAAGCCTCAAGGGATTTCTGAAGAGGACATCAAATTAAGGGCATTTCCATTTTCTTTGACTAGAGCAGCTAAAGATTGGTTTTATTACTTGCCTACTGGACATGTTGCAAGTTGGATTGCCATGAAAAAGACATTTTTAGAGAAGTATTTTCCAGTTTCAAGAATGACTATTATTAGGAAGAGCATTTGTGGTATTCAACAAGTGGTGAGAGAGACCTTATATGATTATTGGGAGAGATTCAATAAGTTGTGCTCAAGTTGTCCACAACATCAAATAAATGAGCAACTTCTTATTCAATATTTCTATGAAGGTCTATTTCAAATGGATAGAATCATGATTGATGCTGCAGCTGGAGGAGCTCTAGTGAACAAGACCCCCGAACAAGCTAGAGAATTGATTACAAATATGGCGGAGAACTCTCAACAATTTGGAAGTAAGGCTCTTACTACTAGAGGGGTGAATGAAGCCCAAATGGTTTCAAATGAACAAAAAGAGATTAAAAATTCTTTGATGGAGCTTACTTCTTTAGTGAAGCAAATGACTTTGAATAATGTGAGCCAAAATCAAAACATTACAGTAGCTTCACCTACAAATCAAGTAATGAGGTGTGTAGCATATGTTCAAGTGAAGAGCATAATTCGGATTTGTGTCCAAATTTACAATAAGATGAATCATTAGCCGCTTTGACTAGAAGTCAATATCCATCAAGGAATGACCCATATTCTTCTACTTCTTTAGTGAAGAGCATAATTCGGATTTGTGTCCAAATTTACATCAAGATGAATCATTAACCGCTTTGACTAGAGGTCAATATCGATCAAGGAATGACCCATATTCATCTACTTACAATCTGAGATGGAGAGATCACCCTAATTTGAAGTATGAAAATTCATTCTATCAACAAAATACTGTTGGATCGAGAAAACCGATAGAGGGGGGGGTGAATATCGGAAATCGTTCGGACTTTCGTAAAGAGCAATTGCACAGCGGAAGTAAAAATAAATACAACACAGAGACACAGTCGATTTTACTTGGTTCGGAGCCTATGTCGACTCCTACTCCAAGGTCCACGGTCGTTGACCGTTTACTTTGGGCAATTCTATATGAAGCGCAATAATAGTTTACAGAATTTAGTTACAAAGTAAGTGCACTAAAATAATAATAAAGAATTGCGCTCTTCGTTACCGACGTCCGGAGTGTATTGACTTTTTCGGGGCAGCGGGACGTCGTCGGCTCGAGTTGGAGTGTTTTCGGAGCAAGGCACGAGCGTAGAAGAGCTTTGAGACGTTGAGAGGAATGATATGCTGAAGCCTTGGTCGAGGGTCCTTTATATAGGGCCTGGGGGCGCCCGGGACGTCGGGGGCGCCCCCACGTGGCCTTTGATCCGCAAAGGTCTCGGTCAGCGTCTATCCTCTGGATCCGCTTTGACCGGGGCGCCCGGAGCGCTCGGGGCGCCCGGATTGACCGGGTCAAGCGTTATCTGCTTGGCTTCGATGGCTTCTGGTTCGAGGCATGCGCATGGGGGAGCCCGGGACGCTGGGGGCGCCCGGGAGCAGTGGGGGCGCCCCGCCCAGCAGCTGTTCGAACCCTTTTTTCTTTGACTTGTTTTGTATGCACCTTGGGGGCGCCCGGGACACTCCGGGCGCCCTACTCAGCCACTACCTCATTCCTTTGAGGCTATCTGAGCTGCAGAC
The DNA here is from genome assembly GCA_024364735.1 of Boesenbergia rotunda. NCBI lineage: Eukaryota > Viridiplantae > Streptophyta > Magnoliopsida > Zingiberales > Zingiberaceae > Boesenbergia > Boesenbergia rotunda. The sequence continues at coordinate 25,120 of JAGFNQ010005134.1, read as the reverse complement.
ACTCCTTCCTTTGGTCCTGCATCCAGGGTTAGTCCAAAACACAATAAAGCAATAAAATATTTGTTTATACAGCCTTAGCTGTCTTGGTTCTGACTTTGGTCTCCAAAATGGAGCCCTAGGTCGAACCGACGCCTACTGTTCCCTCGACGGGGAACGCGTCCTCACCTACTCCTCTCGGGAGAATATACTTGATGCCAACAGCTCCTTTAGTTGGACTTTTGCCTGACAGTCCTTTGTCAGGTCTTGGATGCCGAGCTGCCCTTCGCTCGGTGCCTAGCATTCCTTCGCTAGGGATTTAGTCCCAGGCTATCCTTCGCCTGGCGCCTAGCATTCCTTCACTAGGGCTTTTGACTCTGGCATTCCTTCGCCAGTGCCTAGCAGTCCTTCGCTAGGGCTTGTTACCCTGGCAATCCTTCGCCAGTGCCTAGCAGTCCTTCGCTAGGACTTTTTCCTGCACACTAGATTAACTTGTTAGAAAACAAGTAAGACTTAACTTTTGACCTCTGTTGCCATTATCAAAACACAGGTTTGACTTAGGTGCATCCTGCACCAACAATCTCCCCCTTTTTGATTTATGGCAACCCCAGTTCAAAAAGTTAAGTTTAAGCAAACATAAAAAATGTTAAATTTTATTCCCTCCCCCTGGAAGGAATCTCCCCCTAGATCTTTCAAAATTCGTGGGGTTAAAAAAACTTTGCTTGTACTTTGAAAAACTTAAGTTTTAGGTACTTAGAAATTTTTCAACAACTTAAGTTAAAAGTACATAGGAGAGTTTTTGAAGCATAATTAGAGTACTTAAAAAGGTTTAAATTTTTAAGTTTTAAAGTACTCAAAAGTTTTGAAAATGCTAGCTTAAGTACTTAGTGGGTTTTTAAAAGGCTTAAGTACTTAGTAGGCTTTGAGACACTTTAGTGTTTTTGAAAATCTTTAAGTACTTAAGAAATAAAGTGAATTTGGAAAATTTTAAGTACTTGAAAATCCTAAGTACTTTGTAACATTGTACTTATACAGTTTTGAAAAACTTAAGCTTAAAGTACTTAAAAAATTTTTTGACAAGCTTGACAAGCTTAAGTAAGAGAATTTTGAAAGGCTTGAGCAAAATTTTGAAAGCTTTAAGAACTTAAGTACTTTAGTCAATTTTGAAAAGTTTAACTTAAGCTTAAAGTACTAAAAAAAATTTTGACAAGCTTAAAACAATTTTGACAAGCTTAAGTAAGAGAATTTTGAAAGGCTTGAGCAAAATTTTGAAAGCTTTAAGAACTTAAGTACTTTAGTCAATTTTGAAAAGTTTAACTTAAGCTTAAAGTACTAAAAAAGGTTTTGACCAGCTTAAGTAAAAATTTTGAAAGACTTGAGTACTTAGCAAAATTTAAGTACTTTAGCTTTAGTCAATTTTGAAAAGCCTAACTTAAGAAAATTTTGAAAGCTTTTTGAATAAGGAATATTAATTTTTGAACACTTTTTGAATAAAGAAAATTAATTTTACTCTCCTTTCCTATCTCTCCCCCTTTACCATATATCAAAACAGATAATTATAACAGAGATAAGATTGCATAAAGGAATTAAGTAGGATTTTGCTGTACTGAACCAATTCATAGTTAAACTTAACCTAAATCAATCAATTTTCTCTGTAGCGACCTGTCTAACCCAATTAACTACTTACTAACTGTTAGAAACAGTAGTTTTTGCTAGGGTTAGTCAAGTTAAGTGTTTCTGTTCAAGTTAGATTTTCTAAACTTGACACTTAACTTGATTGATGTGTAAATTATATTTAGTGCCCCAATTACTGCAGATGTACTGACTTAAAGCATCTTGAATTAAGGCAAAGACCTAAGCATCTCAACACTTTCTAGGTTATCAATCAAAAGTACCTTAAGGTGCTTGTGAGATGTTGGCTTCTAAGTCTATAGGTGCATGCAGTTCTAGGGTTAGGGCCTAGGCTAAGTCCATTTTCGAAAAGTCCCTAGTTTTGAAAGGGGGTAGTTTTGAAAAAAAATAAAACTAAGTCGAAAATGAAAACTGATTTTGAAATTAAGTAAAACAGTTTTTCAAATTCTATTTTTAAAAACAAATCTTTAAATCGAGTAGAGCAGTAAAAATAATAAAGTTAATCTATTCTACAGAACATAATTCTAACTGCAAAAAAAAAGACAAGTACTTATAAACTAGTTAACAAAAAATAAAGCAGGTACTCAAGGTTCAAACACAGTCAAACAGTCAAACACAAGTCAACCCTACTGAGTAGGGGCAGTCAAATAGGTACAATGCTAAGTGAATCTAAGACGAGGGACCGGGATGATCAGACGGGCCAGGCTGCCATGCATCAAATCGTGCCATCATCTCAATGAATTGTGCGTCAGCCACTTCTCGATCGGCTCGACGAGCTTCCATCTGCTCTAGGTGGTAGGCTTCGACCTCCTCTCGGAGACTCTGAACCTTTGTGTCTAAATGTGTCACTCTCTGGTAGAGTGTCGGTGGAGCGGGCTCGTCGATGTGTGCTCGGGCTACTACAGCTACGTCTCCAACGTCAACCTCTATTTCCTCGTCGGAATCGATCGGTGCCCCGGCCTGCTGTCGTCTCCAACTAAGAACCCCGGTGGCCAATACCTCTAGACCCGCTAATGAGAAATTCCTAAATCCTATTTCGTCAAAGTCAGTCATAGCGGTTATTTCACCCAAGGTAATGTCACGACCGTGGTGATGAAGGAGGGACGTGATGATGTGGCAGTATGGTGTGCGCACTCGTCCCTGGGTCGTGACACTGGACGCATGCAGAATGGTATGAAACATATGGAGTCCAATGTCTAGGTCAAGGTGATGGACTAGAGCATAAAGAAGGAAAGCATGAAAGGGTCGCATAGTCCCAAGGTCTCTGGTGGAGAGTGGTAAAATACAGCGGACCAGAACTCTATACAAGGCATAGTTCTGGGCCTGAAGTTCAACAGCTTGGAAGCGTCTATTTGCTGGGAGGTCTGCCCTATAGAAATAGGAGTGAATGGTATCTAGGGTAATCTCTGAGTAGGGAGGATCAAATGGGGGGTTCCTAGGAGGATAACAGCAGAATGTGGACTGAGAGGGTCGCAGTCCTAAGAATCAGTTCAACAAAGTCGAGGTTATAGTTAAAGGAATCCCTTGGACAGTGGTGTGAAACATAAGATTATCTTGTCGAATTATATTATTGTAAAATTCTGCGCATAAAGATTCATTAATGGTATGCGTGCAGAAGACAAGATTGTCCAATTGATAGAAGTTGATGATGTTCATGGCGACAGGGCATGATTGGGTAAAAAAGTGCTTATTGAGATAACTCGTTTTAATAGGCTTGTAGATGGTTTGTGCAAACCTATTACATAACTCTAGGTTAGGAAATCTAGGGTCCGGACTAGGTTCGACACCGGGGTTGGCCGGGTTTGGTCGGCGTCTTCTAAGTTAAGGAAATTAAAGGAAGAATAAAGATATTGCATGAGAAAATAAATTTAAATGCAATAACAATAACAATAATCATACCGGACGGCTCGGGGAGGCATAGTTGAGAATGAGGACTTGCAAGGTCTTCTTGAAGAGAAAGAAGTGAAGAGGAAGGTTGATTTTGGTGTGGAGGAGAAGGGGAATTCGGGTGCTTTATATAGGCAAACCCAGGGGGGGCGCCCGGGATCTTCCGGGCGCTCCGGTCAGCAACTGCTGCCAAAGGCAGTAGCTTTTGGCTGTTGGGGGCGCCCGGGACAGCCCGGGCGCCCTCAACAGAGAGCTTTTGCAACTTTTGCTGCATTGGAGGTGATGGGGGCGCCCGCGTGGTTCCGGGCGCCCTGGTCAAAAGCAAAATCAGCTTTTTGCCTAGGGAGTAAGAAAAGGTGGGGTAGGGGGCGTCCGCGTGGTTCCGGGCGCCCGGAACAATGTGGGTAAAGACAAATTTTTGTCTACTTTTAACCATGGTTTAATCGGTTTAACCATGGTTTGAATTGATTTGACCGTTTTGACTGTGGTTTGACCGTGGTTTGACTATCTTGACCATGGTTTGTCAAATACAAGATTATCTCATAGGTATTAAAAGAATTTCCAATTGAGTCTTAATCCTACTGTCTCACCCAGTCTAGGGTTTTCAATCACGTTAGGCTTATAGGTTTCGTGAGACAGGTTTTGATAGTTAAGACTGTTTTGAAAATGTTGATTAATTTTGAAAACAATTAAATTTTGAAAACAATTAAATTTTTGAAAACTTAATCAATTTTGAAAATTTTGAAAAGATGTTTAAATCTACAAATAACTGAAGTTTTGTGTTAGATTCGAATTTGACAAAGAAAATTTGAATTTGAATTTCAAAAATTGGCTTCCAGGTCTTGGCGAGGCACTAGGCCTTCTTTGGCCGTAGCCTTATGGGATCATCCACCCTTTCCTTGACAAAGCCTTTTAATGAAATCTCATTTTCAAAAATTCTTTGAAAAATTTCTGGTCTAACTAGTTTGGGTCTTGGATCGGTAGCTTCGGCTAGTTCCGCCAAATTGGCTTCCCTAACGTACTATCATCTCACCTCCACCCAATACTATGTTGTCAAGTTTCAGTTAAGTTTGTTTAGTCCTTAAACTAGCCTAAGTCTAAGCATGGTAAATTGCAGAAATTAAATAAACAAGCAAACAATCATATTGCAATCAAGAATTAAATTCTTATCTAATAATGAATATTGTTTTCAGTTTGGCTCCCCCTGGACTAAAGCCACGGTGATGGTTAGGCAAGATGTGAATCTTGTCCTTGGGGATCCAATACTGATTTGATCTAGTCGATTTGTTCAGGTATAGTTTAGGTACCCATGCCTGAATTTTACCTCTGGACTGATTCAATACAGCAAAGTAAGATCTTTGCCGGGATTTGGTTCTATAGCCCAGTCCGGATCGATTTAGAACTGATTTTTGTTTTCCAAGGATCATGTCAAGACCCTTGGAACCAGATGAAAATCGTTCTAAAGCTGATCTAAGATCCTTAACCTGAGTTTTCAGGGCGGAGTTCTCCTTTTCAAGTTTTTCAACTTGAGTAGGAGTTCCTTCCTGAACCTTCTTGGTTAAGGGTTTAGAGTCAGCTCCCTCTTTCAGGAGTTTTACTTCCTGTCGGAGGGACTCGACTCGGAGTTTGGCTTTTGCCAAATCTCGAGAAAGAAATGAAATTAATTCACTTAATTGAGATATATTAAAACCAGTTACCTTAATTTCTCTGTCTTCTGTGAAGGTTAGCTCGCTGTCCTCCTGTTCTGTTTCTGATTCGGTTCCGACTTCTTCTGAGGCGGTCAGAGCTAGGAGGTTGGACTGGGGTGCCTCTTCTTCTTCTTCTGAGGAAGATTCGTCCCAGGTTGCTTGCAGTGCCTTCTTTCTTCTCGTCCTTTTTGTCTCCTTTAGGTTAGGGCACTCTGACTTGTAGTGGCCCTTCTTCTTGCACTCGTAGCAGGTCACATTGGGCTTGTTTGCGGGTTCAGCTGGTTCGTCCTTTCTTCGGCCGGTTTTCCGTTTGTTGGTTCGGTTCTTCAGCTCCTTATAGTAGCTTCGAGTGAGCCAGACCAGCTTAGTTTGATCTCCATCTTCTTCTTCTGAGTCTGAGTCTGAGTTAGACTCAGGTTCGGGTTCAGGCTTCTTCTTTGTTGTCCTTCCAGTTTTACCTGCAACGAAAGCAATACCTTTCTCGACCATATTGGTGTTAGTTTGTTCGTGCAGTTCTAGTTCGGAAAACAATTCATCTAATTTTATTTTTGAAAGATCCCTAGAGACCTTATATGCATCTACCATAGATGCCCACAAGGTGTTTCTAGGGAAAGCGTTTAAGGCATACCTTATTGAGTCACGGTTTTCAACCTTGTGACCTATTGTGTGGAGACCGTTCATCAATTCTTGGATTCGTGCGTGGAGCTGAGCTGCTGTCTCGTTGTCTGCCATCTTGATAGTGTAGAGTTTGTTTAGAAGCAGATCCCTTTTGCTGATTCGAGTATCTGATGTCCCTTTGTGCAGCTCAATCAGTTTTGACCAAAGCTCCTTCGCACTGTTGAAGGGGCCCACCCGGTTCAGCTCTTCTTTCGTCAATCCGCATTGAAGAGTCTGAGTCGCTTTAGCGTCGGCTTCGATTTTTCATTTCAGAGCGGTGTCCCACTCTGTGTAGCTTTGAGGAAGTCCTTCGGCGTTTTTGGGGATCTCCAGACCGGACTGGATGATGATCCACATGTCCACCTGAGTTTTCAGGTGGACCTCCATGCGGCTTTTCCAGTAGGAAAAGTCTTCTCCACTGAAGAGTGGAGGTCTGGCGGTGCTAAATCCCTCTTGCATGGCCATCTGAAACAAAAAAGCTAACAGAAAAATGAATTTTCCAAGACTAGGTCTTGGATTAGTAGTGCTGGATAAATTAAATAACGAGGGGTGTTGCACCAACCTCGCTTAACAAAAAAAATCGAATATTTAACGAAAAGTTCGTAAGGAAAAAAATAGAAAAATAAAAATCCGAAAAAAAATTTCAAACTGGTGGTTGCACCAGGTTTGAACTTTCCCGCTCTGATACCACTTGTTGGATCGAGAAAACCGATAGAGGGGGGGGGGTGAATATCGGAAATCGTTCGGACTTTCGTAAAGAGCAATTGCACAGCGGAAGTAAAAATAAACACAACACAGAGACACAGTCGATTTTACTTGGTTCGGAGCCTGTGTCGACTCCTACTCCAAGGCCCACGGTCGTTGACCATTTACTTTGGGCAATTCTATATGAAGCGCAATAATAGTTTATAGAATTTAGTTAGAAAGTAAGTGCACTAAAATAATAATAAAGAATTGCGCTCTTCGTTACCGACGTCCGGAGTGTATTGACTTTTTCGGGGCAGCCGGACGTCGTCGGCTCGAGTTGGAGTATTTTCGGAGCAAGGCACGAGGGTAGAAGAGCTTTGAGACGTTGAGAGGAATGATATGCTGAAGCCTTGGTCGAGGGTCCTTTATATAGGGCCTGGGGGCGCCCGGGACGTTGAGGGCGCCCCCCACGTGGCCTTTGATCCGCAAAGGTCTCGGTCAGCGTCTATCCTCTGGATCCGCTTTGACTGGGGCCCGGAGCGCCCGGAGCGCTCGGGGCGCCCGGAGCGCTCGGGACGCCCGGAGCGCCCGGAGCGGTCGGGGCGCCCGGATTGACCGGGTCAAGCGTTATCTGCTTGGCTTCGATGGCTTCTGGTTCGAGGCATGCGCATGGGGGCGCCCGGGACGCTGGGGGCGCCCAGGAGCAGTGGGGGCGCCCGGGAGCATGGGGGCGCCCCGTCCAGCAGCTGTTCGAACCCTTTTTTCTTTGACTTGTTTTGTATGCACCTTGGGGGTGCCCGGGACACTCTGGGCGCCGTACTCAGCCACTACATCATTCCTTTGAGGCTATCTGAGCTGCAGACACTCCTTCCTTTGGTCCTGCATCCAGGGTTAGTCCAAAACACAATAAAGCAATAAAATATTTGTTTATATAGCCTTAGCTGTCTTGGTTCTGACTTTGGTCTCCAAAATGGAGCCCTAGGTCGAACCGACGCCTACTGTTCCCTCGACGGGGAATGCGTCCTCACCTACTCCTCTCGAGAGAATATACCTGATGCCAACAGCTCCTTTAGTTGGACTTTTGCCTGACAGTCCTTTGTCAGGTCTTGGATGCCGAGCTGCCCTTCGCTCGGTGCCTAGCATTCCTTCGCTAGGGCTTTAGTCCCAGGCTGTCCTTCGCCTGGCGCCTAGCATTCCTTCGCTAGGGCTTTTGACTCTGGCATTCCTTCGCCAGTGCCTAGCAGTCCTTCGCTAGGGCTTGTTACCCTGGCAATCCTTCGCCAGTGCCTAGTAGTCCTTCGCTAGGACTTTTTCCTGCACACTAGATTAACTTGTTAGAAAACAAGTAAGACTTAACTTTTGACCTCTGTTGCCATTATCAAAACACAGGTTTGACTTAGGTGCATCCTGCACCAACAAATACTTCACAACAGCCCCTATAACAAAATCTGCCGCATTTCCAGAATTTTCAGCAAGGACAGCAGCATTTTCAACAATTCCAGCAACCCTATTCACAATTTCAGTAAGGAAATCAGCATTTTCAGCCTCAATTCCAACAAAATCAGCAAGGATTTCAATCAATTCAAAATTTCCAGCAATCTTTTCAACCTTCACAGCTATCCCAGAGTTTATATCAGCATCAACAACCATACCAGCAGAACTTTCAGTTTCAAAATTAGAGTTTTCAGCAGCCCCAACAATTTCAGTTTGAAAATTAGAATTTTCAGCCTCAAAATTAGAATTTTCAGAGTGGTAATTTCCAGTAACATCCACCTAGTTCTCAACCCAATTTCCAGCAATTACAACAACCCATTCACCCATTAAATCAGCCCCAACAACCTAATTTTCATAGTTCACAGCAAACCCAAGGTTTTTAGCAACCTAATGCCTCATTTCAAGGCCAACAAAAGTCCTATACTAATCAAGGAGGCTTTGGGAACTCTAGTGGGTTTAATGCACAGTAACAGAGGCTTGAGGAGATGATGCAACAAATCCTACAACAACAACAAATTTTACAGCAACAACAAGGGCAACAAAAGAATGATTCCACCCTTCAAAACATTGAAAGACATATTGGACAACTAGCGAGTGGAATGAATCAATTATAAACCCAAGGGTCGGGTCAATTGCCTTCTCAAGCAACTCCTAATCCTAAGGGAAATGTTAGTGCAATAACTTTGAGGAGTGGGAAAGTTGCTTCAAGTCTAAATACTCAAAGGGATGAATTTGCTGAAAAATGTTCAACAACTTGTTTTCCAGCTCAAAACAGTCCAAAAATGGATTCTACAATGGTTGAATGTGACTCTAGTTCAAGCCTAAGTCCTTCTTCTATTGATCCTGCGATTTTTGTGGAAGAACAAGGAGAAATCAATAAAAACAAGGCACCTACAGCAGCTATACCAATTGAAATTCCTGCTCAAGACTCACTTCCAAAAATTTTAGCTCAAGTGGAGGAACCAAGGGTCCCTTTACCCTTTCCACAGCGTAAGATTTAAGCTAAAAATCATGTGGAGGAGGAGAAGGCAAAGGAGTATCAGGAGCTTGTGAAACTATTCAGTAAGGTGGAAGTAAATGTGCCATTGTTGACCATGATCAAGCAAATACCTAAGTATGCCAAATTTCATAAGGATTTGTGTGTGCACAAGAGGAAGCTAAAGGAGAATGAATTGGTCAGTTTAGAAAAGAATGTCTCAGCCCTTATTCATTCAATTCCCCAGAAATGTGAAGATCCAGAAGTATTCACTGTGCCCTGTGAGATTGGGAGGAATCTTTTTCATGATGCTATGCTAGATTTGGGAGCTCCTATTAATGTGATGCCTAGATCAATTTTTCAGATGCTTGGCATTGGACCTATACAACCTACAGGAGTGGTTATTCAGCTAGCAGATAGGAGTCAGACTCACCCAGCTGGAATCATTGAAGATGTATTAGTGAAGGTGAAAGAGTTGATTTTTCCTGCGGACTTCTATATCTTAGACATGGAGGGGGATTATCTTGCACATAGATCTCCACTTATTCTTGGGAGACCATTCTTGAAGACTGCAAGGACTAAGATTGATGTATATGCAGGCACACTTTCTATGAAGATAGAAGACACAGTGGTGCAGTTTAGTATTCTTGATGCTATGAAGCACCCTAGAGAGGATCATTCTGTCATGAGCATGGATATTTTAGATGAGTTAGTTGATTCAGATTTACTTGCTGATAGATTTTCACGTGGTATCCATAGAGGATATTTTAGCTCAGTTGAGGCATAGGATGCATTAGCTATAGAGGTAGCTGATTTGAAGATTGTATCTGATTTACTCGCAGTTGGAGATGATTCTATAGGTGTAGGATATTGCATTGAGCCCCAGGGATCACCTATATTGATTGACATATCAGGAGATTCAGAGGATAGATGTGAGAGTGAAGGGGATTGTACTGAGCCCCAGGGATCACCCATACCTACCGAGCAGTCACAGATAGAGTTAAAACCATTGCCAGAACATTTGAAGTATGCTTATTTGGGAGAGGAGCAGTGCTTACCTTTTATCATTGGCCAGAACTTGGATTCGAAGCAAGAGGACAAATTATTGCAAGTTCTGAGGCAGCATAAGAGAGCTATAGGGTGGACATTAGCTGATATACCTGGTATTATCCCCGCTATTTGTATGCACCGGATATTTCTAAAGAAGAATGTGAAGCCGGTCAGGCAGCCACAGAGAAGGTTAAATCCACCGATTCTAGATGTTGTAAAGAAAGAGGTGACTAGAATTTTACAGGCAGACATTATATACCCTATTTCTGACTGTAAGTGGGTTAGTCCTATTCATGTGGTTCCTAAGAAGTCAGGAGTGACAGTGGTGGCCAATGAGAGTAATGAGTTAGTACCTACCAAGGTGAAGAATTCATGGAGAGTTTGTATAGATTACAGGAAGCTGAACCAAGTAACGAGGAAAGATCACTATCCCTTGCGTTTTATTGATCAGATGTTAGAGAGGTTGGCAGGGAAGTCTCACTATTGCTTTCTAGATGGATATTCAGGTTATTTTCATATTTGTATATACCCAGAGGATTAGGAGAAGACCACTTTCACTTATCCTTTCGGTACATTCGCTTATCGACGTATGCCATTTGAGCTTTACAACGCCCCAGGGACTTTTCAGCAGTGTATGGTGAGTATTTTTGGTGAGTTACTAGAACACTGCATGGAAATATTTATGGATGATTTTTCTGTATTTGGCACATCATTTGATACTTGTTTGGATAATTTGTCTAGAGTACTACATAGATGCATTGAAACTAATTTTGTTCTTAATTTTGAAAAATGTCATTTCATGGTAGAGCATGGGATTGTTTTAGGACATATAGTCTCTAGGAAGGGCATTGAAGTAGATTCTGCTAAAGTTAGTGTTATATCTTCTCTATCTTACCCGTATGCGTACGGGATGTTCGAGCTTTCCTTGGCCATGCAGGATTTTACAGGAGGTTTATTAGAGACTTCAGTGAGATTGCTTGTCCTTTGACTAGACTTTTGCATAAGGATGTGGATTTTTGCTTTGATGAAAAATGCAAGGGAGCTTTTCAGAGATTGAGGAAGGCTCTTATTTCAACTCCTATTATTAGGCGTCTTGATTGGACTCTACCTTTTGAGTTGATGTGTGACGCTTCAAATTTTGTTGTAGGGGTTGTACTGGCACAGAGGGTAGAAGGAGCGCCACATGTCATTTGCTATGCTTCCAAGACTTTAGATGCTGCTCAGGCTAACTACACCACCACAGAAAAAAACTCCTTTCTTTTGTTTTTACTTTGGATAGATTTAGATCATATTTGCTATGTTCTCATGTGATTGTATTTTCTGATCTTGTAGCCTTGAAGTATCTTCTGAAGAAGCTGGATGCAAAGCCCAGATTGATTAGATGGATGCTTCTACTTCAAGAGTTTGATTTGGAGATTCGAGATAAGAGTGGCAAGGAGAACTTGGTGGCAGATCATTTGAGCAAGATAGAGGGAGATGGACACCATACCGTCATTGATGATGATTTCAAAGATCAGCACCTTTTAGCGGTGCATGATGAGTTGCCATGGTATGCAGATCTAGTTAACTATTTAGTAGCTAATGTTTTTCCTGCACAATTTACTAAGGCTCAGAAAGATAAATTTAAGAGTGATGCTAAATTTTATGTGTGAGATGATCTTTACTTGTGGAAATTTTGTAGTGATCAAATAATTAGAAGATGCATACCTGATCATGAGTTTCATTCAGTTCTTACACTTTGTCATTCATCAGCCTGCGGAGGGCATTTGGTCCACAGAGGACCGCTAGGAAAGTCCTAGAATGTGGATTATACTGGCCTACTTTACTCCATGATGCTTATCTATTTTATAAAAACTGTGATCGATGTCAGAGGACAGGAAACATAGGAGCTAGGAATGAAATGCCCCAACAAACTATGCTTTTTTGTGAAATTTTTGATGTATAAGGGATAGACTTTATGGGACCTTTTACTGCATCTTTTGGATTTTTGTATATACTACTTGCTGTTGATTATGTATCTGTAACACCCAATAATTTCCTGGTAATATTAGGGATTTTTAGGAATTTTTCTAGTATTTTTCGGAATATTATAGCATTTTTCGGAATGAAATTAGAAAAATAAAAAAAAGAAAAACTTTAAAGGGGTCGGGTGGGGATTGATCCCGCGACCACAGGGAGGAAGGGAAGCCAAGTAACCAGCTGGGCTAGGGTATCAAGCACAAAAAAGGGAGGAGAGAAATAATGTTGTAGTGTAGTTAAGCCTTTTCATTAAGAGGTATATTAAGCCGCTTAAGTCGCGTCGGAAAGGGGAGGCTAGGGTTGTGGTCGGCGCGTGAACAGGGAAGAGAGGCGAGGAGAGGAGGCGAATTCAAGGGTTCTTCTTCTTCTTCTTCTTCTTCACCTTCCCCCTTGAGTAGAGAAGACCTAGGATTGCTTCCTAGGGCTAAAGGTGGAAGCTTTTCACAAGAAGGAGGGGAAAGGATTTCGTAGGGAGTTTTTCTCCCTGTTTTTGTGAGTTTTCTTCAAGACCGATGTAAGTAAATCGCTCACCTACAATAGGAGTAGTTTCGTTTCGAAATTCTCATTGTAGAACCCTAGTTTTCGAAAAGTAGAAGCATGGTTAAGAAAATTTTGCTAATCTATGTTTTAGCTATTGAAGTTGCATGTTTTAACATGTTAGAAATTCAATTTGCTTGTATTGAATGTAAGTAGGCCAAGCACGATGAGTTTTTATACTTTTGAAAAGACCTAAAAGTGAATTTGAGTTAAGGAGCACACAAGATGCTCCATGGAAAGTTAAAGTGAGAAAAGTAAAGGTTTTTAGCATGCAAACATATGCAAAAATAAGTAAAGTGATAAGTTTAAGTATGGTAAGTAAGAAAAGTATTTTACTTTGAGAAAGAGACATGTACCGGGCAAATGTAAGGCCCATAGAAAGTTAGAAAGTAAAGTTCTAATGGAGTGCGGTGGCTAGCTACCTCGCAACTTATTAGAAAAAGCGCGCATTGGTACACCGATACCATGGTACAATGTCAAGGCCTAAAGAGAAAGTTGATTATTATTTTCAAGTATACAAGTATATGTGTGAGTGTTTCTTTTATTAGTAAGTGTTTTTAGTTCATGTGTAATTTGATACATTGCAAGCATGATAAAGTATTTCAAGTTGTAAGCATGTTTAGTTGTAAGTATTCTGAGCAAGTGAAGTTTTTAAGCATTCCTTGAAATGAGCATGTTTAGTATCGATATGTGATTTTTGTGAGTAGGGATTTACTTACTAAGAATTGTGCTTACTAGTTGCATTTTCCTTCTATTGCAGACAAAGGAAAAGAAAAGGTGTAAGTTGGGAGGTGACAGGACTTGCATTGGTGCTCAGTGGCGGTGGAACCGTGGAAGAGTGTTTGGGTTGAGTATTAGTAAAGTTAAATGTTTAGAAACATATAGTTTCATGTCTTAGTCGTGTTGAGTATGAATAACCTATTTTATTTCCGCATGAAGTCAAGAGTTGGTACAAACTTTAGCCTAAAGTTATATAGATTTTCATAACTTGCTAAATCCCGCAAAAGTTCTAATTTCAAGTTTATGGATTCGTTTTGATTGGCTAAATTGTTTAGAAAACTAGTATAGAGTATAGAAATGGTGTCATGATTTTGTATGGCTCGAAAGTATAGGTTTGGTGGAGTTTTGAAACAAGGCTTCGAATCTGAAAATCAGGTTTTCAGACTTACCAGTCGACTGGTACAGTACCAGTCGACTGCCCTATCGAACAGTAGCTTCTGTTCGATGCACCAGGCGCCTGCCAAAAGGTCAGTCGCCTGGTACCAGTCGACTGCTATATAGCAGTCGACTGGTGCCATTGAAAAGAAACTGTGTAGAGTAGTTGGTTAGTGCTTTGGTCATGCAACTAAGAGGTTGAGGGGTCAAATCTTGGCAAAGCAAATAAAATGAAAGTTGTTTTGTTTTTTTTTGAAAAAAAAGAGAAGGAAGAAAAAAAAAATTTCAGAGCAAGTTAAGGGGACTCAAGTAGGTGTAACCTAAGGCTAAGGATAAGGTAAAGTTAAGGTTAAGCAAATGTGACGTCCGTTTTAAGGAAGTTAAGAGAAGTCGGGTCGTCACAGAGTGGTATCAGAGCAGGTCTCCACCCTTCCGCCACACTGACATCAAGCATCAACCCTGCCGCCTACCAAGTAAGAAGTTCATATGTTGTAGTTTTATATGCTTTTTATTATTGACTGCTAGTATCAGTAAGTGCATGATGATAGAAAAGTATATTGGTATTATTTTTATGTTAATATGTGCAAAGAGATAATCTTTTTATTATTGACTGCTAGTATCAGTAAGTACATGATGATAGAAAAGTATATTGGTATTATTTTTATGCTAATATGTGCAAGGAGATAATCTTTTTATTATTGACTGCTAGTATCAGTAAGTGCATGATGATAGAAAAGTATATTGGTATTATTTTTATGCTAATATGTGCAAGGAGATAATGAAGTAAGTTAGTAAGAGATAATGAGTTTTTATTTTCTTTACACTATAGAGTAAGAGAATGGCAAGAGGACGTCCTAGAAAGGCCCAAAATGAGGAGTGAGCTCCTAAAGGGCAAGAGGCAGCAAAGTCAGTACCACCACCAAATCTTTTAGAGATGGTGGCTCGGTTACAAGGGTAAGTAGTAGAATAGCAGCAAGTTATTGTCATCATGATGACTAACCAGTAGGCCGCTCCCATTACCCCGCCGGTGGAGAATGTAGTGGCACCAGTTGTGACCAACGATCCATCGGTTACATCTATAGTCCCGGCAAGGGGGGTAAGGCAAGAAGCGTACCTCATTCAGTAGAAGAAACTGAAGCCAGGGAACTTCCCAGGCACAAGCAAACCATGGGATGCTTAAGCATGGTTCAAAACGTTGGAAAGAATAGTAGGGCTACTGGACTGACATGAGGTAGAGAAGATAAAGTGTGCATCTTTCTGACTTACGGGAGATGCTAGAATATAGTGGGAGAGAGTCAGGGCCAAGAGAAATGTCAGCCAAATGGCATGGGCCGACTTCGAGACTGAGTTCTTCGAAGAATAATTTCACATGCGAGTAACCAACAAGCATTACGATGAATTCACGGAGTTCAGACAAGGGGACTTATCCGTGGATGAAGCGGTGAAGAAGTTTAATCGGTTAGCTCGTCTATGCCTAGAGCTAGTTAGCACAGAAAAAAGAGAGAGTCAGGCTAAGGCTCAAGATGTTAAGGCCTGAGATAGCGTTAATTGTGGCCAGCAGTGTCAAGAGGCCGCAAACCTCCGAAGAATTGATAAGTAGTGCTTTGATCACTGAGCACTACTTAAACAGTATAAAGGCCACCAGAAAGGTTGAATGATGAAGTTCTTAACAACCTTACCTTCGAGAGAGGTCATGACCTCTATTGAGAGGCTGAGGGCAGTACCAATCTGGATTTCCAACCGAGAGCTCTACAGTGACTTGGTAGTCCTTGAGATGAAGGATTACGATGTCATTTTAGGGATGGACTTCTTGAGCAAGTACAATGCTTCTATAGACTGCCGCAAGAGAAAGGTCAAGTTTACACCAGAAGCAGAACCTTCATTTGAATTTATTGGAGACCCGAAGAGAAAGACAAAAAGGTTCTTATCTACCTTACAAGCTCAGAGGATGTTAGAAAAGGGATGTTCTGGTTTTCTAGCTCATATAGTGGATGCAAGTCAAAGGGAAGAATTAAAGAAAGAAGATGTGAGAGTAGTCTGTGACTATCCTGAGGTGTTTCCTGAAGAGCTACTAGGACTCCCTCCCAATCGGGAAATTGAGTTTGAAATTGAGTTGGCTCCAGGAGCCAACCCAATTTCAAAGACACCTTATCGCATGGCACCAGCAGAACTGAAGGAACTGCAAGAACAATTACAAGAGCTGCTCGACAAGGGTTTCATCCGCCCTAGTCATTCACCCTGGGGGGCTCCTGTATTGTTCGTTAAGAAGAAGGATGGATCTATGCGAATGTGCATAGATTACCGAGCTTTGAATAAGGTGACCATCAAAAACAGATATCCTTTGCCGAGGATAGATGATTTATTTGACCAGCTGAAGGGAGCCATAGTGTTCTCCAAGATAGACCTGCGATCAGGTTACCATCAGCTCAGAGTAAAGGAGAGTGATGTGCCAAGGACTGCTTTCAGTACGAGATATGGGCACTATGAGTTTGTGGTCATGCCCTTTGGAGTGACAAACACCCCTGCGACGTTTATGGATTTGATGAATAGAGTGTTCAAGGATTTTCTGGATAAGTTTGTCATTGTCTTTATTGATGACATTCTAGTGTATTCAAGGACTCAGGGAGAACATGAAGAACACCTGAAGATAGTATTGGAGACCTTGCAGCAGAAGGAGTTGTACGCCAAATTCTCAAAGTGTGAGTTTTGGCTCGACTAGGTAGCCTTTCTAGGCCACATTATTTCCAAAGAAGGAATAATGGTAGACCCAGCCAAGATTGAAGCAGTTAGTAATTGGAGTCCACCGAAGAATGCCAGTGAGATTAGGAGTTTTCTGGGATTAGCAGGATACTACCGAAGGTTTGTGGAAGGCTTTTCAAAGATAGCTTCTCCGCTTACAGCCCTCACCAGGAAGAACAAGAAGTATGAGTGGACTGAAGACTGTGAGCAGAGTTTCCTTGAGCTGAAGAAAAGACTGACTAGTGCTCCTATCCTGACAGTACCCGAAGGTGAGAAGGGCTTTGATATATATAGTGATACATCAAAGCTAGGACTTGGAGCAGTACTTATGCAAGAAGGCAGAGTTATAGCTTATGCTTCCAGACAACTCAAGGATTATGAAAAGAATTACCCCACTCATGACTTGGAATTGACAGCTGTGGTCTTCGCTCTAAAGATATGGAGGCATTACTTGTATGGAGTGCCGTGTAAGATTTATACAGATCACCAGAGTCTGAATATTTCTTCACTCAGAAAGACCTCAATATGAGACAGCGAAGGTGGCTCGAGTTAGTGAAGGACTATGACTGTGAGATTCTTTACCACCCTGGTAAGGCAAATAGAGTAGCAGATGCACTGAGTAGAAAGACTTGTGCCACTTTGATGTCCTTATCATCATTGGCACCACCATTACAGAAGGAGATAGTAGATTATGGAGTGGAGATTATTGATGGGCAGCTAGCTCTATTGACACTAGAGTCGACTTTGCTTGAAGAGATACAGAAAGAGCAAGCTGAGGATTCTGATATCCAAAGGATCAAGCAAGAGGTGCAAGAAGAAGAGAGTAAAGGGTTTAGAGTATCTGACAGTGGGATACTCTACTATGGTGACCGTTTATGTGTCCCCAATCATGAAGAGCTGAGAAAGAAGATTCTTGAAGAAGCCCATGGAACTCCCTACTCAATGCATCCTGGTTCCACTAAGATGTACCAAGATTTGAAAAGAAGATTTTGGTGGTCAGGGATGAAGAGAGACATAGCTAAGTATGTCAGCACTTGCCTGACATGTCAGAGAGTTAAAGCAGAACACCAGAGACCAGGAGGTGTCCTACAACCCATTCAGATTCTAGAGTGGAAGTGGGAAGACATAGCCATGGATTTCATAGTTGGTCTACCAAAGACAACTAATGGCTATGATGCTATTTGGGTGATAGTAGACAGATTGACCAAGTCCGCCCACTTTTTGGCGATCAGAGTATCTTACTCAATTGAGAAGTTAGCTCAGTTATACGTACAGGAAGTGATCCGACTACATGGAGTTCCGAAGACCATTATCTCAGATAGGGATGGTCGTTTCACTTCACACTTTTGGGAGTGTGTACAGACAGCGCTAGACACCAAACTGAAGTTTAGCACAGCTTTCCATCCCCAGACTGATGGACAGACAGAGAGAGTGAATCAGATTCTAGAGGATATGCTCAGAGCTTGTGCATTGGACTTCAAGGGCAGTTGGTGCAAGTATTTATGTTTAGCTGAGTTTGCCTACAACAACAGTTACCAAGCCACTATTGGTATGACACCCTATGAAGCTCTTTATGGGAGGAAGTGTAGATCTCCCCTCTGTTGGTATGAGAGTAGTGAGAAGAAAGAAATGGGATCTCAGACTGATCTTATAGAGGATACCACAGAAGCAATCAGGAGCATCCGCCAGAGGATAGAGACTGCTCAGAGTAGGCAGAGGAGTTATGCAGATGTACGTCGTAGGCCGTTAGAGTTTGAAGTTGGGGATACAGTTTTCCTCAAAGTAGCACCTATGAAGGGAGTGATGAGATTTGGTAAGAAAGGCAAGCTAAGTCCTCGATACGTAGGACCTTACCCAGTGATAAAGAGAGTTGGTAAAGTAGCTTATGAGTTGGAGCTACCCTCAGAGATGTCAGCAATACACAATATGTTTCATGTCTCAATGCTAAAGAAGCATATCCCAGATGCCAACCAAGTGATTGAGCCACAGATGGTACAAGTGCAAGAAGATCTCAGTTATGAGAGTCGACCTATTCAGATAATAGATCGAGCAGATAAGAAGCTGAGGAACAAAGTGGTACCACTAGTAAAAGTTTTATGGCTGAATCAGAAGTATGAAGAGGCAACTTGGGAATCAGAAGAGAGCATGAGGCAAAGGTATCCAGAGCTGTTCTAAGTTCGAGGACGAACTTTTTATAAGGTAGGGAGGATTGTAACACCCAATAATTTCCTGGTAATATTAGGGATTTTTAGGAATTTTTCTAGTATTTTTAGGAATATTATAGCATTTTTTCGGAATGAAATTAGAAAAATAAAAAAAAGAAAAACTTTAAAGGGGTTGGGTGGGGATTGATCCCGCGACCACAGGGAGGAAGGGAAGCCAAGCAACCAGCTGGGCTAGGGTATCAAGCACAGAAAAGGGAGGAGAGAAATAATGTTGTAGTGTAGTTAAGCCTTTTCATTAAGAGGTATATTAAGCCGCTTAAGTCGCGTCGGAAAGGGGAGGCTAGGGTTGTGGTCGGCGCGTGAACAGGGAAGAGAGGCGAGGAGAGGAGGCGAATTCAAGGGTTCTTCTTCTTCTTCTTCTTCACCTTCCCCCTTGAGTAGAGAAGACCTAGGATTGCTTCCTAGGGCTAAAGGTGGAAGCTTTTCACAAGAAGGAGGGGAAAGGATTTCGTAGGGAGTTTTTCTCCCTGTTTTTGTGAGTTTTCTTCAAGACCGATGTAAGTAAATCGCTCACCTGCAATAGGAGTAGTTTCATTTCGAAATTCTCATTGTAGAACCCTAGTTTTCGAAAAGTAGAAGCATGGTTAAGAAAATTTTGCTAATCTATGTTTTAGCTATTGAAGTTGCATGTTTTAACATGTTAGAAATTCAATTTGCTTGTATTGAATGTAAGTAGGCCAAGCACGATGAGTTTTTATACTTTTGAAAAGACCTAAAAGTGAATTTGAGTTAAGGAGCACACAAGATGCTCCATGGAAAGTTAAAGTGAGAAAAGTAAAGGTTTTTAGCATGCAAACATATGCAAAAATAAGTAAAGTGATAAGTTTAAGTATGGTAAGTAAGAAAAGTATTTTACTTTGAGAAAGAGACATGTACCGGGCAAATGTAAGGCCCATAGAAAGTTAGAAAGTAAAGTTCTAATGGGGTGCGGTGGCTAGCTACCTCGCAACTTATTAGAAAAAGCGCGCATTGGTACACCGATACCATGGTACAATGTCAAGGCCTAAAGAGAAAGTTGATTATTATTTTCAAGTATACAAGTATATGTGTGAGTGTTTCTTTTATTAGTAAGTGTTTTTAGTTCATGTGTAATTTGATACATTGCAAGCATGATAAAGTATTTCAAGTTGTAAGCATGTTTAGTTGTAAGTATTCTGAGCAAGTGAAGTTTTTAAGCATTCCTTGAAATGAGCATGTTTAGTATCGATATGTGATTTTTGTGAGTAGGGATTTACTTACTAAGCATTGTGCTTACTAGTTGCATTTTCCTTCTATTGCAGACAAAGGAAAAGAAAAGGTGTAAGTTGGGAGGCGACAGGACTTGCATTGGTGCTCAGTGGCGGTGGAACCGTGGAAGAGTGTTTGGGTTGAGTATTAGTAAAGTTAAATGTTTAGAAATATATAGTTTCATGTCTTAGTCGTGTTGAGTATGAATAACCTATTTTATTTCCGCATGAAGTCAAGAGTTGGTACAAACTTTAGCCTAAAGTTATATAGATTTTCATAACTTGCTAAATCCCGCAAAAGTTCTAATTTCAAGTTTATGGATTCGTTTTGATTGGCTAAATTATTTAGAAAACTAGTATAGAGTATAGAAATGGTGTCATGATTTTGTATGACTCAAAAGTATAGGTTTGGTGGAGTTTTGAAACAAGGCTTCGAATCTGAAAATCAGGTTTTCAGACTTACCAGTCGACTGGTACAGTACCAGTCGACTGCCCTATCGAACAGTAGCTTCTGTTCGATGCACCAGGCGCCTGCCAAAAGGTTAGTCACCTGGTACCAGTCGACTGCTATATAGCAGTCGACTGGTGCCATTGAAAAGAAACTGTGTAGAGTAGTTGGTTAGTGCTTTGGTCATGCAACTAAGAGGTTGAGGGGTCAAATCCTGGCAAAGCAAATAAAATGAAAGTTGTTTTGTTTTTTTTTGAAAAAAAAAGAGAAGGAAGAAAAAAAAAATTTCAGAGCAAGTTAAGGGGACTCAAGTAGGTGTAACCTAAGGCTAAGGATAAGGTAAAGTTAAGGTTAAGCAAATGTGACGTCCGTTTTAAGGAAGTTAAGAGAAGTCAGGTCGTCACAGTATCTAAATGGGTGGAGGTCATTCCCTCCAGGACTGACAATTCTTTTGTTGTTGTGAGTTTTGTTAGGTCACACATTTTTTGTAGGTTTGGAATTCCAAGAGCTATTATAAGTGATCAAGGTTCACATTTTTGTAATAAGCACATGAGACTTTACTCAACAAATATGGGGTTGTGCATAAAGTTTCTACTTCTTACCACCCACAAACTAATGGACAAGCCGAGGTATCAAATAGAGAGATTAAGGCAATATTGGAGAAGATCGTGGGGCCTAGTAGAAAAGATTGGAGCAAAAGACTTGATGATGCATTTTGGGCTTATCGGACGACATATAAGACACCTATTGGAATGCCTCCCTACCGGCTTGTTTATGGGAAAGTTTGTCACTTGCCCGTGGAGATAGAGCATAGAGCTTATTGGGCGGTGAAGGCTTGCAATTTTGATGCAAATAAAGTGGGAGAAGAAAGAAAGCTACAACTTCAAGAACTTAAGGAGATAAGGTTGGAAGCATATGAAAACTCAAGGATTTACAAAGAGAAGACTAAGAACTTTCATGATAAGCATATAGTGAAGAAGGAGTTTCAAATTGGCGACAAAGCTCTTTTGTACAAATCAAGGCTCAAATTAATTAAAGGTAAGTTGAGGTCTAGATGAGAAGGTTCATTTCTTGTTACTAATATTTTTCCTTTTGGTGTTATTGAGATTAAGGATGAGGCTAATGATCTTATTTAGAGAGTTAACAGCCACCGGCTCAAGAAATATCTTGAAGAAGTGAAGAAATTAGATGTGAACGGATTGGATATTAAAGATGCTATCTACCCAACTTAAAGGGGAGTTTGATCCTTCTTACACTTTTATTTCATTGTATATACCATTTTTATGTTTTCTAGCAGTAAATTTTTCTTTTACAGTGAGTTCCTGTTAATAAATGCTTAGGTAGTGTAGAGTGAATAAAGATTCATTGTAGATATCATATTATCCTTTTTGACATCTTGTTTCATGCATGATTTGGAATAAATGTATCCCTCTAGATTTTCTTTATATCATTTTAGAATCCTTTGAAAGTGAATTAAATTTGGTTATTAAAACTTAGGATTTGAGCTCATGGAGGAAAATTCTTGGATACTTGAGTTACTACTTAGTTATGGACTCTAGATTGATGATTTGGAATGAATTCTTTTTACCTAGTGCGAATTTGGCCTTATTTTGAGATACACACATGTGATTATACTCTAGAACTTGCTTAGGTTCTCTCAAAACTATATTTCTATGATTGGACCACATTTATAGAGGTGAATCACCTTGTTTCCTTTTTCATATCAATTTGTGCAATATTCCTTGTTGATCAACTTTATATTCTTCTTCCCCTATTTTTCTGTTCAGAACCATATTTTCCATGGACTTGGATGTTTTGATTGTTTCTTGATGTTATTTTGTCCGAGACGGACAAAAGTTTAAGTGTGGGAGAGGTTTTGGTTGCTTTGGATTTTTAAATAGTGGTGCATGAACTTTATCAAGCATTCTATCAAATATTGAGGACAATGTGAAGCATTTGGCAACCTACAAGCAAAATGTGCCAACTTAAAATTGTTGCGTGCCACATATGGGTTATTGGTGCTCGTGCATTGATGAGGGTTTAAATAGAATTCTAAAGTCTAGTTTAGAATTGGAAGCGAAAGTTATATGGGTTGCAGGAAACAAGGAATGAAGAAAACTATCAAGCTTTGGGTAATTTGTTCGAATGGATGCAATTCTGAATTTGCAAGAAGAAAAAAAAGAGAAAAAAATCTATTAGGAAGAAGAATAAGATGAAGTGTTAAGGGAAAAGAAATTGGATGAGAAATCAACTGATGAAATGGGAGCTGACAATAGGGAGATCAGAAAAATCTGTTAGCTGAACTAAAAAAAAAATAGGCCAGAATTGAACCGGAAAAATGCAGTAGATGAAAAGGTGTCAACTTGAAGGAGTTTTGTATCAAGAGTGAGTTGCAAGAATTGGATAGTGAAGGTAACATTTGAAGCATCTAAATTCCTAATTATTATTTGATGTTTCAAGTTCTATGAGGCAAATTCCGAAGGGAAATGAGAGACTTAGCACGACGGTGCAAAGCTGGAATTCTTGGTTTGAGTAGCCTAAACAGATATTGTTGGGACCGGGTGTATGTTGACAAGGATACGGGTTCGTAAATTTTAAAATATTTACGTGCAGCGGAAGAATTAGCATAAATAATTTCTCAAATTATTTTTAACCACGTATCTAGCATGCGATCTTATGGTGTGTGGACATGATCATAAATTAAAATTTTTGCAGAAAGTAAACTAATTTACTCATTACCTCGCGTAACTCGAAGTAAGGGACGAGATCCAACCGTAGCGTCCCTTGGAAGCTCCGCCTCTATTCGCGTCCACGCCGAGTTCTCTTCGGGATGACTTCGCAAAGCCACGAGTTTTGTGACGACAAGAACTACTAGATTCTCCAAAGGCACAACTATAATATCAAGAGAGAAAAGATGGAAACTAACCACCATGAAACGGAATCTAAATTCCGGGAAGGAAGGAGTTGCGATCCGCTTCTTCTTCTTCTTGGTTGGCTTCTCCTTGGTGATGATGACCCACAGCAACCTCAAGGGAGGGTGGTGCGCCGGCCCTAGGGTGAATGTGCGCCGGCCCTAGCAAGTAGAGGAGGGCGCCGGCCCTAGGAGGAAAGGAGAAGGAGAGGGAGAGATTAAGAGAGAGAGAGGGAGAGAGTTAATCTCTTGATTACTCTATTAAGGAATTCAAGCCCAGCCTTGGTTCCTTTATATAGTATCCTCTCCCTTGCCAAGTCTCCCCTTTAACGGAATTTTTCATAAGAAATTTATCCTATAAATTTTCTTATGAATTATTCCGTTTAAGCCAAGTTTTATTATAACTAACTTTATAATAAAACAAATACATCTCTCCTTTTATTATGGAATAAATTTTTCAAGAAATTTATAAATTTTCTTTATTATGGAAAAATCAATTCATAATTGATTTTATAAAATTAAAATAAACCATTCCATGGATCATTTTAATTTCCATAAAAAGAATAAATTTCTATAAATTTCTTTATATAAATTTCTTTATACAAATTTATTTATCCATAATTTATAAAACAAATCGCGCTAGATTTATTTTATTAATTAAACCAAATAAATTGGTTTCTCCCCATTGCTTTGGCCGGCCAAACCAAAGAGGGTTGGCACCCTCTTTGGCCGGCCAAACCGAGCCGAACCCATCGCGAATTAAACTCATTTAATTCGCCCAATAAGCCTTCAAAAGACTTAGCCATTTTAAGCTTCCTTTGCGCCTCTGATTAACTCAGATTCGTCTTATTTCTCTTGATCGGAAAATCTAATTTTCAACTCGTTTTAAATCCCTCGGATTACTCGTAGTGCGTGTGACTAAATAGGCTTTCGATTTATGTTGGCCGTCTATAATCAACTAATTATAGAACGATCATGAGTGGCACCTAGTAGTACATCATGACCCCCAATTAATCGAAAGATCAACGGTTGACCTCAGAAGTAATTCTGAAACCCTTCAGCAGCTCTAATGAATCGTCCCCCATTCCTTCACCATCTTATACCCACTTGGTTTCAGGACATGGTCTGTGTGTGTCAGTCCCCACTAGGCTGACTACGTCACACCTAGCCCAAGTAGTGTCTTTCTCATCCTTTGGATTTCTAATTACTCTCATGTATTTAAGAGACTCATACTCCAAACATGATATGCTTCTGGCCAGAGGCTTTGAGTAACAATCCGACGATAGGCCTGGGTATACATCTCCTCGCAAGGAGTGGTGAATCCTTTGTAGGCTGTTCAAACATCTGTCGGGCACTTCGGCTTATACCAATCATCCTGGGTCCACACCTCCTTTGGAGATGCTTGCTTAAGATATTAAAGTATAAGTCTCCATGACCAAGATGACTTGAACACCGCGAAGTCAAAGGAATATCGCACTTAAGCTGCAGTAAGAACTTCATTGACATATCTATATAGATTTCCATATTGAAGTTTTACAGCTAGTCACTCCAATGAACTAGTTCCCTTAACTAGCATCCATGTTTATCTCCGGACATCCCAATGTCATCAGCCAGTGAGAATCAACAGATTAGAGAATAACCCATGCTAGTCTCAACAGAATGATAGTGTCCGTTTTATCAATTTCATCGACTAGGGATATTTTCAATACTTCACAATTGCACATGTAGAGATAATCACTAGTTGTGATCCCATCACAAATTCTCTTATGCTGTGAATTGTATTGCGGACATTCAGTAGATGAGTTTAAGATCC